>OX438809.1:2400000-3000000 GCA_949316475.1 Hypomecis punctinalis
ATCTGTTCTGTAGTTGTTGCCAGATTTTTCGTTGAGGAACGTCAAATACATATTTGACAAGTTTGACAGCTCTACGCCAAATACTCAATACAAACATTTTTATGGTGAGAGTTGCCCTTAAGTGGCAACAGCGTTATGATCCTAGTACTTGTAGTTCTGTGATTTTTCATTAACTAACTAATAGGTACCTAGTTTGCGTATCTGACGAAAAATATCACAATCACATTCTTAAGTCTTTTACAAAAAATACAACATAATTTTATGTACAATAGCTCCATAGTATATCCATACTAGCTTAAAATGAAAGATATACAAAATTAAAACAGTCTAAAGTATCTGTACAAAGGTGACGTCCACAAGTGGTATATTATTCAGAGAAAAATCGAACCAAGATGATATATACATCATTTGAAAGCTTGTTTTATGGGCTTCCCAAAAATATTTAATTTAGATTTTTTCATCCCTCCATTTTTTTTTAAATGTGAAAAATAAGTTGTTAGAAAAATAACAATACAGCTCATTACTTTTTCTAGTTTAGCAATGATAAAGTGCTTATATCGTTATTTAACTTGCATTCGTAGCTGATTCTTTCACATTCATCACTTAATTTGCTAAAATTAAAAATTATAACCTACCAGTGTGACCAGTGTGTAGGTACAATGTGACAAAAAAAAAAACACTTTAAAAGTGTGTCTAATTGGTAAAAATGCTTTTATTTAACAATTTGGAGGTTACTTAATCAGGGTTGCTAGAGATAAACTACCTATTGAGCCAAATATATTTATTTATCCTAATAAATTCAAAATTAATTTTAAAAAGATCGGAGGGCTCTTTTTTGTTTTTAACTGTTGTAATAGACTCAGAAAAATATGAACTTTCTCGTAATGTAACGAGTGTTGTGGTTATTATTATTATACCAGCCTCCATACATTTTGTGGACATGTCCTTTACTTTGGTACACGTTTACTTTTTTTGAGTTCCGTACCCAAAGGGTAAAAACGGGACCCTATTACTAAGACTCCGCTGTCCGTCCGTCTGTCTGTCTGTCCGTCTGTCTGGTGACAGAATGACGGACAGAAGGCTGTATCTCATAAACCGTGATAGCTATAGTTGGAATTCTCACAGATGGTGTATTTTTGTTGCCGCTATAACAACAAATACCTACTAAAACTTAATAAAATAAACATTTAAGAGGGATTCCCATACAATAAACCCTATTTTTAGCCGTTTCAAATAGGTAGACGCTTGAAATATTCACAAATATTTAATTGTATATTCTCTTCAATATTTAATAGTTAAATTAAAATAAAATAAATATTAATGAGGGGCTTCCATACAAGAAACGCTATGGGCGATATTAATATCGGCAAAAGGTAGATGTTTGAAATATTCACAGAATATTTAGTTGAATATTCACTTGAAAAATAAATATACAAAATATATTATGTGGGGTTCCCATATAGTACGGAATCAATCGTGGGCAAATTCAACTGGCACTTTGCCGATTATTCTTCGAAGTTGCGAGTCTGACATTTTTAGTCTCTGCCATCAAGCTGCATGGGGTGTATTAGGCTGTACAAACTGCGGGGGCGTAATTAGAGAACATTTTATGGCACCCCAGTTTCCTTAAAGCGAGTCTAGATTCAGATTTATTTGTTTTTGATTGCACGAATGGGCTTAATTGAGAAGAAGGTGGTCATTAGTAAGCTTTGCTATTGCTAAGTAAGCGTTTTCACGGACGGGTTGGTTAACAACAGTCCTGAGGGCCGAGTGGGAGATTTTAACACTGTTCGAAACCTGCTCGATTGCGTTAACGTTTGAAATGATTTCTATGGAAATGGCACAGCGCCATTTTGTGTCACGTACAGAAAACTAAATAGGTAAGTGTGAGTTTCATTTACAGTAAAATAACGAGCACCAAACCGATGCAACACAAGTGCGGCAACGTCTATGATTGGCTTAATCAAGTGTGTGTGTCAATGTGCGCACGGCGCGGTCGGTTAACGCGACGTAAAAGTAATTCGATTTGAAATGCAAAACTCCCACTCGGCACTCTGTTTAGTTTGAAGTGTGATGTCTTCACGGTGAAGGGTATTTATCCGGGAACAAGCTTATTTAATAGTCCTGCTGAACAACCACGTAATAGCGCAATAGTCAGATAGGGTAGTAAGTAGTTTTTATTCGGGAACAAATTTGTAGTTAAGTTATTGCTGCCTTTATTATTAATTTTATTTTCACGTGTGTATAATTACAATAATATGTCACCTATTTCGAAAAGTTTTGTTTTTTTATTTATTTGTAACTAGCTGACACGGTGAACTTCATCTCGCCATCTGTCAACTGTCAATGACAACTTTTACATGCAGGAACATTTTGTATGGGAAAATTAAATTCAAGTTGTTATTATTTTTCTCGCTACTTTTTAAAATTTTCTCACCGTTTAAACGTGAGAAGAACTAGCTTCCACAGATATTTCGAGACCAAAATTAGTCCAATCGGTGCAGCCGCCTCGAGTCTTAGCGAGACTAACAACCACGATTCATTTTTATATATGTAGGTATTTATTATATTATGAAGAGAACTCTTTATCTATTTTAGGTATCTATGTATTTTTTTCTATTCTTCTATATTGCAATCTATCTATTATTTTATTTTAGAGAAAAACTAAACAAGCAAAGCTCAGTCGCCCACTAGTTAAATGAACAGAAATAATTCAACTCGAAATACATTCATTATAAAGTTCAAATTCAAACAATTTGCTTCAGGCTTGACCACTGAAAGTTAGATTTGAAATTAATTGTTTGATGACAGTCTCAATCAAAGAGTTATAGGTAAATACAGGGTTATTCGCATAGAGTATACTAAGCGGAAAGGCGGTGTTTTTAGGGTTTCGTACCTCAAAAGGAAATAACTGAACCCTTATAGGATCACTTTGTTGTCCGTCCGTCCGTCTATCCGCCTGTCCGTCTGTCCGTCTGTGTGTATGTGAAGACTCTTTATCTCAGGAACGCGTAAAGATATCGAGTTGAAATTTAAACTGATACGTATACAGTTATATATCTATGGTCTCTTGCAGTTGTGTAAAAGAAAAACTTCTCAGTTATCGTTTAAAAAGTAAGAGCCGTTTATGTCGTAAAAAACCGCATATTTCGACACTCACAAAAATCAAAACCTACAGGGTACTTCCCTTTGACATAGAACTATGAAATTTGGCGAGAAGCATTATCTCAGAGTACACATATAGGAATAAATCTGAAAACGGAACATTTTTATTTAAATCACAAAAAAATGGGGCCTCAAAATTCACAAATTATTGTAATAAACTGTATTTTTTTATGTATGACGAGAAAAGTGAAAAAAAAACTTTTTTTTCGATGGTTATAGTACCTATAGAGATTTTAACAACTTACTTTCCAATTTCGTTAAATTTTCTGGATTCGTACGGAACCCTCGATGTGCGAGCCTGACTCGCACTTGTCCGATTTTTTATGTAGGTCTACATTTTGCGACCAACTCGCCTGATGGAAAGCGAAGTTGTAGCCGAAGATGGAGTATGTACTTAGAAGATACCTATTCACTCTTGACTTGAAGATATCCAGATTGTAATTGTCAGGAAATAATGATGGAGACAGGCTATTCCAATCCCGGGCAATTTGGACTATTACTATGAACAACTTTTATTATGAACCCAATCCGGAATTTAAGGAAAAATTCAGGCTTTTTTAAAAATTTTGCCTTTTGACCTGAACTTCGACCTGAAAAAATCTACTACTGGGCTGCTTGCAGTACTACGGGAAGAAAATGTGTTCAATATTGTAAATAACAGCTCACGCCATCTATCTGATTATTTAGTAAACTAGTTTGTATTGAGCTCGATAGATGGCGTTGAACCTCCTTAAAACGCGATATCAGTACGTTTTAAGTTTTTTGTACTAATATTTGGATATTTTCTTTTATGTGTGATCTACCTATTGTGATTTTGTGATCTAGTAAGATCCAATAAACGTTTCATGGTGAATATTTAGTTTCATTATTTTGCTGGGTCCGTACATGGTCCTTCGTTTGCCGGTAAAAAGGCGAAACTGAAGTTGACAGTGGCGGAATCCGGACTTCGCACTAAACCGGGTAGTGGGTTGCTACCAGTGCGGGAAGTAAGGCAGTATTATACTTCCCAACCACCGAGCCTGGCTGGTGGTCCGAGAAGTGTAGGATTGCGCAGAAGTGAAGTTGTTACTTCAACTTTGGATGCCCCTTGGAAGGAGCCCCCACTGGAGAAGATCGACATCACTATAGGAGTGGCCCCCACACCTGGAGGTGTGAGGTGGGGACGGAATCGTCGATCTCAATTGTGGCCCCGCTACAACTACCGTGAAGTGTCGTCACGTCATAGTGGTGACGTCAATCAGTGAGGTGTTCGTGAGTAATTAGTGAGTTCTCTTCGTGGTGAAAAATTGTGAGTACATTTTCAACTTTATTGTTTAGAAGATTTCAACTTGAAGAAATTATCAGTGCATGAAGATTTATTTCGACAAGGTTCTAGAGACTTAGCAAATTCACGTTAACTTTTTCTTGGACTTAATATTTTCACTGTGTGCATGAACTTAGTATAATTTCGCAAAAAGTGTACAGACACGGGGAACCTATGCCCAATTTTGTATAGAATTCACTGCGACAAGGTTCCAAACACTTAGCGCATTTGAACATTAATTTCATCGACTTAGCAAAATTCAGTTGTTGTTTTATTTGAACTTCAAAATTAAATTGCATTTTATATATTTTGTTTACACATAATTGTTGATTAATTTGTTATATAAGTACATAAATTAAAGATTTAAAATTTTACTTTTTTAGTATTGTTTGCTAAGTTGTTTTGCGAAATCATTAAATTAGTTCACAATGGCGGATAGCTATTATTCTCTTCAAGAAAACATTGCCGCACAAATTAATAAGTCTAAGGTTAACTTTAAGAAATCTTCCAGAGAAAGATTAACTTTCTCCTATGTTGAAACTAGACTTGAGAGATTGGAACAACAGTGGGATGAGTTTCAAGATAACCACCGTAAGATCATGACAGAAATTAAAAAGGAGGAACGTCTGAAATCCTCTTATTATACAAGTGATTTGTTCGATACTACTGAAGAGACGTACATCGATCTTAAGTCATTGATGAAAGATATTATATTGAAACTCAACCCTTGTTCTGTGTCTTCAGTATCTGCAGCGATTCATAAAAGTGAACAGCAGTTTAGCGTTAAATTACCCAAAATTGAAATACCGAAATTCTCCGGTAATTATAACGAATGGTCTAGTTTTCGAGATTTGTTCACTTCTCTGATTCACAACAACAACAGCATAGATAATGTTCAGAAGCTTCACTACTTAAAAGGTTCATTATCTGGTGAAGCCGAACTGCTGTTGAGGCACATTCCTGTCACTGCGGACAACTACCAAGTTTGCTGGACTCAGTTAGATGGTAGATACAACAATAAAAAATATTTGTCTAACTGCATTTTAAAACGGTTAACGTCTCAACGAGTGTTAACAACTGAATCTTCTAGTGCAATCAGGCAATTGCTTGACACAACCAAGGAATGCTTGAGCGCGCTAGGGAATTTAGGAATCAAGGTCGACTCTTGGGATGTTATTGTGGTTTATTTAATGTGCCAAAAACTAGATGCCGAGTCCCGCAAGCTCTGGGAGCAAAGAGTGACAGAGACGAATTTAGAGCTGCCTACTATGACTATGTTTGAAGAATTTTTAGAAAGTCGGTTTAGGTCCATAGAATTCCTAGATCCTAAACTTCAGAAAATTGAAAAATCCAATTGTTCTCACCTGGCCACTAACATTGTTAATTGTTCTTTCTGTTCAGCAAATCATAAGATTTGTAACTGTAAACTTTTTGCTAAGGAAAGTACAGACGCAAGGCGTCAATTTGCGCAGACTCACAACTTGTGCTTTAATTGCTTGAACACCGATCATACTGTATTCCAGTGCCGCACGTCAACTAGGTGTCGTCTTTGTAATAAAAAACACCACACCCTTTTGCATCCAAAATCCCAGAAACCAAACACTAATCGTGTTGACCAACCTGTGAATAAAAGTGTTGTCGCCTCAGTAACGGCGTCGACGTCAGACTCAAGTTCACAGGCCAATAGTGAAACATCGAATACACCTCAGATCACCACCAGCTGTTTAGTAAATTTGCCCAGTCAAGTTTTGTTGGCTACAGCCTTGGTCAAGGCAGAGTCCAACAAGAACACGACTGTTGTTTTAAGATCCCTGATTGACCAAGGATCTCAGGCGTCTTTTCTAACAGAAGCTGCCGTGCAGCTTTTAGGTCTCAAGAAGACTCTTGAGACAGGTTTAGTCTCCGGACTAGGCGGCGACCGCAGCTCGACTATTGCGTCGAAGCACACAGTTTTGCTTAACATTCAGTCTCGCCTAGATCCAACCTTTACCATGACGGTAAAGGCACATGTGCTGAAAAAGATCACATGCCTATTGCCCAGCGCAGCCCTGCACGACGTGCAGTCCTTGCCTGCAGTCCCGCTCAGTGTGTTAGCAGATCCGTCGTTTGGTATACCCAACCGCATAGATCTGCTACTGGGGGCGGAGGCTTATAGCCAGATTCTTCTGGAAGGGCTCGTTAGAGGCCAGCCTGGTTTGATTGCTCAAAACACTCGATTAGGCTGGATCTTATCGGGCACTGTACCACCCTCTCACGTCAAACGTAGAGAACAGTGTCACAGCATTGTGAATATGCACCTAGCACATGTTAATCAGCAGTTTGAGAATGAGCTGCTTAAGAAGTTCTGGGAGATGGAAGCGGAGCCTTCCTCCCAGAAACAAAAGCTTTTGTCCCCAGAGGATCAAAAATGTGAAGAGTGGTTTTCTCAAACCACGACTAGAGATCAATCAGGACGCTACGTAGTGCGCCTTCCATTCAAGACGGGAGACCCACTATGCAAGTATGGTGGTTCTAGAAACATTGCACGAAAACGATTCCTGATGTTAGAGAAACGTCTTTCGAGCAACCCAACTCTAAAGACAGAGTATTCAAAGGTCATCAATGAATACATCGCCATGGGTCATGTGGAAGAGGTCAGCAACAGTGAAAAACCGGATGCTGTCTATCTACCCCACCACGCTGTAGTGAGACAGGACAAAATCACTAGTAAAGTACGCTAGGATTGGGGGCGGCATGTACGGACCCAGCAAAATAATGAAACTAAATATTCACCATGAAACGTTTATTGGATCTTACTAGATCACAAAATCACAATAGGTAGATCACACATAAAAGAAAATATCCAAATATTAGTACAAAAAACTTAAAACGTACTGATATCGCGTTTTAAGGAGGTTCAACGCCATCTATCGAGCTCAATACAAACTAGTTTACTAAATAATCAGATAGATGGCGTGAGCTGTTATTTACAATATTGAACATTCCGCCACCCATGGACCTCACGTCCATAAACAAAAACAAAGTCATTACATTAAGCTGAATTTAACACAAAAAGGTACAATTTCTATTAACAAACTGCCCTAAGAATTAGAAACAATTCTGAAGTTACGATAGCGATACATGGACTGTAAATACACAAAGTTTTAAATCTTGGCAAATTGTACTGAACAAAAATTGTACAATGATCTTAACATTAAACTAAAGTTTTATTTACATGAATATTTACTCCGTTACAGGCAGTAAAACAAGCTTAGATACAGGTCGTTTGATAGTAGTACCCTTGCTGCGCAAACTAACAACTCGTGTGACATTATCCGGTCCACTGTGCTTCTCAGATACTACACAGGTATCAGAATAGGGTGTTTTCGATCTTCTGACAGATTGGCTTGCTGCAATCTACCACCGACACGCCATATTCCGTCGTTGTCTTTGAAGGGGTTAAGAGAGGACAATTTTCCTTTCTTATCCTTGAGATCGTTAGTCAGATAACGATCTTGAGTTCGCTTAATGCAAGCCATCAACACAACATGCAATTCTTTAGCTGTCAACCATGGCTGAGTAATTGGATCAGAAGGTAAGTAAAATCTCCTGCACCATGCTAACACGCGGACAAGTTTTCGCAACGTAGAAAACCTCTCAAGAAACGGATCGCCGTCTTCAGCATCATCGGTAAGTATATGACATTTCATAACCTTTCTCCTTTACTACATTGAATCTCTTTCAGATGCAGCCACTCCGGACCGCGATTCCACAAGACATTCTCCACACACTCTGAAGGGGTTACTCCTCTCGAAGCACAATCAGCAGGATTATCCTTAGAGGCGACATGAGACCATTGGTTTCCATCCAGAATCGTAAGTATTTCGGATACTCTATTGGCGATGAAAGTCTTCCAGCGACTGGGGTGACTACTGAGCCAAGCTAGAACAATTGTCGAGTCTGTCCATGCATGCAGTTGGTGTTTTGGAACGCTCAAGATCTCCGCGACCTCGTTTAAGAGCTTAGCCAGCAAAACTGCACCGCATAATTCAAGGCGTGGGATCGACACCTGTTTGATGGGAGCTACCCTGGTTTTAGAAGTCACCAAATTTACGTTCACATTTCCATCACGGTCTATCACGCGTACATAGACTACCGCCGCGTAAGCTACGTTGGAAGCATCTGAGAATCCGTGAAGCTCCATTTGAGAATCGTCGTAACTTGTCTTTATCCATCTTGGAATTCGGATTTCTTGAAGTTTTGGCAGATCATTACACTTTTTTTTTTTTTTTAATTTGTTTTTTATACTCTACAGACACCGGGGCCTGTACCTTTTATTAACAATGATTCGACTTTTTCCTAAGAAGACAATATATTTTACTAAACTACGTTACGTATATGCACCGAGCAGTCCTGCCCCCGCAAGCAGCACCCGTTCACGAGTTGACGCACGTGCCAGCCGTCGTCCTTGTCGACCACATTTTTGGGAAGAGAGCTCGCCGCCACGCATCGCCGTATCAAGAAAAGGCACCTATGCTAGCCTGAGTGCTCCGGGCATACACGCAATCCTTATGCTAACTTAATCTACTATTAACTATCGTCCATTCGCCTCAAGACCTCCGCAACCGCCGCGTTCCTATCTTTTATGGCCATTTTAAAGTTATAATCTAGTATGTCTTTTGGTGCCGCAGCCGTTGCCCGTCGCACGAAGCGGCCGATAGCGTCATCTACGTCATCGGCGTAATAGGTAAATGTCCCTGTGTGCCGTGAAATCGCCACCACTGCGTGCGACGCGCTATCATGCAGATTACGCTTGCTCTTTGTGTTAATGGCGACGACAGACTTATAGGTTAGACCCTGAGCCTCATGGATTGTCAGGATGCGCGACCCCGATCCTCCTCCGTAACCCTGTTTGGCTAGGGCTCTTCTCAAAAATGTTACCCTTGGTACCTACTACTGGCGGTACCAACAATATCCATCATAATTTGTTATTTTAGTTTTACGGTAGTAACACAGGTAATTTTTATTGCTGTTCTAACAACTTCCAACTGCAGTAGTAAGTACGGTAATTTATTTACCTACCGTACTTGTTTTACTACTGGTAGTAAGATTGATAGTAACACTGGTATCAAACGATATTTTCGATTCGTAGGTGACAGCAGTTTTTTTTTTAAAAACATAAAAGATAGGTAATATTTTTTTGCCAAAAATGGCACAATCGATTTAAACCGTATACTTACAGAATTCGAATAGTTCACACGAATCAATGTATTATCCATGTAGCAATTTTCAAATTATTGCTGATTTTTAAAAGCGATGAAAAAGACTGATTTCGAACTCTCTCCACAGACTCACTATATGCAGAATTTAAAGTCTTACGGGTTCGACAACTCTTCATTTACAGTGCTGTGTTAATAACTCACTCCAGCTTGAGGTCTCGCGATGAACTCGTGACATTGCTGACGAAAAGATCCAATAGAGCCTTTGCAATACCATTACCTCGCGTCCGTTCTCTGATAGGCAAACGTAGCCCTGCGTATTCTTTTTTACGTACATATAATAACGTATATAGGTTGCTATAAAGGTCTTCGATTGAAATCAATGAACTCACAAGATACGCCTTCAAAAAGAAACTAAAGGACTGGCTATTGCGAGTTTGTCTTATGCTCAAACAGAACACCTTATAAATTGCTTGTATGGTGAATAGCCTTCAAACAGGATGATACCCAACCGCTTTTGATTATTTAACTAATTTTTTCATATCTTATTCATTTCTTAAAATATATATATATATATATATATAAAAGAAAAGAAATAAAATAAATAAAAAATATATAGAGCAATCCCGTAACATACGTACAAAATAATCATACCTACAGACGAATTTTTTTTATACACACGATCTCTGACCCCAAACTAAGCAAAGCTTGTGATATGGCTGCCAGAGACTGATATACTACATATACATATTTTAAATACATACTTATATATATAGTACCTAAATAGCACCCAGACACAGAGCAAACACCTATGTTTACCACATAAATGTTTGCCCTGGGCGGGGATCGAACCCACGCCTCTTTGATCCAGAAGTCAGGTTCACTAACCGCTGAGCCACCGAGGCAGTCGAGGCAATTGAAAATGTTATGAGTTAATTTTCACATCTTTTGATTTAAGCGAAGAGATAAAAAACAGTTGATTTCGTTTTAATCTACTCTGTTAAATTAAAATCCGATTTCCATCAGGTGAATTAGTGGCAAAATAAACGTAGGCTAATCTATATAAAAAAAAAAAAACATGTGCGTCACATAGTTTTTTTAAATTGCGTTAAAGTAAGTATGTTCGTATAGGCCGGGTGGCTAGCCCTGGTGTCAGAGTTTTGAAGCCGCCTGAAAGCCTCTGACATGGCTAAGCGGTTAAAACAACCGGGACCTACAATTTAACGTGTCATCCGAGCCACGGTAGAGCTCAGTTGGAAAATGCCACCCGCGGTCACCCATTCAAATACTGTCCGTGCGGAACGTTGCTTAATTTTAAATTGCGTTAGCAAGATGCCGATTAGCCCGTCCAAAGGAATTTTATACGCCAAGTTTAACTCTTTTTTCACTTAAAGCAGTGAGTTTGTTCTTACTAACTCAAGTTTCCGCATTTTCTACTGGATCCCTGAAGATACGCAAGAAACATTATTGACTCCGGGAACATTTTTATTGGATATTTCAGCTGTTCAATAGTTTAAAACTCGATATAAACCCTTAGAACAAGTGAACGAGGAGCTGAACCGAATTTAGCCTGTAGTTTACTTAAGAAAAACATTGCAAAGCAATGAAATGATTTTAATTTTACAGTGCTTGCCATAATATACCTAGTCCGACTGATTAACTAGTCCTTGCCTGCGCGGTACAGGGGCACGGGGATAGACGACAAAGGGGGACTGAGACAGGTGCGGGCGGCGGGAATTATAGGTTAATCTCAAAGAATTATTATAGTGATAAACATTTCAAAAATTCGTCGCGAATGCAGGACTCGAACCTGCCCTCTCGGATCACTAGCCCGACGCTCTACCAACTAATCTAATTCGTAGTACTGACATCGCGCCGAATTCGTGAAGTGTTTATCATTTTAACCTTAGGTATTATTTATAGTCTTTATTATATTTTAAATTTTAATACGTAGATTCGTTAGTTCTACATATTTAGAAGACATTTTCCATAAAAGAAATTTGATGGCATATGTGAATCCAACCTGCACTGGGCCAGCGTGGTGGATATGTCCCAATCACCTTTCTTTGTTCAATAATGGGACCATTAAAAGCCCGGAACAGTTTTCTGATAAAATTTGATTACACAGTTAGAAAAGAGCGCCTAATGGTTATAAAATTGGTTGTCATAAAAGCAATTAATATGTACCTACTATTATACTACGTAATAAAAATGGCCTGATTTCTCGTAGCATATTAGTAAATTCTTATTAAGTCCTTTGGTAGAACAATAAGTTAGTTTATTGACCAAGCGAACAAAGAGAGAGAGGTCTTCGCTTTAACACGACGGTTTTGCTTTCGGATGACCGAATGTTGATTCTCTTCTACAGATCACATTTTTCAACGAGATTTGATGAAACTTAAAAAAGACATTAATATACATTTTGTTGAGAGTCGATGAACTTTTTGTATGGAACAGAAGTTTTTTTTGCGATTTTGAGATTGGTCTCCTAGTAAAAGTTGCTTACAACAATGACATCATAGAATATCGCTAGTTTGAACTCAAACACACGTGTAAAAGGTTACATAATCATATTGATGTTTTTTAGGGTTTAAAACGGGACCCTATTACTAAGACTCCGCTGTCCGTCTGTCTGTCTGTCCCCAGGCTGTATCTCATGAACCGTGATAGCTAGAACGTTAAAATTTTCATAGATATACAAAATAAGTATAGGTAATCCACTTAATGAACAAAAGCAAATCAGAAAGAAATTTAAAAGAAAATAGAAAATCATTATAGGTATTTCTATTGTTCCCGTTCAATAGACAGTAGTCCGTTGCATGGCCCGCGGGCCTTATAATAAAACTCCAAAGTTGTAAACTGGGCAGTATCATATACATTTTGAAATCCCTGCCTCTTTGACTATAAGCATAAAAATGCCCACCTTATTGACCTGCAAAACCAGCTATACGAGTAATGGCTAAACGTGGAGGCAGCGGACCTTTTGTCCTGCCCACGTCAACTTCTCCTGCTTCGCCAGTGAGTGAGAGGGAAGGAATGCGAAGACCAATCCCAACAAGTTAAGCCCGTCGCTTGTTCCTTTAGAGAGTACTTTTTCCGATAAATCGCACAAAATTAGATACAGACAAACTCGTGGGACCAAAGTCCAACTTAGCATAGTGTGGTAGCAACCACATTCTATGGCTATAAAAATATTAAATAAATTTCCAAATCACTATCACTATCTTATCTACATCATCACTACATAGTATAAAGCAAAGTTGATATTTCCGTGTGTCTGTCTGTGTATTTTCTTATATCTTCTAAACTACTCAACAGATCCGAATGCGGTTTTCACTATCTTTTAGAGTGTTTTAACAGGAAGGTTTGCTATAAATCATGGCAATTTAATATACAAACACTTAATAACGAATTAATATTTGTTGTCAAGCCGGAAAAAAATGCGATGCTCGAAAGGTTACGCGAATTACGCTGGCAAAATAAAGAGAGTTAGGGCAACGTAATGTTAACAAGAATTGTAGATCTTAAAAATATCTACAAAAAAGTTTACAATAGGATATGTCTATCTCTTAAGGTTTTTCCACTATAAACGATTATATCACCTAAAAGTGAGCGCAAAATTGTAGGTTATTTTCAAAACTGTTTTACAAATGTAGTGTTAATCCTTATCGAATTAAATACTGTCATTAGCATGGTCATTTTATACGCTTCGAGCAAGAAAAGAATAAAAGAGATAAAATTGTCTTATAGGTACTTATACCCACATAGCGTCTGTTTGAGTATTGAGTAGTTTACGATAGCTACTAACTTTCTAAGATTATACCGGCAACCGTAGCGTATGATATCCACTTTGTAGGTTTACGGACGACTTAATTAAGACCCCAGAAACGCGCTGAATGCAAGCTTATTCCAACAGGACCTATTCATCATCATCATATTGCAAAAAACCTATCTAAAGACACTTGAGCTTCTGAGACAAATCTAACGATACCATAATTGTCGAAATCCATCCAGTCTTTTCGAAGATACGCGGGAATAAAGAATTTTACAAACAAATATATATACAAGATACGCGCAAAAATCAATACCCCTTCTTAGTAGTCGAGTAAGAATACTCTAGTTTCCATAATAAAAGGATTATTGACGTGACAACGTCTAGTAAATCGATGAACGCTGGCTACACGCATGAAAAAGGATGACTCATTGTCCCGTTACGCTCATTGTCACGTTACGCTCAATACACAAGCGAGTGAAAGGCACGATCGGCTTGAGCGTCCGGTGTAACAATTTCATCAATGTTTTGTTATGACGTTGTCACGTTAAACTATCGTCCATATACCTTTACTGACAACCAATTTTTTCTCATAACATATCATCGCTCATAGCGAAAGGTCAAAACCCACTAGGACGGCATATCGAGCGCGAATGCGTGCCGCGTCAGCGCTCCACTTCGCGCTCAGATGTAAAACAATAATGAGATACTCGATGCAGCGTCACAAGATACACACACGCTTTAAACCAGCGAGCACGTGCATGAGCATGTCCACTAAATATAGATATTTAGATCCTATTTGAGCGATAGATGGAAACGTGTTCGCATCACTAACCAGTATAGCGACTACACTTCTGTAATTTGCGGCGTCCCCCAAGGAAGTGTGCTCAGGCCAACACTCTTCTTAGCTTATATCAATGATCTTTGTCAATTGCAACTGGAAAAAGCGAATATTTATACCTTTGCAGACGACACTGCTCTAATTTTTTACGGTGACAGCTGGGACGAGGTTGTCGATGTTGCTCAGAGGAGACTGGCTCAAGTAGCAAGCTGGCTGCAGAATAACCTGCTGACCTTAAATGCCAGTAAAACCAAATATATGGCGTTCCGGATCACCGATAGGACCCAACCCAAATCATTTTCACTAAAGCTTCATTACTGTAACTATCTTAGTGATACAAAGTGTGATTGTCCTGTACTAGACTGTGCGGACCATATTAAATACCTAGGCGTGTTGATTGATAATAAACTCACATTCGATAACCATACCATCGCTTTACGTAGTAGACTTCGTAAAATGATGCATGTATTTAAAAGATGTTCTTGTCCTTGTGCCAGTCAATAGTCAATTATTGCATCGTCTGCTGGGGTTCTGCTGATGAAATTCGCATGATCAAAATTGAAAGAGCTCAAAGAGCCCTCCTGAAGGTTTCCTATAAAAACTCTTCAGATACTCCACTGAGAAACTGTGCGAAGATACTAATTTTCTGCCTGTGCGCCAGTTGTACATTCGTGCTGTAGCTTTGAGATTCTATAGGTCAGCCATAAACACCATGGTACATATTAAAAAAAAACCTCTGACCGTCGTAATACCTGGTCGATTCCCCGAACAAGAACATCACATGCTCAAAATTCTTATGCATTTAAAGGTCCTTTCATCTATCAGCATCATGAAAATAAACTACATATTCTGGATACCACGCGGTTCGTTTGCAAGAAAAGGTTGAATTCATGGCTATCCACTCTGACATATGAAGAAACCCTCCAAATTCTAAAAATAAAAAAATAACACTCAGGGGCCTGTTTTCCAGTTGGTACACTTTAGCTCCACTATTGATTTTTACCTCACTCGTGCATCTTCACTCCTAACAGTCACAAACTACACTTCATTAGTGGACGTTGACAATCTTGAAAAGTAGACTTTATCTTTTATAACCTGCGGACTAACTGGACTACAGGCCCCTCAAATACTTACCCACTCCTACATCAATCTAATGCGCAACTTAAGAATATTTAACTGGCCTAACTACGAGATATTACATTTACATTTATTATATTTTGCTTTTACTATATACATTATAACATTATACCCTTATGACCTTCCATGTATCAATATTTTTAATTAATAACTAATATTCTCGAACGTATTTATTTACTATTCTATGACATGTGGGAATATTTATAATTAGATATGCCAGTATTGGCGGGGGTACTACCGCGGAGGCACGGTAGTACCCCCACCATTAACAATTAACATTAACCTTAAAATCTTTAACCAATATAAACTATGCTATAATTAATTCTTAGTAATACTTAGTAAATTATGTTATAATGAATTCTTGTAGGTCAAAACGTACCGTAAACGTAACGTACGTAACTCTTAAGCGAAATGTTAAGACTTATTATTATTTATTACAGTTATTTATTCACTTTTGCTCGTTTAAAAAAATATGTTAAAGTGTTTATTATCAAACTTCATTTATCAAGTTAGGAATTGAAACCTAGATAATAATAACTAATATGCTATAATTATTCTTGATTGCTATTCTGTCCATCTGTGTGTCGCAAGTCTATAAAACAATACACAGTTTGCATGAACGCACTGGCCGCGGTACCGTCGGCAGAACAATCGCGAAGTTGGCACACAGTTGGAGTATGTTCAGCTTCCAAGCTGGCACAATAGACTAAGATAATGTTGTCCTTTCATAAAGTTCAGAAAAAACTTTGTTTTCAGCTTACAACTTAGAATATTGGTCGCCCAAGATTAAAGATACGTGCGTTTATGTACATTAAATTATAGAAATAAAATATTTAGTACATAGTAATATATAATATTGTCTAACTTCATTTGTGTAAGTACAAAAATGAGGTCATTTACGGTTCAAAGAGAAAATATCAGTAATAGATTTTTAATCAACTTATTTTAGCTTGAAAACAGTCCAGGACTAGAAATTATTTTTTATCTTATCCTCGTAAGACCTGTAATTTTTCAACAGCAGTATTTATATCTGCCCGATGTACTATTACTAGTACAAAATAAGAATATAGTGCTGCCGACCAAAATTAAAAATAATCGATTCTTCGTTTTTTTTTTTTTAAATTATTTTATCCTGCCAACCTTACTAGCTTATTATAAAACCGCCAAGTCCCAGCTTTGTTTATGCTATTCCGGATTTATATTCAGCACTATTTAAATTTGCGGTAAGAACTCGTGAACATTCTCTGTGAACTTGCACAGTACTACGTTTTCATTCTGTTTGTAATTGTTTTCTAAATGTTATAGTTTCATCGCTTTTATAACCAGGATAATCAATTAAGATCAGACTGAATGTAGTCAAACGCTAACCTACCAAAAAGATCACAAAAGATTTAATTTCAGTAGTAAGTACCATTTATGGTATAACTTCGGTACTTATAAGTACATTAACTCACGTGTAAGTAGGCACGTGGTACTAGCGATATGATGATACAATTCTACGTCACCAGGGCAATCAATGGTAATAGTAACAAATAAATACGCGAGTTGTACCATCAATGATACAAATCAATGGTTTTACTGATATTAGACCAGTGGTCGTTTAACCGCGGCCGCGGCCGTTTGGGGACATGACGCGCACTATTATCATAGTATATTATGTTTTCAAACTACTAGAAAAACTAATAATTTCGCGCAAGCTACTCACGCGTTTAAATAATTAAAATATACTCTGAGTATAGTCTAGATCTATATCTAGCCTACTTTGCTCATACTTGCTTTCAAATTACTAAAAATACCAAAAAATCAGGCTCGCAGCGCTCGCGCATTTAAGGTATTACTGTGGTCTACTTAGTTCATGCCTGTTTTATAAATACTAAAAAGAAATAAATAAAAATTGAAACTCGCTGCGGTCGCGCATGACAGCAGTAGATATGGTTGCTTTGCTCAGATCTGTTATGAAATTACTAAAAAAAGCTGAAAATTTTGGTGCTCACCGCGCTCGCGCATAATGTGAATTAATCTGCTTTGCTCATCTCTGTTTTGAAATTACTGAAAAAAAACGAAAAAAATTCGCGCACATATTTTTTCCTTAGCATGTTCCTTAGGCAGAGAAACCTAAAACATTGCAGACTAGTATATTTTTATAATCTCAAATTCATCAGTATGCGGCCCACTGTGATACTTCACGTTCACACTGTCTCATGTGGCCCTTGACCAAAAAAGTATGACCGACCACTGCATTAAACGTTGTCCGATATCTTAGGTCAACTGAAAGTACTCAAAAAGTAGCTAGCTTAGGTTCCTAGGTTTTGAATCTCTTGCAATTTCAAGGAAAGTCTCGCGTAAACGGAATTCATTCAAGGATACCGTGAGCATCATTCTTAGAAATGAAGAACATAATAAAATGTATGTATTTAGAGAAATTCAAAGTTAAGATTTTGTGGCGTAGATATTTGTTACCACTTTACTTGTTGTAAAATTTTGTAAGAACGGAACTCGAATACGAGTTATTGTGAACGAAATTACGCCTTAAGGGGTTAAGATAGGCCAAATGGGTGTATTCAACTCATTATTTCGAAGAATCTACAAATTCATCTACAAAAACATCAGCTAGTTATAATAGACATGGCGACTGGGTAAAATACCTACATATTTCAAACTATAATTACTCCGTCGGTTAGACTACAAAAAATGTTAGACAAGTATTTTTTTTATTTTGACCATGAAACAATAAAACCGGATAAATGCGAGTCTTGCACACCGTATCCGTATAAATCCTGAAAAATTGCACAAAATTGGGAACTAATTTATTGAAACCTCGGGGCGTAACTATAATCCTTAATCAGCGATAAAAAAGTTTTTTTTTATTTTTATCGTCAGAAATCGTCAATTGCACATAATTAAAATAGTTGAAAAGTTATTAGTTATTTTTATAATGTGTAATTTTCGATTTCTGAAAGCAATAATTTAATAATTGGTATGAAAACCATCCTAAAATACTCTAGGTTAATAAAATAATACGAAAAATCCTACCCGATAGCTTGAGTAGGTTTGTCTATGCTGATAGATAAAAAAAATTGAAATCATAACAATGTCCGAGCGTTTTCTGATTTGCACTCACAAAACTAAAATTACCGCTAGTAATAACATTTCTTCTACACATGTCGATATTTTATTTCTGTTAACTAAAGTTGTTCAACTAATAATGATTTTCATCATCATCATCATCAGCTTATTTCGGCCCACTGCAGGGCATAAGCCTCCCCCTCCCCCTTACGCCAACTATCCCTGTCCTGTGCCAGTCTCATCCAGGTGTTGCCGCAAAACTTTTGGATGTCATCACGCCACCGTTGTAAGGGTCTACCGGGACTGCGCTTCCCGTCACGGGGCCACCATTCAGTCAGAGACCTGCTCCACCTGCCATCATCACATCTGGCTAAATGTCCAGCCCAACGCCACTTGAGATTGATTATACGGGATCCGATATCTGCCACCTTTGTCCTCCTACGGATCTCCATATTTCGAATTCGGTCACGTAACGTGATGCCTAGCATTGTGCATTGTGCGACTCGCATTTTGTACATGTATATAGTTTTAATAAAAAGTCAATCAAAAGTCTTTCTGAGCGTCTGGTGGACGCGACGCGTGACCAAAATGCTGGTGTTTATTTGGCTCAACGTATAAGCATTGCCATTCAGCGTGGCAATGCTGCCAGCATGCTGGGCACGCTGCCAACTGGCAGTGGGCTTGAGCACTTGGATTATCTTTAGACCTTCAAGGGTCTGTGGATGATCCAATTGCTTTCTATGTAGTAGTAGTGTAGTATTGTCATTATATTAAAAAACAAAAAAAAAAAAAAAAAAAAAGTTTTAATAATGATTTTAGTCGATGATAATCTTGTTTCATAGCCAATAGTTGACTGAGTAGCTTATTTACATCACGTGACGCAAAATCTGCTGCGCGGCCACCGAGATTGCCACGAGCAAGTTGCCGTACGCCGTGCTGGCAACCATAGTGGCCAGCGTCGCTTGAGCGGCTACGAAATAAAAAAAGAATTATTGAAATGGGACTATGATTGATATAGGACTGATCCATCCATCAGCCATAAGCAGTCACTGTTGGACATAGACCTCCCCTATGGATCTCCAAAAAGACCAGTTGAAAGCAGCTAGCATCCAGCGCCATCCTGCTGTCGCCGTCCATCTTGTGGGTGGACGTCCTACGCTGCGCTTGCCGGTACGTGGTCACCACTCGAGAACTTTTCGACCCCATCGGTCATCAGTCCTCCGCGCTATGTGCCCTGCCCATTGCCATTTCAACTTGCCAATTCGTTAGGCTATGTCGGTAACTTTGGTTCTTCTACGGATCTCCTCATTTCTGATTCGATCTCGCAGAGAGACTCCGAGCAAATGCCGAGCATAGCCCTCTCCATAGCTCGATGGGCTACTTGGAGCTTACTAATAAAGTCCATAGTGAGAGAGTGAGAGACTCTGTAATCGTTTCATCTCTATTCAAAACCTGTTTTAGCTTCTGCTAATGAAATTCTTAAATGTGAGATGCTGGGCTCGCACGGGTAGGCGTTCGAGGTAAATGCACAAATCACCCCATAGAGGACGTCAGTGCGGGACTTATCGCCCTCACATAGAATAATAATAAAAATATTTTATGTAATGAAATACCTGATGTATTAATAATTATTTGAAATATGTACGCGACCTTTAAAACAGAAAACGACTTTCAGGAAGTGAAAAATGGTTATAAAATTACTTTTGAAACTTTTTCTACAAATAAAAACCTCTTTAGGGATGGCCCGTGATGGATAACGAATTAATAGATTTCCTTAAGGAATTTGGGCCAGATTGTTTTATTATACAAATGTTGGGTTCCTAATTTCCTTTTTGTTTCGTTTTGCTTATAGCTCATAACATGTACGGCAGTGAACTTCCTTAGCTAAAAAAGCCAAGCAAGTTGATTAGAAAAAAAATAATCTAATTTTATATTGACAAAAATTAATATACCTTGAACACAATCCTGACCATTCAGCGGCAGAAACGATGATAGAACGTCATAGGGCTGAAATTTTACTGCCTCGGTGGCCCAGTGGTTAGTGACCCTAACTTCTGGATCAGAGAGGCGTGGGTTCGATCCCCACCCAGGGCAAATATTTATGTGATGAAAATAAGTGTTTGCTCTGAGTCTGGGTGTTATTTAGTTACCTATCTATATAAGTATGTATAGAAAAATAAGTATATGTAGTATATCAGTCTCTGGCAGCCATATCACAAGCTTTGCTTAGTTTGGGGTCAGAGGCCGTATGTAAGATGTCCCAAAATATTTAAAAAAATATTTATTTATAAATTCAGACATAGGCCTCTTCTATAGATCTCCAATAAGATCGATTGAAAGCAGTTTCCATCTAGCACGATGCTGCGGTCTTGGTGAGGTCATCAGTCCGTCTTGTACTTAGACGTTATTCGCTGCGCTGGCTGGTACGTGGTATCCACTCGAGAACCTTTCGTATCAATCCTCTACGCTATGTGCCTCAAATTCCGGGTCTAAATCACTCTCTTTGGCTTAATAAGGTACCTAGAGGTACTCTTTTGAATTATGTACTATGTATAGGATTAATTGCTTACCCTATGCTAAGCTGAAAGGGGATGATTCCGATCATCATTACGAGCAACTTTTACTGCGGGGCCAACCCAATATTTCAGAAAAAAACCCGGACAAGTTCGAGTCAGGCTCGCACATCGAGGGTTCCGTACAAATCCAGAAAATTTCACAAAATTGGGAAGTAAGGTGTTAAAATCTCTATATTTACTCACTTTGAATTTTGAACCCATATTTTGTAAATTTTGAGGCCCTATTTTTTGTGATTTAAATAAAAATGTACAGTTTTCAGATTTATTCCTATATGTGTACTCTGAGACAATACTTCTCGCCAAATTTCATAGTTCTATGTCAACGAGAGTAAGTACCCTGTAGGTTTTGATTTTTGTGAGTGTCCAAATATGCTGTTTTTTAAGACATAAACGGCTCTAACTTTTTAAACGATAACTGAGAAGTTTTTATTTTACACAACTGCAAGTGACCATAGATATACGTATACAGTTTAAATTTCAACTCGATATATCTTTACACGTTCCCGAGATAAGGAGTCTTGACACACAGACAGACAGACGGACAACAAAGTGATCCTATAAGGGTTCCGTTTATTTCGTTTGAGCTACGGAACCCTAAAAATCAGCTGTTTTATACAAAATTGCAATTCGGAATCGTAGAAAAAATGTAGATATAAAATAGCTGATTTTTTCTCGAATTTTTGTTGAACCCATAGTAAAAGTTGTTCATAATGATGGTCTAAATCACCCCCTTTCGACTTAGTACAGGGTAAGCCAATAACCCTGTACTGTACTGTACTGTACTGTACCAGCCTTTTTAATAGTCCACTGCAGGACGTAGGCCTACCCACGAAGGGTGATTGAGCCATATCCACCACGCTGGCACATTTGCGGGTTGGTGGATTCACATACGCCATCGGATTTTCTTCTACGGACGTATGCAGGTTGCCTCACGATGTTTTCCTTCACCGAAAAGCCAGTGGTGTGAAATTCCGTACATAAATTCCAAAGAACTCATTGGTACGGGACCGGGGATTTGAACCCACGACTTCACGATTGTAAGGCGGGTGTCACTACCTCTTGACCACCACGGCTTCGTTAACCCTGTATAGTGTTTAAACTTAGGTACATCTTAAATTGAATTAAAGCCGTGCGGCCGTGGTGGCCTAGATGTAGTGACACCCGCCTTGCAATCGTGAGGTAGTGGGTTCCAATCCCGGTCCCGTACCAATGAGTTTTTTTGAATTTATGTACGGAATTTCACACCACTGGCTTTTCGGTGAAGGAAAACAAAGCAGTTTCCATCTAGCACGATGCTGCGGTCTTGGTGAGGTCATCAGTCTGTCTTGTTAACTTAGACGTTCGCTACGCTGGCTGGTACGTGGTATCCACTCGAGAACCTTTCGTATCAATCCTCTACGCTATGTAGCTCAAATTCCGGGTCTGAATCACTCTCTTTGGCTTAATAAGGTACCTAGAGATACTCTTTTGAATTATGTACTATGTACAGGGTTAATTGCTTACCGTATACGGAATGGAATTTCACACCACTGGCTTTTCGGTGAAGGAAAACATCGTTGAGGCAACCTGCATACGTCCGTAGAAGAAATTCGATGGCGTATGCGAATCCACCAACCCGCACTGGGCCAGCGTGGTGGATATGGCCCAATCACCCTTCGTGGGTAGGACTACGTCCTGCAGTGGGCTATTAAAAAGGCTGATACAGTACATCTTAAATTGTGTATTTAGTACCTACCTATTCGTAGGTATAGTCCGGGAAGTAAGGGCAAAAAATTAAACTACTTTCTATATTATTCATAATCATATTCCTTTATTTATACAACAGTATACGTTAAAAATCGAGAACAATAAGGATGATAGAAAATTATAATAATTTAAAAAACAAACGTCATAAGTATTGGAAAGTCAGTAACAGTGATTAATACAACAATAAATTAAATAATCAATAGTAATAAGAATAAGTCGATGTTAAAAATAACAATTCATCAAAAAAAAATAAAAAGAAAAGTAATAATAATAATCAAATAAAATAGAATGTCATAAAAATAAAAATAGGGTACTGATAAGTACAATTTTAGGTAGTTACTTTTAGCGTCAAAAACTCTTTATCAATGTCATAAAACGCCTGACCAACAAGCCACCGTTTCAGCCTCGATTTGTAAATCATGATGTTGGTGCTTCAAGGACATCGAGTGGTAGTCTATTATATACCATTGTCCCCATAATATGTGTTAACTTCGTGGACTTCGCGAGCGTGCACATCACGGGCAGAAGCCTATACTTGTGTCGAGTTGTTCGCTGCTGCGCTTCGTATAGCTGTGCGCCCATCTCTTGATGCGACTCGAGGGGTCGTATCAAGTAATGGGTGCAATATAAGCTATCGGGAATCCCCACCAAACGCTAAACATCTCAGCTGATTGACACCGGGGTATTCTTGCACACCACCATAACAACGTAATACAAAATATCAGCTTTGAGAAAGTAGTTGCATTTTTGCGCTTGCCTCCCGGGCTATAGGTGTCAGAAAATACAAAACTTAGGGCTAAGTTGGATTGAAAATTATAATATGGCAGTTTTATTATTGAAGTAGTGCTCATAGCGTAGTTTGACTAAGTGTTCGTTAGCGATCATCGAAGCCGAGCAAAGTTCAGAGGACTAAGTGCGAGATTTTCGCTCGAGCTCGATCGCGTTAACGTTTGATGTTCTATGGAAATGGCACAGCGTCATCTTGTGTCACGTACAGAAAACTGAATAGCTAAGTGTGAGTATGTTTTACGGTAATGTAAAGAGCGCCAAACCGATCGAACACGAGCGCGGCAACGTCTGTGATTGGCTAATTCAAGCGTGTCAATGTGCTCGCGTGTCTGCACGGCGCGCTCGGTCAACGCGACGTAAAAGTAATTCGATTTGATTTGCAAATCTCCCACTTGACACTCTGCACGGTTCTTCGGATGGGTGACCGCAGGTTGCATTTACAATCGAGCGCTACAAGTGACACCTTAAATTGTAGGCCCCGATTGTTTTAACGTCAGAGGCCTTCAGGCGGCCATAATAACTCTACCAGGGCTAGTCACCCGGTGTATACAAACTTACATTATTATTAAGTCTATGAAAATTCAATAAGCTCCAATCCTCTGAGGATACAGCAAAGCCAATGTTGAAATGGTTGAAAATATTCAATTTCTTCGTACATTGGTGCAGACGTTGAAATATTGTTAGTAATCAATATGATATTTTCATACGCTATGTATTACGGTCTTTGATTTCCCTGAGGAACTGGTGCGTGTGAGGTGTCCGCCTGTAGTACCTATTGGTGCAGTGGTAAATTCGAACCTCGTATAATAATTTCATCATTATTTCATCATTCATTATCAGCAGTAGGACGTTCACTGCTAGTCATAGGCTTCCCGTATACATTCTCGAAAAAAAAACAGTTGGAAGTGGCTTGCAGATAAGATAGGATAATTTTATTTCCAATAAAATTTAAAATTAGAGTACAGAACAAAATTTCAAATGTTACAGTCTAAATTTATACATAACAGAAACCAGTTACATTATTATGTCTAATAATGAATTGGAGCTACAATGTGTGTTTAAATCAATTATGTAATTAATTTGACATAGTCTATGAATTATCAGTGGGCCCAAACTAGGCTAAGCCTGTATCTTGGTGGCCCTTGGTTTAGACGGGCTACAGATATAATGTTTCGCGCGACTTCGTGAGAAAAGAAATTATTGGTGGAACTAAAAAGTAATATACATTGCCGGTTATATAAAGCGGCTTTGTCTGTCTGGAATGGGCGGGTTTGAGAATGTGAATGTGCGTGTATGTGCGTGTGTGTATGTAACACTGCAATACACGAGATCTCATTAGAGTCGAGGTCTATTATATAGCCTAGATATGTTTGATCGTTTGCCGGTACGTGGTCACAGCCCGGACACTCCGCGATTTTTCATACAAAATCTGCTGTCTTACGCACACTACACAGTACTTACTCACAGACAACACACATACGCACGAACGCTACACGTGCATTTGTGTGCAAGGCTGTCAGCGATCACCACGACGTGACGACATGCCGCGTAACTGAGACAGTTGCGTATTCAATTTTGCAAAAATGAATATAAATCTAGTCCTTATAAAAGTATAACAATTACTTAATTTGGGAGCATTTTAGCAATAAGTAACCGATCTACTTTATTTGAACGAAGATATCAAGAGAAAGTTACCAAATAATGTAAAATAAGTTCCTATTACTTATACTTAGATAAACATTTAAATGTATTATTTTGTTACGTATTATTGATATTCAACCATACACAGCACAATTCTTCCCTATTGTCACAGTCTAGGTATTTTCTATTACAAAATCTACCGGCCAGTGCAGCCCGCCCTCAGAGTACACGATCGGTACGTAAAACGCGGGGTGGAAGTAAGGAAGACTCAAACGGGTGGGGGGTAACGAGTGACCGTTCTATACGTAGTATTATTATATCTTCTTTGACGTGGTCACCATTCCAACTTTCATAATTTCATTCCAACTTTACGGCGCATCAGCTATCTGTTCTATAGGCCGAGTCATACAAGTTGGCGAATGTGAAGTTAGCTACAAGCTGCGCAATATCCAAGCCTGACTGAAGCTCACATAATGCTGCGCGTTGATTGGATATTGCACAACTTGTAGCTAACTTCACATCTGCCGAATTATGTGGTTCAGCCGATAAGTGTTATGTGCCCTATCCACTGCCACCATGCCATGCTTATTTTTTGTAACTTAAATAACTTACACAACAATTTATTTACCAACAATTATTTCTCATCAAAAAAAAACTGTAACAACCTTTCCGCCTATTGTAATAAACAGAATCAATACCTTGTAAATGGTTACTTAGTATTTTTTTTTACTTACAAATACTTAAACAACAATCTGTCAACGATCAAATGTCAAACAAATAAAAAAAGAACATTACCGTAAAAACCTAAATTCTAAACGCTATAGTAATGTCAGTTCACTGCAAGAGTTTTTGTAACAGTTAATAACCCCTTTTCTTTGTACGGAATAAGGCCAGTCGGTCACGCGTTACTAGGTAAGTAAATAAATAACAAATTAAACCTTGCGTATTTGTTGAATAACGCTGTCCACAGTTCTTAAGTCAGCAGTGCGGTCTAAAGTTTTCATAGACGTTCCGATTTGATTGGTGCTTGGCAACTGGCAGGATACATAGCACGGATTAGGCTGTAAGTGCTGTAATTGATGGCTGATGGAGCGACAAAGTTTTCGAATGGAGAATTCGTACCGGAAAGCGCAGCGTAGGTCTCGCTCTGAGTAGGTGGAAGAACAACTTAAATAACACAAACAGATAAAAATGCGCTGTACGCAACTCTCTTCCAACAGGTTTTATTAGAAATTGATATAGTGGAACCCTATGTCCAGCAGTGAACATCGTACGGCTGATATTTATAATGTTGCTGATGATGATGGTGATAAGTAAGCCAACCGTAGATCAGCACACTGTCGTGACGAATTTAGCCATTTTGAATGTCAGCCAAGGTATGGTCGGCTCCAAACAAATCGGGACGTCTATGACACCTTTAACTCCATTCAGGCGTATCGGATTCCTTCTAGATACTTGTTTGAGAAATTATGGCTATAGGTAAACAAACAAACATATTTTTTTCTGCTATTCTATGGATTGTTTTATATATTATATATATGTCGAATCCATAAAAGGATCCGCATCAGTTATGGTGATTCAATGTGGTAATGATTTTATACCATCTGACCCAACAATGCTTCAGTGTGGCGTGGCGTGGGTTAAGCGGGCGAGGAGATAAATTGCGACGTCACGAACAATCAGTTTATTTCACAGAAGATTACACATGACTACTATTATAGAGAAAACTTTAAGCGAAGGACATGGCGTTCCGCAGCGTAACTCACGCTGCGACCATTTTATCAAGAACACAACCCGAGCCGTTCCAAACACAGTTCACCATAACCTCTCCGAACCAGCTCTCTTCACAACTCTCAAGTGACATCTCATCTCGCACCGCCCATCGGCCGATCATGCGATATCACTTTAAAACCTCCTTGGAACCAATCAGCAGCGTTTGTTACAAGCGTTACCCCAGGAATGTTGCCACTACCATTCCTAGTCCTTCGAAATTATACTAAGTGGCACTATTTAAAAATAAACTTAAAGCTATTGTCCCGTTACGGCCATCATGACATTTGCACGTCCCGGGCGATTATCATCAGTATCTGTAACAAAAGAGCAATGTGAATGTTTGTTTATCCACCAACTCGCAAAGGGCTAGCGTGGCAAACATGGACCAATCAACCGTCGTGGGCAGGCATATGTTCAGCATCGGACTATCAAAAAGGCACAGAATATTCGTTTACCGCTCGTCCATTCCTGACGTAATGTTACTTTTAGATGTGTTCGAAATGATAACTAGCTATGAAGGTAAATAAGAGATGACTAGACAAGGTTTATTTACATTATCATAGGGTTAGAAAAACAGCGCTCATTAGGAATATTACTCGCCAAAACCACCAAATCGCATACCCGAGACAACAGTGTCCTCCAAACCGCACTCACCCACCACCCAGTAAATGCGCGAATCAGGCCACTGTCTCTTTAACTCTAGTCCATCTGGTATGAGACCGGATAACAGCGTCCCTTCGATCTACGCAAGAACCGGACAACTGCATCCCTTCGACTCAGCCCAGTGCAACTTTCGTACAACCCATCTACGTAAGAACCGGACAACTGCATCTTTTCGACTCAGCCTAGATTCAGTTTTCGAAATACCCACCAACAAAAATTAAATGAGTTCAGTTTTTCTTACCCTCGCTTTTCTTATTACAGAGAATTTAAGAATCGCAACAATATATATATAAATATATATTATGGACACACTAGCTTTTGCTCGTGGCTCCACCGGCGTAAAATTCTTCTTTTTCTTGCTCTCATAGGTTTTTTTATTTTTCCAGGATAAAAAGTAGTCCATAGCACTTTCTGTCTTTCAAACTATGTCCACGCCAAAATTCAAGTCACTCTTGTTGCTGCGTGAAATCGGAACAAACCAATAAATTATAGACATTTTCGGATTTATAATATTAGTGAGAATTGGAGGATATCATTGTAGCTACTCATTTTATTAATTGTGGTTCCCTTATACAACATAATTAGCATCGAAATGGCAAAAAAGATATCTGAGCGCTGTCGTGGTTCAGATGTAAGTACTTCAAATTGTCTTGAGTCTCGATGCCTTGACCGTTTAACCATTTCAAAGGCTTTCTGGCTTTCTTTCTGGATCTTTCAGGTGGTTTAAATAATAACACTGACTGATAATAGGACTAGCCATTCGGTACATACAAATGTACTTTTTACCGTCTTCCAAAATGGCGGAGGTACTATGTTCGTGTGTATATATTTTATTAGTGTAAGTTCATCGATATTTTCGCCAATCGTAAACCAATTTAAAAAAATGATTTTTAGTACCATTTAAATTTTATTGAAATCGGCTAAGCCGTTTTTGATAAATCAACAAAAATGTACATGAATGTCACATCGATTCGTGCAAATTATTCAAATTCTGTGCACAGTGAAATCCGGTATAGGGATTTTTGCGAAAATTAATTATTAAAAAAATTAAGAGTAATGTTGTTTTTAAGCTTTCGCGATTTGAACAGATTATTATATACCACAGGACTAGTCGCGCACTAAAATTACGAGATAAATAAATACCTCCTCATCCCGTAATTTTAGTGCGCGATTTGTCCCGTATATAATAATATAATAATAATTAAGAGTAAATTAGAAGTCGTGCGTAAATTACCGCGAACTCAGTATAAACAGGATTCACAAAATACAGTACAGTCGTAATAAAACAATTTCCTCTGCCATAAACACTGCGATAAACGCTATAAATAAGATATATTTAATATCCTTTATCTGGCACTTGAATGACCAATATAGAAGCAATAACGACTACTCGCGTATTGAAACTTTTTTCAAGTGGGATTATAAAACGGACGTTTGCTCTGAAGGCTATTATTTTACTTTTTGTTATTCTGTTCTGGGAATATAATTTTACTTGATGTATTTTATGTTTTGATATCAACATTTAAGCTGATATAGGTTTAGTAGTGCGTCATTTGTTGCTGGCTACCCAGCATTACCGGTTGCAGGCTGCTACACAGCATATTTAATCGAGTGTCTATTAATTTGAACAAAGATAAAATCGTTGCTATACTTATTTTTTGACCAAAATAGATGCCAGCATTCTGGTCACGTGTCACCTCTACCAGTCGCCTAGCCAGATCCTTGTATAAAAGGTGAGCGTGCGGCCCCCACGGACATAAAGTCTCAACCCTAAACGGCACAAAATGATACATTCTATCATATTCATATTTGTGCCGTTTGAGGGTTTCAGCTTTAGCTGCAGCAGAGCCAGCTTTCTCTGTTAAGAGAAAATTAATAAAAATTAAAAAGATACTGACTGGGCGACAAAAAGCGAGCTAAAACAAATGCCTAAATCAGCGACTAAACACTAAATTTTTGAGATAAGTATCCCACTTGCTTCATTGTGACTCACGCAGGCACGTTGTTTTTGCCTAATGAAAGATTTGACGAATAATAAATGTTTCAAACGTCTTTTTGTCATTATAAATAAAATAAAATAAAAAATAAAAATAAAAAAGCCTTTTATTCTTACAGTAAAATTAATAGTGAAAGGTTGTTACATTAATGTTTTAAAAATATTGTTACGAGATGGGTTCTTGGATAGTCAGTTAAAACGCCGATTATTCACTTTGCACTTTATTGCACACAATCACTTCACAAAAATCACAAAAACACACGACACAACTGGTTCGCACAAACACTTTACACTGGCACTGATATTCACACCAGTTAGTCACTTCACAATCACTGGTATCGCACTCTAACCCGAGTAGTTATCGCTTCGACGGTAAACGAATAAACTGATCCCCACGGGTCGGCCGGCGTATTTATACCCGTTATTTCCTACAGTCTCGAACCTACGAGATATTTCGCAACATTACTCGATCTTAATAAGAGCTATTGTGTTAACAAGTAAACAACTTGAAAGTTCGAGAATCCCTATTGTTTTTCATTTACGTAAACACCCAAAAAAAATAAACAATAGACGAGATACAAAGACTGATCCCGCTCGAGTCATTAAGCCATAAAACCGAATACAAAAGACACCAATAAAAAACGCAAAACAATAGAGCTTCCCAGAAGACACCGCAGATTACATCATAGTTACTCCATACCTACAACGGGCTCCTACTGCGTTACACTACCCCCTCCTAAGACATGCTCGTCCCGAGCATCGTTGCACCCGTAATATCGCGCCAATCGATCCACATGAACTATCTTGGGAGCACCTCGATGTCCCTTCTGTATGCGGAACGTCACGTCGTTGATCTTGGTCACCACTCGGTATGGTCCATCCCATTTGGCTTGTAGCTTTGGAGATTTCCCTTTTTTGCGTATAGGGTTGTGTAGCCATACTAGCGAGCCTTCCTCAAACCCAGGGTTGTTAGTCCTTCTGTCGTATCTAGTCTTCATTCTTTCTGATGTTTGCTGGCCATACTCTCTAATATGCTCATAGATGTCGTTCATCTTGTTCCGGAGGTCACTGGCATACTCAGTTATGGGTTGTGGAGAATCCGGTGGGACACCAGTTATTAAGTCGGCGGGTAGCCGTAATTCGCGTCCAAAATTGGCAAAAGCAGGAGTGACATTGGTGCTCTCATGAACAGCACTTCGGTATGACAGCAAAAATGGCTGGATAAGCTTGTCCCAATCCCGTTGTTTGCTTTCGACTACTTTTGCCAGGTATCTCTCCAGAGTTTGGTTGAATCGCTCCACCATTCCATCTGATTGCGGGTGGTAAGATGTTGTCCTTGTTTTGTGTGCACCCATTAGCCGACACGTCTCTTGAAACAGTTGAGATTCAAAATTTCTTCCTTGGTCACTATGGATTTCCAATGGTACTCCAAAACGACAGAATACTTCATGAACCAATTTGTCCGCTATCGTCGATGCCTCTTGGTTTGGAATTGCGAAGACTTCCGGCCACTTGGTGAAGTAATCCATGACGACAAGGAAGTACTTGTTGCCACTTTCGCTCACAGGAAATGGTCCGGCCACATCCAGTGCGATTCGCTCCCATGGTGCTCCAACATTATACAGCTTTAGTGCTCCTCTGCTGCGGGTATGCGGACCTTTCACTGATGCACAGCTCGTGCATTTCCGTACCCAGTCTTCTACGTCATCTCTGCAGTTGATCCAGTAAAACCTTTCTCGAATCTTCAACAGTGTCCGTTTCACACCCAGATGTCCTCCCGAAAACTCTTCGTGGTACAGCTTCAAAACTTCGGGAACTTTTGCTCTGGGTACAACCATTTGGAGATGGCACTGGTTGCCTCGAGCATTTTCCCATTTTCGGCACAGCACTCCCTCTTGAAGCACCAGGCTATCCCATTGCGCCCAATAGCTCTTTGTCATAACACTCAGTGAAGCAATAGCACTCCAGTCAGGCTTACGGGCACCTGATTCCATCCATTCAAGAATCGGCTTGATGTCGACGTCTTCTTTTTGTTCAGCCTGAAGGGTTTCTTTCCATTCGTCGCCGATGTCAGCTTTGAGCATTCTGAGAGGTACTGGATCTTTCGACTCTTGTCTTGAGCAATGCTTGCAGTCCTCTGAGCATGGCCTTCTTGACAGTGCATCTGCGTTGCCATGAGATTTTCCACTGCGATGTTCCGTGGTAAAGTCGAAAGGCGTCACTTTTATCTTTTGTGAGGCTGGCGAGAAGGTTGTAGATGCAGCGGCTCCGCTTCCATATTTGATAACATTTAGGGCCCTTCTCACGTCGGCGATTTGTGTTTCCGCTTCGACAATACGAGATTCGTGCTCTTTTACGCTAGTATCAAGCTGCTTGACCGTGTCCTTGACTTCTTTTATTTCCTTGCCCAAAGTCGTCTGCATACTTGAAATCAGATCTTCTTTTTGTCGGTCCAATTTTTCTTCCAGCTTGCTGTTGTTGCGATCCAACATTGACTGCAACGTCGACATCATTGCAGCCATATCAAATGCCGCAGGGGCAGCAGGTGATGTAGCAGGTGCCACAGCAGTTGGTGCAGCAGGTACCACAGAAGGTGCCGCAGCAGGTGCTCCTGGGTTTCTGGAGTCGTCGTTGGTTGCCTCGGACTCACTGCCTTCCATTAACAGCGAATTATTTCCAAAGCGCCTCTGGTCGATCTCCTCCTGGCGGCGCTCCTGCTCCTCTTGTCGGCGCGCTTCCTCCTGTCGGCGCTGACTCCTTGTGCGAGGGGTCTCTTCGTCGTATGGTGTTACCGGCATTTTCAACTATCCACCCTTCTGACACCAAATGTTACGAGATGGGTTCTTGGATAGTCAGTTAAAACGCCGATTATTCACTTTGCACTTTATTGCACACAATCACTTCACAAAAATCACAAAAACACACGACACAACTGGTTCGCACAAACACTTTACACTGGCACTGATATTCACACCAGTTAGTCACTTCACAATCACTGGTATCTGTGTGCGATATACCAACATTGCAGGTACATTACGCCTGTTGCTAGCTGCGGACCGCTCGATTTCGAGCGTTTTACCCCCCCTATTATTATAATACCTACCCCCACTTGGGGGCTGTTTTTCTCTTGTTTTGTAATATATTTTTTAATGTAATGCTTCGCCTAAAAGCTTACAATAGCAAATTAAAATGTTACTTACCCTCTTTAATTTTATCAGACGCCTTTTATAATATTCATGTTTTAAGTTTTGTATAAGCCAAGTGTTTGCAGAACAATAATTAAGTATGTAATGTTTTTATAGTACTAGGATGGAATTAACACTGGTATTGTATTTATTATATTAATTGTGTGTAAATAAAGAACTTTTGAAATTGAAATTGAATTGAATCACTGGTATCGCACTCTAACCCGAGTAGTTATCGCTTCGACGGTAAACGAATAAACTGATCCCCACGGGTCGGCCGGCGTATTTATACCCGTTATTTCCTACAGTCTCGAACCTACGAGATATTTCGCAACATTACTCGATCTTAATAAGAGCTATTGTGTTAACAAGTAAACAACTTGAAAGTTCGAGAATCCCTATTGTTTTTCATTTACGTAAACACCCAAAAAAAATAAACAATAGACGAGATACAAAGACTGATCCCGCTCGAGTCATTAAGCCATAAAACCGAATACAAAAGACACCAATAAAAAACGCAAAACAATAGAGCTTCCCAGAAGACACCGCAGATTACATCATAGTTACACCATACCTACAACGGGCTCCTACTGCGTTACAATATATATGTATTTTTTTTTGTGAATTTAAATGTATATAATGCTATTTTTGTCAGTTTTAGTCTGTAAGATTCCCTATACAGGTGAAGGCCTCCTCCAAGGATAGCCACTCCTCTCTATTTTGTGCTACTTGGAGCCAATTTGGTCCTGCTGTCTTCTGGATCTCGTCTACCCATCTGGTAAAGGGTCTCCCTTTCTTTCTTTTGCCTTTAGGGCCCTGCCATGTGGTGACTCTTTTAGTCCATCGATTATCCTGAAGCCGTGCTATATGTCCAGCCCACTTCCACTTTAGGCTTAGTGCTTGTTCTTGAGCGTCTTTTGCTTTGGTAAATTTTCTTATTTTAGTGTGTCGTATTTTTTGCATTTTACTTATACTCAACATGCTTCGTTCTATTCCTCTCTGACACGTTTTGATTTTATGTTTTACTTTATTGCTGAACTTCCAAGTTTGGCAAGCATATGTTAAGCATGGTATAAGGCATGAGTTTAGCATTTTAGTTTTAATATTTATTGACATGTTACTTTTGAATATTTCCTTTAAACTCCAATATTTATTCCACGTTAGTTGTGATCTCCGCTCTACTTCTCGTTCATTGTTTTTCTTGTCAAAGCTGATTTGCTTGCCAAGGTATATGTACTGGTCTGTATACTTGAGAGGTGTTCTTTCAACCGATATTGTTGTCTTTACGCTATTGGTCATCATCATTGTTTTTGATAGGTTCATTTCCAATCCCACACTCTTGCTGGCCTTGTTTAGTGATTCTATCATGTTTTGCAGCTCTTGCCATGATTCTGATAGGAGTACTAGGTCGTCAGCAAACCGTAGGTGGCTCAGGTATGTATCTCCGATTTTTATGCCGTACCCTCTCCAGTTAATTTGGCTTATTATATTCTCCAGTATAGCTATAAATAGTATTGGCGATAGTGGATCCCCCTGCCTAACTCCTCTGTTGATTGGAAACCACGGTCCAGCTGTTTCTAGCTTAACTCTGCTCTTACAATTGTCGTAGATACTTTTTAAGACTTGTATGTATCTTCCATCCACATCTTGGATTGATAGTGTGTTCCAAATACTGACATGTGACACTGTATCAAAAGCCTTTTGATAGTCAATAAAGGCAATATAGAGTGGTCTTCTTCTTTCTTGATATTTTTCAATGATTAGTTCTAATGTGTGTATGTGATCGACTGTTGAAAAACCCTTTCTAAAGCCTGCTTGCTCTATTGGCTGTTTTGCTTCTAGTGTCGCGCTGAGTTTTCGGTTAATAATCGAAGAGAACAGCTTGTAGATACATGGCAGTAAGCTTATTGGTCTGTAGTTCCCAATATCACATGGATCTCCTTTTTTATAAATTAATATGATATTGGATTCTGACCATTGCGTGGGAGTTTCGCCGGATTCTAGAATGAGGTTAAACAAGTTGGTAAGTGGTAAAGCTAGTGATGAGGTAGCTATTTTTAAGACTTCATTTGTAATGTTGTCAGAGCCTGGGCTTTTGTCTGTTTTCAGGTTTTTTATTCCTTTTATAACTTCATTTGCTTCAATATGTGGTGTATTTGTATTATTGTTATCCAAAATATTGTTATGTTTTGCAATATCTGATTTTTTTAGTTTTTTAGAGCTATATAAGTTTTTGTAGTATTCTGTAGCTATGTAGATTATGTCATTTCGGTTCTTCTCTATTTTATTATCTTGTTTTAGTCCATCTATCCATGTTTTGTTTGTTCTCAGTTCTTTATAAGCTTTTTTTGTACTACCTTCTCGACTTAGATGTTTCTCTAATGTATTGTAACGATGGTTAGCATAATCTTTCTTAATATATTTACTTATAAGTTTGTAGAGAGCGGATATTTCATTTCTCATTGCTCTTGTTTTGTTTCCCGTATTTTGTAAAGTTTTTCTCCTGTGCAAAAGTCTTTTTGTGGGTTCTGATAATATTTTTTTAGCTTTGTTTGTGTTGTTTGATACCTTACTTGACATTAGAGTTGTGGTGATTGTTTTTACTAAATTGTTGTAATTATCCTGGACCGATACATCTTTTTGTATTTCTAGTAAGCCTTCTAATGCGCAGGTATTTAAGATTTCTTTGAATTTGGAAATTTCTTCATCGCTTTTTAAAGTGTTGTATTGGCCATTATTATAATTCGTTCGGCTTTTCTTTGGCTTTTCATGAGTAATTGTTGCTCTTACAGGTCTGTGGTCAGAAGAGAAGTTTAAATTTAGTACTTCTATATTTTGGAACATATGCGGACAGTTAGATAATACAAAATCGATTTCATTTTTGTATTTCCCATCTGGTGATTTCCAAGTCCACTTGTTTTTTGCTTTTTTCTTAAAAAATGTATTGATAATTGATAGTTTGTTTTCAGTGGCAAAGTCTATTAATCGTTGACCTCTTTTGTTCCTTGTACCATAGCCAAAAGATTTCATGATTAGATATTCCTCTCGTTTGGGAATCCCTATTTTTGCATTTATGTCACCCATCAGTATGTAGTATTTATGTGAGCCAGCTATAGCTTCCTTAACTGTACTATAGAAGTATTCAATTTCATCTTCAGTTGCTTTTTCTGTAGGGGCGTATACATGAATAATTGATAGGTTTGTATTTTCATATCTCAGGTTTAGTACTGCGACTCTATCTGTGAGGCCAATGTAGCTTTCAATGTTATTTTTATGGCGTTTATTTATTAAAAAGCCTACACCATACATTCCAGGTGTAATGCCTGTATAGCATAGTATGAAGTTTTCGTATTCTTCTATTTGATTACCTGTACGTCTCATTTCAGCGATTCCAATTATATCATATTTAATTTTGTCCAATGATTCACTTAACTCGAGCAGACGCTCAAAGGATGATAGTGTTTTTACATTATATGTGATTACATAAAGCTTATCCTGGCTGTCACTTTGATCCTTTGGAGGGTTGTGGTCTTTAACTTCCACGGTGACCAACCGGCTTGGAAGCATTGTGTTTTTTATTGAGTTTTGTTGTTCTTTTTGGTGAGAGGGTGGCAATGGTTGCTATGTGTTCTTACTTGTGTTTTCTTGTTTTTTCGACATCATATTAGAATTTTTTGCTGTTAAAAAGTTTATCATACTGTTTGGTTTAGAGGTACCTTCTGACATACTGGATGTTCTTCTTATCGACGCCTGTGTTTTGTTCTTTTTACTTGCAGTTTGCATAATTTTTTCATTGCCATTGGGATGGTTGCTCTCAGGAGACACTGACAACATTATTTTTTATTTCCCTGGTCTATTTTGGTTTTGATCTATTATTACAATTTTGTCATATTTAATTATTGCATTGTTTCCTTTTTCTCTTTCTATTTTAACTTGTTCTTGTAGTTGTTTTCTTTTTTCCAGTATGTGTTTGGGGTAATCCTCTTTAATATAGTATGAGGTATCCTCAAGTGCTTTTCTTTTTCTGAATATATCTATTTTTAAGCCAAGTGTTGAAAAAGTCGCTGTTATTGGACGAGGCCTTTCGCCCTTTTTCCCCAGTCTTTTAACTTCTTGTATATCTCTGCGGTCTAGTTCTATAGCAAAGTATTTTTTGACGAAGTTAGTTATGATGTTTTCCATGCCTGAGTATGATGTTTCACTTTCTTCTATTCCAAAAAAGACTATGTTTTTTTGCTTAGCTTGTTTTTCCATAAAATGGAGTCTCTTTTCTAAATTATCTTGTTTTACCTTGAGATTGTCGTATTTTTCGTCCAATATTTTGAACTTTTCTTCCAAAATTATGTTTACATTTCGTGTCACTTGTTCGGTCACATTTTCACCATATTTAAGAATAGTGGTTTTCTGATCATCTAATTCATTTTGTATTTTACGGAGCATAATCATAACTTCTTCCATGATTGCTCAACTTTATCAAATCACAAAAATCACAAAGAAAATCAAAACAAAACACAGATGTTTTTGTTTTTCGGAGTTTGATTTTCGAACTGACAGGTGACAGTGATTTAGTTGTCAGTCGCTTGTCTCTTTTCCCTCCGTGTCTGTGGCCCTAGCCAGTCAATAATGACCAGTAGTGACAACCTTACGATAATATAGCATGAAGTAAAGTTCCGTTAAAATTTCATAGGTTATTATTTCAGGGATAAAATTACGAAATTCTTCTTCTTTTTGATTCTAATCGGCACTTTAGTGTTATTATTGCTTCAAAATTAGTGTGATGGTATTCTCTTCAATAGAAAAAACGACCGTTTGGCTATACAGAATGGTGGCCGTTGCACTGTGATTTTCACTAATTTTTGTGTTTTATTGTTATTTTTGCACTGTGTCCGCTTAATATATTGGAAAACTATTGTTTATTTATTCTTATTTACACTTTTCAACTGAGATTAAACACTCTTAACTTTTTATTTCTTATAAAAGTATACGGAGCCGAAGTAAACAACAGCAAGGCGGTGTTGCCACCTCCTCATTATAATAAACAATAATTCTACCAAATGAAACGTCGTACAAAAATTAGTTAAACAATTTTCCTCAAAAAGGCAGGAAACCGAATCTAACAATATTAATACCGCAGCTGATTAAAAACTGTCCGGTTCAAACCCGACAAATGGTCACGCACTTGATAGTCGCCCACCTATGTTTTTTTTCACCCGGTTTATCATTATTTCCGGCCGAAACCGGTCTACTGGGGACCTTCTAGCGTACGCCACACACATCTGGAGTGAGGTCATGGAGAAGCACGGGGAGGCGTTGGCTGTCTCCTTGGACATTTCCAAAGCTTTTGATAGGGTCTGGCACGAGAGCCTTATTGGCAAGCTTCCATCTTACGGCCTGCCTGCTGATTTCTGCACGTGGATATCAGATTTCTTGAGGAATCGGTCGATACGAGTTGTCGTTGATGGCTGCTCGTCAGACCAAATGGCTATCAATGCCGGTGTTCCTCAGGGGTCCGTGCTCTCTGCGACACTCTTCCTACTGCATATCAACGATCTGCTTAAGCCCGGGATCTTTGGGTACGCAGATGACAGTACAGTCGTGGAGAGCTACACATCCGATGCAAGAACCAGCGGGCCACAGATCGAGTTATACAGAGAGGCTATGGTTGAACGGCTCAACTTGAGTCTGCAGGCGGTATCTGACTGGGGTGATGCTAACCTGGTCAAGTTTAATGCCTCAAAGACTCAGGGCTGTCTGTTTTCGGCCAAAAAGAGACCCTTTCAATTGTCTCCCGCTTTCCGTGGTGTCTCCGTTCCGGTAACTGACAGCTTGGAACTATTAGGCGTTTCACTCTCATCTTCTCTTAACTTTGGCTCTTACATAGAGTCCAAAGCCCAATTAGCCTCCAAAAAACTTGGTGTTCTCTCTAAGGTGAGACGGTATTTCACACCTGAGCAACTGCTTAGTCTTTATAAAGCACAAGTCAGGTCTTGCATGGAATACTGCTCTCACCTTTGGGATGGCTCTGCCAAATATCAACTGGAGGCTCTGGAGTCGATTGAGAGGCGAGCCAGGAGGCTGATTGACAACGACACCTTGACTAAGACGCAGCTGCAAAGTCTTGAGCATCGTCGCAAGGTAGCGTGTTTGTCGGTCTTTTACCGGATACACTTCGGAGAGTGCGCCCAGGAGTTGCACAATCTGGTCCCCCCTGCCCCTTTCTTCTATCGTACGGCTAGACGGACGCGACCAAAGCGCCACCCTTTTATGGTGGACATTCCACGCGTTAGAACCAAGCGTTTCGAATCCTCATTCCTCATACGAACAGCCGGAATGTGGAATGCTTTGCCTGGGTCTGTCTTTCCGTTAAAGTACAACGTGAGTGTCTTCAAATCCCGAGTAAATAGGTATCTTCTAGGTAAGCGTGCTACACCCTAGACCGCACATCTGCTTAACATCAGGCAGTGTGTAGTCAAACGCAAACCTATTCGAAATAAAAAAAAAAAAAAAAAAAAAAAAATCCTTTATTGCCTACAGGATATTACGCTTCACTCAAAGTCTCTCTGCGAGATCGAATTAGAAATGAGAAGATCCGTAGAAGAACCAAAGTTACCGACATAGCTCAGCGAAGCTATGACTATTAACTGTATAGTATAGTAAAATGTATAAGCTTAATTTAAATTAATTCATGTAATATCCTGTTAATGACGTGTACTAAATTGTATGAATAAATGAATATGAAGCCAGTAAAAGTGGCGTTGGGCAGGGCACATATAATCACGGAAGCCTGATGACCGACGAGGTCAAACAGTTCTCAAGTGGAGATCACGTACCGGCAAGCGCAGTGTAGGAGGTCCATCCACAAAGTGGACGGATGACTCATTAAGACCGCAGGATCACACTGGATGCAAGCCTGTACCATTATATTATTATATTGATATTGGATATCTATAGCGGAGGCCTAGTTAGTATTTTTATTAGAACCTAGTGCACAAACATCCGCGAAAATTACATCGACCTAGTCTTCACAGTAAAGCAAAAGCAAGCATTAATTTTACGCCAGTTAAGGAAAGACCTTGGTTATTTGTTATACTTACTTAGATGCCCATTTTTTGTCAGATTTTGTAATCATCTAATAAATATGACTAACTGACAACAATTGATTTGGGTTTGGTCGTGAATGAAACTGCGACTTTTAAGAAGTAAAAGTTTCGACTATTTAAATGATTACTCGGACAAATCGCAGAATTAGATATAATTGAATTATTGAAATACCTACAGATTGTTGCTTTGCAAAGTGCAAGGACGTTCAGAGGTCTATACAGGGTAGAGAACTGACGTTCTAATTAAATTAAATCACATAACACATGTTGTTTTAAAGACTTATTTTGCAATTAATAAATAAAGCTATTTAATTAGTTATGTACGATTTCTAAAACATAACTTTGGAAAAAACTGTATCTGAGCGATTTGAACTATTTGACATTAGTCAAAATACCTTGAAAAGCTATTTTCATTAGTCTAATATCAAAATGACGAATGAGATCCTTATGTGAACTCGTTGAAATTTATCAGTATTCTTTTAAAAATGTATTATCTATTTAATGATTACTTTTTTTGCATGCCGTAAGGTCGGAAAATAATGATAGAAAGAACCGCCATTCTTTTTATCATTATTTTCTCTGTAAGATCTCTGTTGTACCCATATGCGCAAGAATAAATAATTTATGGTATATCTATGATTTATAAAATGTATGATCACAGAGATACCAGAAGAATAATGTGGTCGATCGAGAAAATCTGCAAGAGACGTATCAGTTTAATATAACACGAGATAGAAAGAGACTTTAAAAATATCTCTACTCGGTGGATTATTATTATTACGATATTTTTAGACAATTAAAGTCAAATTCCGATACATATTTGACCATTTTATAAGCAGCTTGGAAGATTTTTCCTTGCATTTTTGTGGTACAGAATGGTCTCAAGTGACAACAGCATTATAAATCTATTATTTATCTATGGAATTTTGACGTTATGTCACACTCAACTTCTTCCTAGTTTATTTTACTTGTTCTTGATCAAAGACAATGGTTGCCATCAAATCGTATATGTAGACTTTATTATTATATACTACGGGACTAATCGCGCACTAAAATTACGAGATAAATAAATACCTCATCATCCCGACGTTTCGGCCGAGTAAAAGACTTAAGGTAAGTAGACTTTTACCTATACTGTACTGTATCAGCATTTTAATAGTCCACTGCATAACGTAGGCCTACCTACAAAGGGACTTTTCCTATCCTTCCTTCGTAACGGCAGCCACATTGAGGTCATCAGTATGTAGGTCAAAGTTTTTAGGTCCATGTAATCTAATGTCTATGTCCTTTATTTACTAAATAATTTGAAAAATTATTTTCATTATTTAATTTAAGCAATTTTTTCTTATTGCTTTTATACTAGTGCTAATGTCAGCGTCAACTCTCCACCCTGTATACTCGTAGTCATTATTATGGTCATTTTCTATAATGATGAGTACGAGTATATAAACTATGATGTAGTAGCGCTCATAGCGTAGTTTGACTAGGTCTTCGTTAGCGATCATAGAAGTTAAGTTGGTCACGGTTGTTTTAACCGATAAGCCATGTCAGAGGCCTTCAGGCGGCCTAAAAACTCTCACACCAGGGCTAGCCACCCGGCCTTTACGAATTCACTTATTGAAATTAAGCAGCGTTCAGCATGGTCAGTCTTCGTATGGGTGCCCGTATGGGCATTTACAACTGAGCGCTACCGTGGCTCGCACGACACGTTAAATTGTAGGCCCCGGTTGTTTTAACCGTTTAGCCATTAGCTATGTCAGAGGCCTTCAGGCGGCTTAAAAATTCTGACACCAGGGCTAGCCACCCGGCCTATATAAACTTACATACTCATTATAGTAACTTCAAAATCGCAGCAAAAACAACAGCTGGTCTATAGAAAAAGTCTCGACAAAATGTATAGAACAGCTGACTATTTCGCGATTTTAGGGTTGGTCTTATAGTAAAAGTTGTTAATACTTTACGACAGAAGCTACAGAAAACTTGACACTTGATAAAAACATTAGAAACTAGTGGTTTTCGGAAAGTGTGACTCTTATGACATTTTAACGCCAGATGGTGTTGACTCAGAGCAGTGTTGTCTATTGTTTCGACCGGCGTCCTTTATCAAGATCAAGTAGAAACGCTCTAACTTTAAAAATTTCCACAACCGCAATTTTGTAAAAAAACTGATCTAAATAATTCAATATTTAAATGAGTTTTTTACACCAATGAAACCTTAAAATTGAAACCTCAGACTACTTACCAAATTGTGGATAACAATAGTTTAAATCTAACCCTTTGTCATTGGTCTTCCGAACTAGTACACATTATGAAAGTGTAAATAATCGTCCAATAAACTTATGTCAAACGAGGTAAAGAGCTATGTCGTAAAGCATTGATTGCGATCACGTGTCAAATCGGTAAATTAATTCTCCGATTTTGTATGGCTGCGTGGCGACGATATCGTACTATCAGTGTTGAAAAGGCTGTAATGTTTGCAAGCAATGCAAGGTCGTTTGAGTATTTTAGTGTTCAGTTTTATAATCAAGCTTATAAAACTGAACACTAAAAGAAAAACTCAAGCTTTTCCTCATAATTTCTGCTATAGAATGTTTCAAATCAATTTAGTTGTTTTTTTTTATTACTACTAAAATAATCTTACCTAGACTTTTAGCGCACCATGCACACACAGGGAAGCAGCGTAAGACGTTCAAGGAAATTTTTTAGAATTTTGTTGTTTGTAGAAATTTGCTACGGGCTCCCAGTTGCTTAATCTAGCACACTGGCTCACGAGTTCGACCAATACCTATCTCTAGGATGAGTTTACATAGGTCCAATTGATTATATAATCGATAGAGTTTACGTAAACTATAGTTTTCTGTGGGACTTGAACAAACGCTGTCTGTCGATGCAGTTTCGTTTCCATACAAATTATTGCTCAAGCACAAATTTGCTGGGTAAGTAAAACTCATACTAGGGGTGCGTTTTATTGTTTGTCGTTGATGTGCTAATATAATTTTTATTTTTTTGATACATTTTTATCTTTTTTCTCAAGCAAATGTCTTTATTTACTACAAGATAATACAACACTACTTAAGCTAAACTTACTCTTATACATAAAAGCAATTGGATCATCCGCAAACCCTTGAGGGTGGTAACATAATCCAAATGTTCAAGCCCCTGCCAGTTAGCAGCGTGCCCAGCATGCTGGCACTGCTGGTTATTTTTAATTTGCTGTGTTATTTTGTAATGTTACATTATGAATTTTTTGTTGAATTTTGGGTGATGGTCATTTTGTTAGTAAGAAAAAGAAGGAGGGTTTGAACTCAAGTGCAGCATGCAAGTCGCTTCGGTTTGCTCATGGCATTTCGGCCGATGAGTAAACTATTGATTTATACTAGTAGTCCGCCCCGGACTTGGACCTCGCTTTATTCCTATTTCATATCATAAATACCTTCTGTGATTTCCAAAAAAAATTATAATAATGGTATGAAAGTTTGGCAATGTTGAATGAAGTAAGTAGATCTCATTAGGTGAAATATTTAAAAAATATGAGTTTCTGCCAAAATGTTAGGTAGAAACCTACTTTGGGATTATTTACTTAGTTCGAGGGTGAATGATTTAAACCAACAAAATTTAGCATAACTATACAATTTTATTTAAAAGATAGGTAATAGTTACAGTCCTCTAGCTATCATCAAACCTAAACGTACGCACTCTGCGAGCTACTCTAAGAAGAAAGTCCACGACTTTTTTTGCAAAGACCATTGAAATAGACCCTGTAGCATCCATAGCACCTACCCATGGGGAACTGATCAGTCGATCACAGGAGAGCCTCTGGAGTACACCCCGTAGCAGTAAATACCACAGAGAGCTGGAGAGGCCGTCGCAAAAAGCCCCAGAGGTCGTGAGTGTCGCGCAAAGCTAGGTTTTGATCACAAGACTGCCGTAAGAAAACACCCCATGGCAGTAGATGCCACCGAGATCGGAAAAAATAAAAATTCTATTTATATAAACTAAGTGCAAGATAAATTTGATAGAGATCGGTGGAGCGGTACTTGGGTTATCGTCGAACAAATATACATTTGACAACACAAGTGCCGGTTCGACCCAGTAGGAGAAAAAGAGACCTCGCTTATGCTCAGTCAACTAACTTAAGCTAAGGTAAAATTAACGCCCCTCCTTGTATACTATTCTTTAAATAATTGTAAAAAGACAGGACGCGGATCGTAGCCTATGCAAAAGAAATGTAGGTAAATAAAAAAAATCTAAAGCGTTCATCCTGCCTACATCCATGATTCAGCCTCTCTGCCTGATCTACAAACTGACATTATTATTTTTTGCAAAAATGGCATGACCGACTTCACCCGTGTACAGAATTCGCGAATATTTCGCACGGATCGATGTAGCATTTTTCACATTATTGTTGATTTATCAAAAATGGCTCAGCTGATTACGATAAAATTTAAATGGGATCAGTTTCGAAGTATACTCTTTCCAATAAAAAAGAATTGAAATCGGAATACTATCAAAAAAGTTATGCGTGGTAATAGATAAAAAAAATACGCGTCGAATTGAGTACCTCCTCCGGTTCGTCGGTCAATAATGACAATCACTCACGCAAGCGAAATGCATCACCACTTCGATTAAGAGTTACAAATCTATCATTTAGACATAGCAAACAAATAGATATTTAGGTAACACGATTTGACTATTTAAATAGGTCCACAAAAAATCAATTTCTTATCAATTCACTAACTGAAAAGTTCATTGGCTCTAGTTTTTACCGAGGTGGATGCAATCGGATGAACTGTAGCGGTCGCTCGTCACACGAGCGGCTGGCGTCATAACAGCCTTGGCGGCTTCGGCAGACAGGCGGGGAGAACGTCGCGTTATAAACGCTAGAAAATAGGTAGCTAATTATCTTCTATCTGTATGCAGAGTGTGAGTTTTGTCGTAAACATGACGCTCTCTTCGGCGAGCGCGTAAGCAATTAATTTGTATGAAGAAATGTACAGCGCCACTAGCGGCGCGTTTTTGATACACAACAAGTTCATACAAATTACATGCTTACGCGCTCGCCGAAGAGCGAGTCATATTTACGACAAAACTCACACTCAGCATACTGAAGTAAGGAGACTAATTTTCCAACGAAAATAAAAGTAGGCAGATATTTTTTTACGTAAATCTAAACATGCTACATCTTAGACTGCAGGCTTAAATCTATCGTTGTAGATAAAGGGAATTTTCTATCTATTTTACTTATAGCCAGAAAGGCATCGATAAAGATGCTGGCGACTGTAAAGTACTATTGATTGTACATTGTGAGTAAAAGTCATGATTTTGAAGTGACGAATGATTCTATCCCACCAAATTTAATAAAGCCTATATTGATGATCTATTTCTTATCATTTATCTTCGATTATATTTTTTTGCATTTACGCAAGCAAGTATCGAAATTCAATATTGAGATTTTAAATGTATTTTAATTGGAAATTATTAGACAAATACCTTAATAACGCTCGTCTGCAACACTGCAAACTGAAAATTGAAGATTTCACGCCACTGTCTCTGACACGACAGGTAACTGTGGATTAGATTAAATTATTTTATTGATTTCGATAAAAAAACAGAACTAAATCTTTTATTTGTCTGTCTTTAGATTTTATTGCAGTGGGAAATATACTTTTGTTGTTTTTGACTGATTAGGTATATAGATTATTATTATTAAAATAGAAACAACAATTTTTCTGAATTTATCGTGCTTCTAGTTTTCAGGAAAAGATTATTATTTTATTTAAATTACGATTAGTAAGTTACGGTACGTAGTGATTCATTTTAGATGTGAACATTACAGAATTGTACAACCAAAATTATCTCTCATTTCGCTTCAGTATAATCGATAAAGGAAGTACGTAAAAAAATGCAATTAAATTTTAAAGAAACATGCACATAACTTTTGCTTAGTGAATATTTTACATTTTGTTTATATCATGGTGATGCTCGCGGTTTTTTTTTTCATTTATCATTATCAATTTTCAATAAAACCTAAATTAGTAAGGTTCGCTAAATAGTACAAGTTGTTTTTAAGAAAAACTTTATTAGTTACAAATTGAAAATACCTGTATTAATTTTGGATCCACACTATTCTTTCGCGCCGTCGTCGATCGCCACCGCAAAGAATAGTTTACCAAACAATATAAATAATAGTAGTTTAAACTATCGCAGACAGTTTGATTCGCGCAACCGCGGTGTGGCCACCTCCGACTGGTTACTTAAATGTCTCAGAAATGTTTACAAAACTACTAACTCTAAGTGCTCTATTCGTTTCCGCCTGTTGTCTAAGCATTGGAACTGTGAGTGAACAAAATGTGACTAAACGTGAGGCAAACGCTGGAGACCTTTTTCCGGATTGGGTACCTTTCAAAAACAAACATGGCGATGAGCTCGGAGAATTTGTACAGGTAAAGAAAAATAAAGTTAAGAAAAGATTAGCTCCTCCTATAAATTTCTTACTACGTGCTGTGGCTGAACCTGAAGGGGAAGATTACTACGACAAAGGTTCAGGAGGAGAAAACGACGCTGAAGACTATTATGAAAAGAAAGATTGGTCTGATGTACATAGGCCAGCAGAAGCAATTGATAAAAAGTCTGTTGTTGTTAACCATACCGATATTTCTGACATCGATGGAGTTGTAAATATAATTAAACAAGCACCTCTTAGTCCTGTAGTAGAAGCTATTTATGACAGAACTTCTAGAACGATCACGAAACAAGCTGAATCAGAGCCAAGTCCAGAACCAGAGATCAATCAAAGCGATGTACAAAGTAGTTCTACAACAGAAGCTCCAGCAATTCTTGCTACAACTACTCCTGAACCAAGAGCCGAAGAACCAAAAGATAAAAAGGAATATTCAAATAACGAAGAAGAAACTGAAGAAGATGACGAAGAACCAAAACAAAAATCAAATAAATCACCGGAAGAAGACAAAGAAAGTGAAGCAAGAAAGGCTAAAATTCTAAGCAGCGTAGACGAACTAAAGCAGCGTCACGCAGAAGAACAAAAAGAATTAACAGAAAGAATTAAAGGAGAAGAAATTTTTAAAGATGAATTTGAAAAAGATAAATCTTCTGATGAGACACCGGATAGATTTTTAGACTCATCATCAGAATCTGAAGAATCAACCGAGCGGCCTGAAAGGTACAGACAATCAAGACACAGAAAACCATCGACCAAGCCTGATTACGATGAATATGAAGAAGTAAATAAAGCAGGAGAAGACAAATACAAAATTAACGTTTTAAGAAGCGAACCAGAACAAACAACGACCGAATCCACTAAACGCAGAAGACCTACAACCAAGCAAGGGCGCAAAAAAGATGTGCATTTAGAAAGCGGAAAGATATCTGTATTTAAAAACCCACAGTTATTTGTGATGTACGATGACGCGGAAGAACCAACAGCCGCCCCTGTTAAACCGAACACTCTTTACCGAGGACCTATGAAATTCTCTTCCAAATACACTACAATCACACCAGTTAGCAGTGACGAAAGAATTTCACTTGTACCCGCTGATTCTAAGGAAGGAGAGCCTACGTTATTCTTCCCGAAACCGAGGAAGAATAAAAGAAAGAAGGTTAAGACTACCACGCCTGCAACTGACTCTACCGTAGCCGAGACCGTTACGGATAATTATAAGCAAACTACGGCATATGACGTCACGGCTCCAGATTCGCAGGCAAATTCTACAGAGACTTTGAGTAACGGAAGTCCAGAAGTGACTTTGACAACTGGAGCTGGAGAAGTAGCAGATGCTGACACCACTGGTACTGACACAGTGTCGGTTCAAACAGACGCAGTGACGGACGCCGTTCCAGCGCCTTCAGACCACAAGAAAGAACATAAAAAGGATGAAGACTATCACAGGGAAAAGGGTAAGTTTTACCTTTAATTTTAAATTAATCAGAGTACCTAATTAAAAACCGGAATAGTACGAGTTAGGCTTGCCCACCAAGGATTCCGTGCCAATCACAAAAATTGCACCAAACCGGGAACTAAGTCGTTAAGACACAGATCAGAGAAAGCGTTAAGGCCTTAGGGTGAAGCTAGTAATTGATAAAACGGGAAATTTGTTTAACATTTCGCGTCACAAACCAAAAACATAGAAGAAAAATTGGTCTGATGTACATAGACCAGCAGAAGCAGTTGACAAAAAGTATGTTTTTGCTAACCACACCGATATTTCTGACATTGATGGGGTTGTAAATATAATAAAACAAGCACCTCTTTTCTCTCAAGCTTCCTTTCTTAGTCACGATGAACTAACGTGTGATACGGCTCACATACGGAGGCACGCATACGTAACTCCGTCAATGCCTCTTTTCTAATTTAATATTATACGACAGATATGGATTTTCGTTCTTAGAAATTAGAACCTTTTGACTGCTGCTCGCATGTATTTGACCAGTACAGCAATTTCGATTTATCTTGAAGAAGGTTGTTAAAGTAATTCGAACATTTCCAAGCATGTCTGAGGAAACAGGGCTTTTTTGGTGTAGTTGACAGCTGGTTCCATAGTTAAAGTTGTTCGTAATGATAAGCAAATACACCTGTAATAGTTTCTACACTTTACAAGGCAATGCGCTATATTTAGCCACTTCCTTAAATATAGCAACGATCCAAAACAGCGGCTTGAATGTGTGATGGCGGCTTTCAAATATTAATAGGTTAAATAATAATTATTCAATCCATTAATATTAATTGTTATATTCACGGCTACTAGCTTGATAATGCGTATTAATTTTAATCGAATTATAACTGATATATTCAATATGGATTCCACAGTTATCCAACTATTATAAGCAGCTAATTTTAATCATATTTTCAACCAACTTTCAAAAAAGTAGGAGTATTTTTTTACCTACTGGATGTTTATCTTGTCGGACCAACCTCGATATTGTGAATAGTTAAGTAAGAAAAATATATTTTAATTTATAATATAGCAATGCACACTAGGTACTCGTATATAACACATTAATTAATTAAATTATGAATTTTAAATAATTAAACTTCATAATTGTCCAAATTAAATCAATAGTTTAGTACATTTAGGTACATCAAACAAAAATATTTACAACTAGCTGACCCGGCGAACTTCGTTTCACGCAATATCCATATAAATTATAGCCTGTGTGTTATTCTGATATATCAGATTCATCAGAAAGTTTTATCTCTCTCTCGTTTAGTAGATTTTGCGTGAAAGAGTAACAAACATCCATACATACAAACTTTCGCGTTTATAATATTGGTAGGATTTAAATAGGAGTTAAAATAAAACTGAATATTGTGAAATAGGAAGATAAAAGCTGTTAGTTAATTTTTGGAATTGTAAAGTTTGGGAGTTTACAACTAACATTAAGGTTTATTAGGTATTATTTCATTGATTACACTACTGATACAATTATTAATAATATTGACTTCAGAAGTCGGTAATAGGGTAGTTGACTAGTACTGAATTAGTTAAAAGTATTAAGATTGCTGAATTCTGTACTTAATTATAACTGAAATTGGCTAATCCAGTTCAGAGATGTAAACTTGTAAAGATTTTGGTAGGGATTAAGAGGGGATACTTTGTCCCTTTTCCACAAAGCATAACATAGTATGGCGAATGTATGACACTTACGGACCGTGACGTTATATTCTGGCCTAGTGCGCTCTTTGTCTAGCAAGAAAATAAAATGCTTGTAACTTCTTCATTTCTAAGTTGATTTTATTTTTGTTTTCGTTAATCGGCTCGGTTTATGGACAGCTTTTACAAGAGGACATCAAAAAAAAATTGTCAACTAGCCTATTCTGCTAGAGTAAGTACAACATACGTTTCTTCAAATCTCGAGTGAATGGGTATCTTTTAAGTAAGCGTGCTACACCCTAGACCGCATAATTATCTGCTACACACATTATACACGGCGGCATGTAGTCTAACGCAAACCTATAATAAAATAATTATTATTTTACGCAAAAAATCGCAACACCGACTTTCAACGTATACACAGAATTCGAATAGTTTGCACGAATTGATGTACATAATTGTATTATCAAAAACGGCTCAGCCGATTTCGTTAAAATGTTAATGGGATCACCTCGAGAGTATACCTTTTCGAACTTAAAAATATTTTTTTAATCGGTTCACAATCGGCGAAAATATCGATGAACATACACAAAAAAACATACAGACGAACATAGTGCCTCCTCCTTATTGGAAGTTGGTAAAAACTAGTAGTTCTCCGAACAGTAGATATCGCGACACATCTCTTTAACTCAATCTTTATGAAAGAATTTCGACTCGCTCTTAACAGATTTATTTTTACACGTTCTCTGACCCCAAACTAAGCAAAGCTTGTGATATGGCTGCCAGAGACTGATATACTACATAATTATACATATTTTAAATACATTCTTTTATAGATAGTACATAGATAACAACCAGACACAGAGCAAACATTTATGTTCATTACATAAATGCTTGCCCTAGGTGGGAATCGAATCTCTTTGATTCAGAAGTCAGGGTCATCAACTACTGAGCCACCGAGGCAGTCAATTTATAATTTGAGATTCACACAAACAATATAATTTGTGTTGTTTATAATTACCATTTATGAAACATTTTGACACCAAAATAAAAATAACTAAAATAAAAATAAATATTTGGGGACATCACACGGTCTCTGACCCCAAACTAAGCAAAGCTTGTGATATGGCTGCCAGAGACTAATATACTACATATACCTACATATTTTTCAATACATACTTATATAGATATTAACTAAATCGCCACAACTGTCCGTATTTTAATAATGTATAGCAGGTGCCCACCTGCTACACATTATTATAATATATTTAGTAAACAATGATTCAACGGGGGAGCTTTGCCCAGCGGTGGGACACAACTGGCTCACAACAACATCTACCAGCGCCAGTTTTCGCAATGTCCTTATTTTTCATTCTTACTAACCTTCTCTTGTCACTTTCAACCCAATTTACATCCCACAAATTGTGTAAGACACATTTCACCTATCAAAGGTGCCAAAATATCGCTGGACCCGAACTCATATTACAAACTTAAATCTTTTGCTGATTTTATATTATTTTAACATTACAAACCGTATTACTTAGATATAGAGTTCCGTATCAACAGGGCAAGTTTTTCCCAGTGTTTTTTTTAATTCGGTTTCCTTTGAAAAGTACCCTAATTTCGTAGACAGCGTTTAAGGGCGTGGGTCAGTCGGAGTACAATATTTTTGTAGTTATTTCGAATTTTTGTATGAAATATTAGCGATATTGACAGTCTTTGATGCCTGTTACGTGTGAGGTTAAGGGTAAATGTTTATTTATATATAGCGAGGGAAAGGTTTCTTCGGAATCGTTGGGAGAACAATACTTATAAATATGATTAGGTATAAAAGGAGTAGGTTATGTGACGGTGAGATGAAAATAACATCGTTTGGTTCCTATTAAAGAGAAAGTTGACAGTGTAAAAAAGCTTTATGGACACCTATTTACGAGAAACGCTATGGGTCAGGCTCAGACCTAATAACATAATCAGACATAGTTGACTGCCTCGGTGGCTCAGTGCTTAGTGACCCTAACTTCTGGATCAAAAAGGCGTGGGTTCGATCCCCACCCAGGGTAAATATTTATGTGATGAATATAAGTGTTTGCTCTGTGTCTGGGTGTTATTTAGTTACTATCTATATAAGTATGTATTTAAAAATAAGTATATGTAGTATATCAGTCTCTGGCAGCCATATCACAAGCTTTGCTTAGTTTGGGGTCAGAGGCCTTGTGTAAAATGTCCCAAAATATTTATTTATTATTATTTGCCGATACTTCAGAACTTTTCAATTTATTGCCATTTCAAATACCTAGCAAATTCGCTGCGCTGTCTGTCGATAAGTAACTTTAGTTTTTTTGTTGTTTGGTCTGTAAAGGGCGTGTGGCAAGTCCTGGTGTTAAAGTTTTCAAGCTATCTGAAGGCCTCTGACATGGCAACATCCGGGCGCCCACATATTACCATGTCACGGAACGCTCAGTTGTAAATGCCACCCGCGGTCACCCATCTCAAGAATGACCGCGCCGAACGTTGCTTAGCTTCGGTGGTCTGTGATTGGTTGATTGGTAAAAAAAAAAAATTAAAAACCAATATTGCAGACACAGAGACCCAGAGTTATAAATTTTAGCTAAACTAATATAAAATAAATTGTTACACCTATATAAGAGGTGTAACGTTCAATCTTATAAATAGTTCTACCGCACAATAGTGCCGAGTCGATAAAGATAGTAGGTACATATATTCATTTTTTGTTCGCGTCCATGTGGACAGAAAACCAATGCTCAAACAAAAAGCTGCGGAAGTCGCCAGAGACAGCCACAAAAATTTCGTTGTTGGAATGACGCAGACGCTGCCAAAACGAGGCCACCCTAGACCTTATCACTGCGAAGAAGTCGGGAACCCCCGCCTCAGCAAACATGCTCGACGCGCTGCAGCACCGCGATAGCTTCATAAGAGTTCGGTATGACTACTTATTTCATAATGGCTACTTATTTCATATTTGCATTTTACACCAATCAATATTTTTGCAACCCGAACTGGGGCTGATTGTCCAAAACGCCCTTGTCTTTCATCAAAGTTTCTAAACAAATTGATTGACAACGGCGACCTTTTTAGTTAAGGTGATTCATAAAGCAATATCTACGGTACATTAGTTAAGGCACCGTAGTAATGCATCTGACTCGGTCCGGTGCGTTGAAAGGAGTTTCGTGCCGTTACGAAATGCGTAGGTATTGTTAGTTTTTCTCAGCTTTAAGTCTGTCTAATTATAGCTACTATATTGGAGTAAGGCCATAATCCATTGAGGAAAAAATTGGAATGTGAAATCGATGCATTAGGCTGATTCTCCATCGAACATGTGTTAATTAAAAAATAAATTTAAAGAAATGATCATTTTATGTATGATATAAAATTACTCTCAAATCATAAAATATTCAATACTATGATCTTTATTAGCAAAAAAATGTTTTTTGTTTGTTTCTGTAAAGTAAATTAATTAAATTTGTTATTTTAATAATAGGTAATAATTAAATATTGAAAAAAAAATTAAAAAATGGTATTAAAAAATTTTTTTTTTCAAAACACAGCATGACCGACTTTAACCGTGTACAGAATTCGCGAATATTTCGCACGGATCGATGTAGCATTGTTCACATTATTGTTGATTTATCGAAGATGGCTCAACTAATTTCGATAAAATTTAAATGGGACCAATCTCGAACTATATTATTTCCAATAAAAAAAGAATTATCGAAATCGGACTACTACGTAAAAAGTTATGAGTGGTTATACATAAATATACATATACGCGTCGAATTGAGTACCTCCTCCGTCTCGTCGGTAAAAAAACATATTTTCTTTAGTAGATCGTCAATGTCAATTATTAAAACAGGAAAAAGCTAGCCCGAATAAGGTAACCTAACACTACACAAACTTAACTTACAAATGCACTTAGTTATGAAATGCTTTGCCATCAATCCAACTGTATCAATATATTATGGGCTATTATTCTCAAAGAGCATTGTAATATTAATTAAATTGATTCTTTAACTGTCAAAAGATTTTTTATAAATGAGAGGTTCAGGAGAAGAAATTTAAAACACACAATACATCTTATGAAGTCTGAAATTTAAAGCGACTGCCCACTATAACGTGCCATACCATATCCGTGCTAGGAACGCATCAAGCACGGCACGGCAATACGCTCTACCATGTCCAATTGCCCACTACAACGTACCATCACCGGCAGTAGTCGAGAATAAGTATTTTGCCGGTGCCAAAACGCGCCGCACAGAACCGGCATTTTTAGCGTAACACGTCCCTAGCGCAGTTGTCATGATACGAGTACGTTATGGTAACCAAACACCCTGAGGATTCTGAATCGACCTGTGTTTTCGCGTCATGTGTAGAACATCGAGAAAAATTGCGGTACATTTTTGATAAAAGGTGACGTCCACAAGTGGTATATTATTCAGAGAAAAATCGAACCAAGATGACATATACATCATATGAAAGCTTGATATATGGGCTTTTCAAAAATATTTAATTTTGATTTTTTTACCCAACCATTTATTTTAAATGAGAAAAATAAATTATATGAAAAATAATAATACAACTTTGTATGTTTTCTAGTTTAGAAATAATAAAGTGCTTTTATCGTTATTTTACTTGCATTCGTAGCTGATTCTTTCACATTCATAAATTTGTTAAAATTAAAAATTATAACCTACCAGTGTGACCAGTTAGCAGATACAATGTGACAAAAAACATTTAAAAACTGTGTCTAATTGGTAAAAATGCTTCCATTTAACAATAATGGAGGTTACTTCACCAGGGTTGCTGGAGATAAACTACCTATTGAGCCAAATATATTTATTTATCATTAGGAGATTCAGAATTAATTTAAAAAATACGGAGGGCTCTTTTTTGGTTTTAACTAATGTAATAGACTCAGAAAAATATGAACTTTCACGAAATGTGTTGTGGTTAGAATTTTTGATTATTATTATACCAGCCTCCATACATTTTGTGGACATGTCCTTTAAGTTGCAAGATCAACTCTTTTCATCCCTTAAATTGTAACAAAGTGTTTTGTTTTTGTTATCAATCGCTTGAGTAAGAACCTTGACATGAATTCGTCATTCTAACGTATTACTCGCACGTACGTCTTATTTTTTTCAAAAAAGTTTTTAGTTCGTCTAGGTATTTAGCCAAAATTTTGCGTAAAAATATGACTTTTGAAGCTTATAACTTTAAGGTCATTTAAAAAACTGTAAAAACTAAGACGTATAAACGTAGCTATTAAAATGCTTATAACATAAAAAAATCACTCAAATCGGACAGTATTTATAGGTAGATAACAGGTTATTGTTTTTGTATGGCCAATTTGGTGCTACACAATTGCCTTAAGCATCGACGGTCGACGGGAGCGCGCGTATTCCCTGATGAAGGAGTACTAATTTACTCCGAAACCGGTCGGGTTCCCAGCGGCCCGGCCGTATATCATACGTGAGTGAAAACCGGTATTATATTTAGTATAATTGCCTTAAGATTTAGAACTCTACTCTATTGGCTTAAAATTTAGCCACCTTAATAATATTCCTAGCACCTTATCGCAAAACGGCTTACGTAAATATTAATCAAAGATTAGCTTCGAAGTCTCGCGAAGCCGTCATATAATAAACTAAGATCGGGTACGTGTTACGTATTAACTTTGAATTGAAAAAGCTAATTTTGTCGTGAAATTGTACGAGTGAGTAATTTATTATTGAATTGCGGTGCGGTTGAGGCACAGAATAAATTAATACAGATATTTAACTTACACCTCTTTTAAGGCGAGACGGCGCGGGAGAATGTAAAAATGTAACGTGGTCTTAGTCTCGCTGACTCGCGGTAAAATTCAAGAACTGTTGAACCGATTTCGCTAACTTTAATTGCTTTTGAATTTTTTGTAAAAGTAGGTTGAAGCTATAAAAACGTTGATATAATATAAAATTACTAAATACTAACTACAAATTTTGTATAGTATTGCATTCTACATAATAAATACAATTCTATACAATAAAATTACTTCATTGAAACACGGGTTGGATAGATTGGGTTGAGTAATTTGGCGTCAGCTTCAGAGATACAGGTATATCTATTCATTCATAATCTGTACTTAGAGTGAAATAATGAAATCCTTGTGGAATAGAGTTAAACTGCTGGCAAATAACATGGCGGCATTCCTACAATAAAAAAGACGATTAATTGAATATGTAATACTTACCTACCTACTTATTGATTAAAAATACTTCTGTAAAAGAAAGTCTAGTCAGTATATGAAATACACCAACTACCTAACAATATTACAGAATTATATAGAGAAGATTTTGTACTAAGTCAAACTGGAATGTCGAGCAAGAAACGGCAATCACGTTTATTGTAAGGGAACCTTCTAATATAATTATTTTATTCTATTTTTAGTATTTGTTGTTATAGTAGCAACGGAAATTCATTATCTGTGAAGATTTCAGCTGTCTAGCTATCACGGTTCATGAGATACAGCCTGGTAACAGACAGACAGACGAACGGACGGACGGATGGACGGACGGACAACGGAGTCTTAGTAATAGGGTCCCGTTTTTACCCTTTGAGCACAGAACCCTAAAAAGAAGCTAATCCAAAAGGGGTGACTTGCACCACACCTATTTCACAGGGTTATAGAAAAGGTTTTAGAATTTTTATTTTTTAGCTCTTAGTACATCTAACTGATTAATTTAACCCTTAACCGGAATCGTTATTTTGACCAACGTAACTGAAATCGTGGGTCCATTTGGACCCATAATTTAAAATCCTCCTATTTCCTATATTATTTAAAATAACCAAATTAATGGATAGGTTTTTCATAATAGAACATGTGTTCTACATAATATGATTCAACGTTTATTTTTTTACCAATTTTATTAAGCCTGATGTTAAAAACGCATCTTTATAAGATAAATTACGAGTATACCTACTATCTCAAGTTGCGATTTCTTTGTTCCGATCGTAGCTAAAATAGAATTTAACAAGAAACTTTCCGAGTTCATTATTAAGTTCTATTTTAGAGATAAACAAGCGAAAACACGGGCTGGGCTACTTTCATTTTTTGTGAGAAAGTCTTTTGATGATTTTACGGTTTAATTTAACTTGAAAATTATCGGAACTTCAAACTTTTATTGGATTTAGTTTTGTTGTAACGTAATATGGGAGGTTATGGATATTAGACCTCATGCGTAGTATTACTAAATATTTCATAGCGATCGCAAATGTTTTTTTATTTTTTTTATTTGAATCATCATACAGTCTACTGACACTTGGGTCAGGGCTCTTTATTCAGATCAGACAACTCAAAAGACAGTCCAAAAGAACTGATTTCTCGGACGCTCCGGTTTTGATCCAAACATAGGATTTTTATTCAAGTCCTTTACTAGGCATCAAAGGAGCCTGAGCCAACATTGAGAGGCCCCTTTTACAATGTTGAAATATAAAACAGCAGTATGTATAAAAAGAACAGGGTTTGTCGACAAACTAAGGCAAATAAAAAGACTTGAAATATTTAATTTATATTGTGGTGAAATTTTAAATGACATTTAAAGTAGGGCTATGGAATGAGGTACGGCACCCGCTAAATATGCCCCATTTAAAATTTCGAAGCGTGTGGTGACTTGCCATCCACTAAATGGGCCCCCCATAAAGGCTACCGTGGCGCCGAAGGGGCAATATTGGTGTGGGTACCACACGGGCGGTGTCGCCGCGACATTGCACCGCGGCGTCACCGCCGCTACACCGCCGCGGTGCAGCGGCGGTGCTGAGTGTCGTCGCGGCGACACCGCGGCGACCAGTGTTGCCGGTAGCGATTTAGATATTAAATCTAGAGTATTCTATGAATATTTAGCAGGAAAAAAAGGTTTTGACGACAACCGTTCGATCTTAAACTGAAGATGAGAAAAATCCCTCGTACACATTAGAAATCGGATCGTGTAATTTGTCACGACGAATGTCACAGTAACAGCTTTCCAAGTGACAGCTGTCAAATTTCAAAGTGATTTATCTCGGTTATTATCGATTCTAGACTACTGCTGTCTTCACAAAAGTGATAGAGCTCAACGAGATCTACATTTCGGATGACAGCTGTCAAACGTAAAGTGATTTATCTCGGTTATTATTGATTCTAGACCATTGATGTCTTCACAAAAGTGATAGAGCTCAACGAGATCTACATTTCGGATAACAGCTGTCAAACGTAAAGTGATTTATCTCGGTTATTATTGATTCTAGACTACTGCTGTCTTCACAAAAGTGATAGAGCTCAACGAGATCTACATTTCGGATGACAGCTGTCAAACGTAAAGTGATTTATCTCGGTTATTATTGATTCTAGACCATTGATGTCTTCACAAAAGTGATAGAGCTCAACGAGATCTACATTTCGGATGACAGCTGTCAAACTTCAACGTGATTTATCTCGGTTATTATTGATTCTAGACCATTGATGACTTCACGAAAGTGATAGAGCTTAACGAGATCTACATTTCAGATGACAGCTGTCAAACGTAAAAGTGATTTATCTCGGTTATTATCGATTCTAGACTACTGCTGTTTTCACAAAAGTGATCGAGCTCGACGAAATCTACATTTCGGATGACAGCTGTCAAACTTAAAAGTGATTTATCTCGGTTATTATTGATTCTAGACCTATGTTGTCTTCACAAAAGTGATAGAGCTCAACGAGATCTACATTTCGGATGACAGCTGTCAAACTTCAACGTGATTTATCTCGGTTATTATTGATTCTAGACCATTGATGACTTCACGAAAGTGATAGAGCTTAACGAGATCTACATTTCAGATGACAGCTGTCAAACGTAAAAGTGATTTATCTCGGTTATTATCGATTCTAGACTACTGCTCTCTTCACAAAAGTAATAGAGCTCGACAAAATCTACATTTCGGGTGACATCTGTTGAAATGTAAATAAATCTTGTCTTGCTGTCATATAAGATGTAGATCTCGTTGAACTCTATCACTTTTGTGAAGACAGCAGTAGTCTAGAATCGATAATAACCGAGATAAACCACGTTGAAGTTTGACAGCTGTCATCTCAAATGTAGATCTCATTGAGTTCTATTACTTTTGTGAAGACAGCAGTAGTCTGGAATCGATAATAACCGAGATAAATCACTTTGAAATTTGACAGCTGTCATCCAAAATGTAGATCTAGTTGAGCTCTATCACTTTTGTGAAGACAGCAGTAGTCTAGAATCGATAATAACCGAGATAAATCACTTTGAAGTTTGACAGCTGTTACTGTGACACTCGTCGTGACAAATCACACGAGTCCATACTCGATGGGGTTATGAGATAATTTTCATGTCACTTTTCAATGCGTGTCATATTAAATCAATGCATCTCTTCCAGATTTTATCGATCGACCACATTATTCCTCTAGTATATCTGTGATCAAACGAAAAACAAAAAATACACTTTCTGATTTATAATATTAGAAAGAGTTAGCGAGGACAAAGTTGGACCGCTGACGCTACACACGATCCGATTTCGCGGTTGGCTCACACAAAATCAGAATGTATATGAGAGATTTTACTTATCTTCAGCTTAAGGTTGAACGGTTATCCCTAAAACCTCTTTTCCGCTAACTGTCTAGATGTCATCAGTGTCTAAGGCAACACTGGGCGCCGCGGTGTCGCCGCGACGACGCTCAGCACCGCCGCTACACCGTCGCGGCGACACCGCCCGTCTGGCATCTCTCTTAGGGTGTCGAGAGGTGTGCTGCGCTTTCACTAGACGCTACTCGCGGCGTTATGCCCTTAAACACTTCCACCCTGGAGCTTAGGTTCTTAGCTCTTGCGATTTATACTCCAAGCCGGCCGATTAAGGGGCAAGAGAGGAGTCACGGGTCTCATTTAACCCCAAAAATCAGGATTCGCGGTGTCGCCACTCACCGACGGCTCGCCACAAAGCCGCCCCTGCGCGCCAATTTTTATTATTATTATATAGTACGGGACTAATCGCGCACTTAAATTACGAGATAAATAAATTCCTAATCATCCCGACGCGTTTAAACCGAGTTGCATCGATGATAGATCGAAGGTCGAAAATCACATCGATGATAGATCGATGCAACTCGGTCGAAACGTCGGGATGATGAGGTATCTATTTATCCCGTAATTTCAGTGCGCGATTAGTCCCGTACTATATAATAATAATGTGTTCAAATAAAGTTTAAAAACCACATAGGATTTTTATTTTTATGATCGAACAATATTAATCTTAAGATAAGTTGCTAAGCAACGTTCGGCAACATTTACAACTGAACGCTGCCGTGAGTCAGACAACATGTTAAATTGTGCATCCCGGTTATTTTAGCCATTTGGTCTTTTGGCAGCCGTAAAAGGCCTAGACATCCGGTCTATACAAACTTATACTTACTGGACACTGAATATGCGGTTTTTTTAACATTTTTTGACCGACGAAACGGAGGAGGTCCTCAATTCGACGCGTATATATATTTTTTTTATGTATCGTTTAACTTAAAGTGATCCGATATCAATAATTCTTTTTTTATTGGAAAGAGTATACTTTGAAATTGGTCCCATTTAAAATTTATAGAAATCGGCTGAGCTATTTTTTGATAAATCATCAGTAATGTGAAAAATGCTACATTGATCCGTGCGAAATATTCGCGAATTCTGTACACATGCTATTTTTTGCAAAAAATCTTGTTTAATTGTACACTCAGATCAAAACCAAATATATCGTATCGTCTACCTACTTTATCAGTGGAAGTTTTACGCTACTACGTTTGCCGATGTGTGGTCTTCTTCCGAAAACTTTATGGCACTATTGTCCATCAGTTCTATCTGCATGTTCCTAGTCCACTCATAATTGAACTTCTAATCTGGTGAATGGTTCTCTATGAAACAAGGCACGTTACTTGCCCAAAGTAAAATTTTGTTTATAGTAATTACCGTGAAAAATATTTACTTTTATCACTTGTGAATAATAGCAATGAAAAAGGCACAGTTTGATTACAGGTGTCAATATGTGCCTAATTGCGGTGAAATTAGAGCCACTTTATAAGCAAGTGTGTTGAAAAATCTATTACGATTAGCATAGTCGGTCACAGTGAACGAGCACAACCTTCCTGTCATTGCACTACTGCCGGCCGATGGCCCGACCGCAGCCGAGGGCGACCATCTCTACCGTAGACAGATATTGTTCACAACCACACTTTAGTGGCTCACCGCAATCATGACGCTAAATCGTGATCAATACAAAACATCTTCGAATAGAGAATCTGTCAGTTGTAAGTGATATTATTGGAAAGCAAAAGTTATTTCATTAAAATTCACTGGAGATTTAGGTATTCATATTTCATGACCTTTGCTCAAAATGTAGTAGCGCTGTACATTACAAGGCATACAGTCGTCTTTTAGTTTTGAATATAGCGTGTAAAAGTTACCTACGTTCAGCACGGTCAGTCTTCGAATAGGTGACCGCGAGTGACATTTACAACTAAGCGCTACCGGGACTCGGAAGACTCGTTAAATTGTAGGTCCCGGTTGTTTTAAGCCTTTAGCCATGTCAGAGGCCTTCAGGCGGCTGCCCACTGCAGCAGCACTGTCGCAGGTAAATAAATAAATAATAATTTTATGCAGATTGTCAAGTTGAAATGGCAGTGCGTAGGGATGCACATAATATAATGACGTACGGTTCGTCCACTCACAAAGTGGACGAATTACGTCATTAAGACCGCAAAATCGCGCTAGATAGATGCTGCTTATTGATTATAATTATTAGTAGCTATCCGGAGTTACCTATAAGCTTTTATTTACTTTTACAAATTTACAAATCTTGCAAGTTCAATTTGATCCACTTCCCGGTTTCAAATTATGCTGAAATTTTGCATACATGTGTAAATTGCGTGACAATGCAATATTATGATAACATGGTGCTGGTCTGATGTTGGAGCTGGAAAGTGGCCAAAGGAACTTTGCAATGTAGCGACACAACCTATCGAGTTAGGGCTCATTTGAATCGTCTTGACGAGTAGCTTGTCTTTCAATGGTAACCAGGGTCTGATGGAAAGTGGTCTTAGGAACTCTGTAACGAAACGACGCAAACCCATCGAGTTTCGGTTCGTTTAATTCGCCTTGGCGACTACTTGTACAGTGAAAGATTGTTTTTAAAAAAGTTTTTTTTTTTTTAATAATTCTTGTTTAGTGAAGGAGGACCGAAACGAGTCCGGACCGGGAATATCGTGAGGTAACTTTTGTCCGATAGAAGAAATTCAATGGCGTACCCATGTGAAACTTTTAACCCGCACGGCGAGGCGTGGTGGAAATAAATGGCCCATTTGCTTGTCGTGGATAGGCCTATAATCAGCAGCGGCCTATTAAAACTTGGCTCCCAACATCACTTATCAAGAACGGATCCAATCGATAGCTATTTATCGAAGTTCTCTTATTACCCGGTGACGTCACAGGCTAGTTCTACCAATATCTGTGCCCGTTTAATTTTACGGATATTTGCACGGCGATCCGGATAACGGCCCAGCCGCAGATAGAGAATGATAGATGATGCACTGTGATTAACGTGTTTGTTTGATGTTTGTTTTTTTTTTAATTATTTATTTATTAAGGCTTCCCATTAATAACTACATTATTACATATGTTATAAACACTTACAATCTAATTGAACTTAATGTGCTATTTTCTTAAGGAAGCCCAGCATGCATTTAACTTTACAGAACAATAAAAAATATTAGTAAAAATAAGATTGTACTAGTATTTCATACCATATAGTACCATACCACACCATATAGTATTTTACCAACCCGCACTGGGCCAGCGTGGTGAATATGGCTCACTAACCCTTCGTGGGTAGGGCTACGTCCTGCAGTGGACTGTTAAAAAAAGCCTGGTACAGTATTTCATAATCTTCAGATAGTTTACTAGACTAAACTAATCTAAAAAATAAATTAAATTAAAATTTTACAATCTATCTGTCCATTTCGGCCTGAATGGAGTTCAAATTAATTTTACATTTAGACAAACTGTCTCCATATACAGGGTTATTTCTAATCAATTAGCAACCTTTCAAAGGCTTATTCTGTACATCAAAACTAACAACTTTTGTTCTGCGACTTTTTTAAAAACTCAAAAAAAAACAGCTGTCCCATACATTTTGTCGCTGGTGAACGATATTTTTCTATGGAACCACAACTTTTTTTTTTGTGAATTAAGTAAAGTCTTAGAACAAAAGTTGTTAGTTTTGATGTACAAAATAAGCCCCTGAAAGGATGCTAATTGATTAGAAATAACCCTGTATATCCAAATTACGATTATGTTGATATTCGACGAGCCTACTTATTCTGGGAACTGGAGAGTTTGCGCCTAACACGGTTCTACAAAATAATTATTTATTATTCGCCAAAAATGGTACAATCAACTTCAATCGTATCGAATCGTGGTTTGCTATTTTTGGATTAAAACTAATATTATAAACGCGAAAGTATGTATGGATCTTTAATTGGTACTCTATCACGCAACAACTACTGAACGGATTGAGATGAAACTTTGCAATCATAATGCTTATGCTTATCAGAATAACACATAGGATAATTTATAAAGATATTTCGCGAAACGAAGTTCACCGGGTCAGCTAGTTGTTAATATTTCAAAACCACTTTTTTTACCACCTTTTTTTTCGAGTTTTAACGAAAGTCGTAGAACAGAAGTTGTTAGTTTTGATGTACACAGTAAGCCCCTAGAAGGACAGTCACGTTATATTATCGTATTTAGTTTTAACACGGAGCGTTGTCTACGTCACATTCATCATCGACAGTATTGGCCATCATATCTCAAGAAATGAAGGAAATTATGCTTTTCCACTCTATGTCACATGTCTGGTTTTACTTATATTTACTTTAAACCTTAACCTGGATGTAAAAATAAATACGTCTTTTTATAGACATGAGATTTTCGTAAAATGATGAAATAAACAGCAGGCTGATCTTGCTATTTGGGAGTTGGTGCCTTAGTTAAAGTAGTTCATAATGATGAGTGTATTCCGCTGTAGAAGTTTCTACATTTTTCAAAGCAAATAAAGGCTGTCTTTATCTGCTTGCCTTCTACCAACTAAGCCAAATAAGGTGATTCTATACATAACGTTAATTCTTGTTGACGCCGCTGGTGACAAGAGAGCTGGCTCATTCTTCGCACAGAGAATCTCTTTAGCCATTCAGCGTGGGAATGCAGCCAGCGTTCTTGGCACCCTACCACACGGACACAGTATTTGTTTACATTTTTAGCCACTGTTTATTAATTTATTTTAAGTTGTATATAGGTAGGTTTCATATTTTTTGTGCATATTATTATGTAAATATTAGTTAGTTAAGAATGTTTTTTGTGTCATACAAAATTCTAACTCGGTATCAATGATAATGTATGAAACAGTTGATTTTTTTCCCGAATTTAGGGTTGTTCAGGAATTTAGGGCGATTAAAAGTTGTTCTTATTGCATATCGGATCTACCATAAAGCTTTTTGGGCTTCTGCCCAGGGCCGTGGATTCCTCCCAGCTAATTCACGTCAAAGTAAAAAAATGAACAAAAGGGGCCGTTCAAGTATTATGTAAGCACATTTATTACAATTATATACACCCCCTACCCCCTTGTTAGCAAAAGTAAGCAAAGCGCTAACCCCCCCATAAGAATATAGATTTAGCATAGAGGACTTTAACACACATATATGCGAAAAGAAATAACTATTGCTACCCGTGGGGGTATATCAAAAATAAGCAAATGATAAAAACCCCTCCACCCCCTTATAGTGCTTATGTAATACTTGAATGGCCCCTAGATGAATAAAAATTCTATAATTTTACTAAATTAACAGATCTTAAGGTTTGCAGCTCTGCAAATCCTGCGATTAATAAAAACCAATCAATTATTTTAATTCAAGTCAAGATGGTCCCCTAACTAGTATTAGCCCAGGGCCCCCTAAGCTCTTGGTTCGGTCCTGCTTATTGATGGTCTGATTCACCTCCTTCCGGCTTAGTGCAGGGCATGCGGATAACCCTGTACACGCGATAACCTGTTGCAATATACTAAGATTTCTACAAATCCCCGAGTCAGTTCGAAAAGTTTTACAGTTACATTGATTTTTAAAAACTTTCTCTTTTCACACTTTCATTAAGTTCAAATGATATTAACTACGGCTATCGATGAGCTGTTGCGTCACTTCAATCATAGTTTTATGGTGTGTTTATTTGTAAAACAAACAGGTCAAAAGTCTTCTTGAATGAACGTAACAAGTAGACATTGATGTTAGAAAAAAAAAACTGCTGTGAGCAACCGAACGCTAACTTTTCACTAGAAAAAAAAAACACGCTTAGGGGTTTTTTTTTCTTCGATAGGTGTGCAAAATTTGAAGAAAAACTGATCGCTCAAAGTAGGTCAAAATCGAGCTCAATCGCGTTGGTTACAAACATACAGGTGAAACTAATAAAAGCGTGTTAAATAGTCAAAATATATAGACCTGTCGTGTTTGGGCTCGTTTTACTTGTCTTGGCTGGCACTCTGCTGCTATTTGATATCCAGGCTCTCAAAAGCTTGTAATAAAAAGTTATATTTTTTAATAATTTATTGAAACTGTCATTGGTGCCACTATGTTGTCGATACTGTGACTGAACTGCGGCGAAACGGTAGCTTCACTATGTGTAATCTTTCAAAGGCTTTCAGTGTCGGGTTTTTTAAATAATGCTGTCTGATTTTAGGTGGCGAAAGAGAACACCACGAGGAGCACTCCGAGGAACACGAAGAACATGGCAAGAAGGCGTATAAGGTAAAACATTAGTTCTTCGTCATCATCTTTTTGCCCTTAACCCACTGGGTGGGGTCGCCACAGCGCCTTTCCTTTCACCACTTCACTCTATCATACGTCATCTCATCATCAGCTCCTTTCTCTCGCATGTTATCTTTTTCAAAATTCATCCACACCTTTTTGGCAATATATTAGTTCTACGCCGTTTTACCTCAAAACGTATTGACCATGTTTAACATTTTTTTTTGTTAACTTATACTGTCCCACTCCTGGGCAAAGGTCTCCCCATTTCCTTCCATGAGTCCTGTTTAACATACCATAATTTTATTAACCTGTGTTTAAAGCGTTGTTAAATAATTTGTGGTAAGATGGCTAACGTTTTTCACTTATAGCATATATCATCAATTTTATACCTAGTGGTACCAGTAGGTTTTCTATATTCTTAGAGTTTGTGCAAAACGAGAAGCGTCGCGGGTGAGGTCGCCCGTGAGCCATTTTACTAATTTTGTTACGTTGACAACACTGCTCTGTCATTGCTAGTAACAACTAAAAGTGTTTGGTACTTGGTAGACATCAACTCGGTTTTCACCAGTACTCGCGTCTACCAAGTATAGTCGGTACCTTGGCTGCTGATTAAAGTCTCATTGTTAGTTCACCGTAACGCCACGACGGTTCTCTTTCTGCACAAACTCTAGTTATTAAATATAATTAAATTTAACAACCAAAGTTAATATCGTAATACCAAAACTTAGTCAAACATCCCGCCCCTAATTGTTCCCGGGGCACAGGTCCCCAGGTAAGTAAGTTTTTATTTTACAAAATTCAAAATAATTTATTTACCAAAACTTTTACAAAAAACCTTAATGATTAAATTAACAATGAATATTAATTTTATTTAAGGAAGTCATATTATTTTACAATTTAAACTAAGGTTAATTTATGCAAATAAAAGACATTTTCACCAAAGCAAAAATAAGGTTTCACAGTTTGATTGTGAGACCTGCACCAGTAACAAGTACTGTATCACAGGGCTCAACAGTTTTAATGAGTTACCAGACGCATATTGGTGCGGCTTTATTAAACAAATGGCCTGAAGGTGGTGTGATGTGTGTGTGTGTGTGTGTGTGTGTGTGTGTGTGTGTGTGTGTGTGTGTGTGTGTGTGTGTGTGTGTGTGTGTGAGTGAGTGTGTGTGTGTGTGTGTGTGTTTGCTGTTTACTTAGTTATTCTCAGAAATTCCTCAGTCTAATCATACTTCATCATTTTTGTTATAAACTGAGTTTTTTTATTTAGCAAAAGATTCTATAGGTATACATTTTTGTAACAAAAAAGAGTGATTAGTTTATTTTCAGATTTTTAATCGTAGTGCAATTATAGTTTTTGTAGAGTAGGTACTATAGACTGTTTTCCTTCAACATTTTAGTTCAGCCTACAAAATAGTTCTTTTTAATTTAAAGTCAATGGCGGCATAAATTCTAACTAATATGGCAAAATGTTTGCGAGAATATATGAATTTAACCCTTATTAAAATAAAGGTAGAATGCATACCACTTGATTTTTTTTAAAAAAAAGGACTTTTTTTTCAACGAATTTAATCGAATTGAATAGCAAGTAAAACGTTGTATTTTTTTTTATCCAACTACTGGCAACATTTCACTAATAAACGTCACCCGTCCTTATAAGTCAATGTCAAAGAGGGCAAGTCGGCAGTTTGGCGAAAAAAATTTGAAATTTGTGCATCGCTGCCACAAAAATTTGAGTTTTGTTCTACGAAAAATCTGGTAAGTGGTTATTGCGTCCAGATTTATAAACTAGGCTATATTGTTGTTGTTTTGCATCCATTTGGTTGAGAATTCTGGTAATCTATGCATGGTTTTCGATCATGTGAAGTTATGGGTGATTGTGGTAAATTATCTACCATTGTTCATTCGTGCCTAACTGTTATTGGATTTACTAATATAGAAACGGTTTGTATTTTTGGGTTGTGAATGGTGCATATTTTTCTTTACTAATATAAAAAATATATGTTTTTTTAATAGTAATTAATTAATAAAAGTCTTACACATAAAACGACTATTTTTATTTACCTACTAAGATAGACCATAAAACTATTAGACTCCTTCTATGTCGAATGCTTTAGAAGAAATATAATGTATTGAACAAAAGAAATGTGAATATGTATATGTTATTTAAATTACCTAAATTAGACAAGCAAACCCAGAGAAAACAACTAGTATAGATTTTTTTCAAACCGGGTTGGATAATGGTAACTATTTTACCACAATCGTAAAATTTTACAAGTCGGTAATGGATAATGGTAGGATATTTACCACACAAAAAACACCCCTTCCCTCCCCCTTTTTTATATTTTTTTCATCAAAAATGAAATCAGCGGCCCCTAATTACCCAGAAAACACCCTCGCTTTTTCTTAAACAGCCACAGGGGCTCTTGTTTGTTTAAGGGTTAATTTACCTAAAAGCATTGAAGTGATTGCATCTAATTAACTAGGAGACGTGGTCGTCTATAGACGAAGAAATTAATCAAATTAGTTTGCACAAATCAAGGCTTTGCAATACAAGATGCTATTTTGCAAACTTGCTATATTTACAGATGACATAAAACACTAGGTACCTACATAGTATAAAACAAAGTCGCTTCCTTGTGTCCCTATGTATCTTTAAAACTACGCAACGGATTTTGATGTGGTTTTTTTTAAATAGAAAGAGTGATTAAAGAAGAAGGTTAATATGTATAATACACCTGTGTAAAGCCGGGGCGAGTCGCTAGTATGGAGTATAAGAAAAAAAAAACAAATCAATGACAGAGATTATATTATTACCTAAGCTATTGAATTTTTACAGGGGCCTGCGGGGCGTTACGATTTCAGTAGATACATCAAAATGGACCATTTTTACTACGACACCAACCTTGAAATAGGAAAAAACTGCCGTTCTAAAAAAAATAGGTAGATTTGACTCAAAAAATATACAGCCAAATAAAACCGTTTAAAAATGATTAACGTTTGACAAAGTGTCTGTTTTCGCGATTTCAAAGTTGGTCTTATAGTAAAATTTTTCTATGACTTACTGAAGTAGCCTTTGAGAAGTTGGACCAAGTGACTGTAAAGTGTAATTTTATTGTTATAATTTATTTATGAACAACTTTTACAATAGTAAAATTACTTCAACCAAGTTTTACTCCAGGAACTCAGGGTCGCGAGACCTTTTATAGTAGATTGTATCATAAGAGAGCAAAATAATATTTTTACGCAGAGGGCGCTTTTTTGAATCCAGAGCGAAGTGAGGGATTCTTTAGTAGAATTCTGAACGTAGCGAGGGATTCAAAGTACGTCGCCCGAGCCAAAAATATATTTTGCGCCCGAGTGGTACACTCTAATTTTCATCACCTCTATGAGAAAACAAAAGGCGCCTCATATTTTATTATAATATTATTATTCAATAAAACGTAGAGTAACAACTAAATTGAAATTAAATGGTATCTAATAATAAAACAAATGGAAACTTATATTTACATTCTTATCATTCATTTTCTTGGCGCTGAACAACTTTTATTACAAATACTTCCAAATTCAAACAGTGTGCGGCAAAGCTCATTCCGTCGCACTTATTTGTTCCAAATTCAAAAAGTGCGCGGCAAAGATAATTCCGTCGCACTTATAAAGTTCCTTATAGAAAACACCTCCTTTGGGCGCACTTAAAGGCGAACCAAGTACTTAGTCCTTTTCGAATAGTTGTGATGAAAAATGCATTGCTTACTTACTTCCCCTGCAATCTTGAACCATCCTTTAATTTTATAAATCCAAAAGTGTATTTTGTTGGTTTCTTGGTTTGTTCCTTTTTGACGCAGCAAGCGTGGAACGGATTGACTTGATTTTTGACATTGGCCAGTTTGAAAAACGGAATGTGGAATAGGCTACTTTTTATCTCGGAAAAATATAAGATTCCTATGGGATAGAGTCCTGCGTCGTTTGGCCCCGCAAGCGGTTGGTCCCGCGGGGCCAATCGACCAAGACTCTTTTTGAAGGTCCCCATTCGGCCCGCTCCAAATAATACGGGGCGAATGGGGACCTTCAAAACGAGTCTTGGGCGATTCGCCCCGCGATTCACTTTTTTATCTGTACATTTATGTAGAAAAGTAGTCAATGGAAAAAATAAACAATTGCATTATTTTGAGGGCGTCATTCTATGAGTCCTATGGGAGTGTATGAACAAAAATGCATTTGTTTGAATGATGCAATTGATGATTGAATGATCATCACATGAAACTAATGTGCCAAATTGGTTTCACGTGTTTTGTAAACATAAATATTTCATTTGAAGCAAACAAATGAACCATTCCATGTCTTTTTATCTACAATATACTTTTTAATTTTATCTAGAATAAAAATATAATTGTCATGGGGCTCTTTAGAAGTTTGTGGGATTACCAACCGTGTCCCACAGATGCCATGATAGAAAAAGATTTTTATGGTAAATCTGTCACACTATATATATCTCACAAAATTTTTTGAAAATCATTTATCTTCTATCTATATTTATAAAAGAAAGTCGTATTATTTACACTATTTATAACTTAAGAACAGCTGAACCGATTTTACAAGTTCTCTACCATATTTCGGTAGTCGAAAAGACATTAATGGTCTAGAATCAATAATAACCGAGATAAATCACTTTAAAGTTTGACAGCTGTCAACAGAAATGTAGGTCTCGTCAAGTTCTATCACTTTTGTGAAGACAACAGTAGTCTAGAATTGATAATGACCGAGATAAATCACTTTTAAGTTTGACAGCTGTCACTTGGTCAGCTGTTACTGTGACATAAGTCGTGACAAATTACACGATCCGATTTCTAACGTGTACGAGGGATTTTTCTCATCTTCATTTTAAGATTGAACGGTTGTCGTCAAAACTTTTTTTTCCCGCTAAATATTCATAGACTACTTGAATACTCTAGATTTAATGTCTAAATCGCTACCGGCAACACTGGTCGCCGCGGTGACGCCGCGGTGCGATGTCGCGGCAACACCGCCCGTGTGCCCATGGCTGTGACTGAACACTTTTGATCCAAATTGACAGGAATCAACACAAGACCGACAAAACTGGAAATCTCGAGAGGAGGCCTTTGTTCAACAATGTGATAATAAAGGCTCATAAACATACTATACTCTATAAAATTTAACTTGATCTCTGCGACAGCTGTCAGAAAAATCACGCCTATGAAGTCCTGAATTTCTTAATAGTACAGACAGTACCTGTCAATGTCATACTTTATGGGCATGTCGATTAGTGATGGGCGACGAATGATCGTGACCACAGAGTTTTAGATAGAGTTTTAATTAAAATATCGATAGTTTATACTGACGATATTTTAAATAAAACTTAATTTATCATTAATTTTATTATTTATTTGAATGTCATAAGATTTTTTACATGTGTAATTAAATTAAACCCAATTATATGTTACATTAGCATCGATAATAGTGAAAAACGTCGGTAAAATACTATCGTTACATTATTATGAGTATTTAATTAATATCATTACATGTGTACATACTTGATATTAAATAATAGTAAGTAAATAAAATCCAATTTCTCACCTTCAACTACTCCTTCGATTTCATTACAACATTGTTTGAAAATCGTTTTTTTCTACCACTATCTCAACTCTAAATATGTCAATATGTAACTGTCGCAGAGATCAAGTTAAATTTTATAGAGTATAACAATTCTTTTTATAGCGTTGCACATCTGTTGATTTTTTGTAGTCGGATTTTTATTTTATGTCATGTAATTTTATGCGTGGCTGTACCATAAGAAATACGTAATTCTGATGCGGGAAATTGATCTTTATCAACGTGGGCCCAAACAACCACTTCTTTTATAGTTATTGGCGTTTGGCCCCGCGGGCCCAATGGGGGCCTTCAAAAAGAGTCATGGTCGATTCGCCCCGCGGGACCAACAGCTTGCGGGGCCAAACGCCGCAATACCCATGGGAATGAGTCAGCATAAAAATCAAATTATTGGGAGAAGCCGCGGGCAAAAGCTAGTTTACGATATATGCTGAAATTGCATAAAAATCCGTTTTTACAATGTGTCGAAGACCAATGAACTTTTAATACACAGAACAGCTGATTTATTTTTAGGGTTCCGTACCCAAAGGGTAAAAACTGGACCCTATTACTAAGATTCCGCTATTCGTCCGTCTGTCTGTCTCTTTGACTGTCTGTATGTCTGTCACCAGGCTGTATTTCACGAACCATGTTAGCTAGAAAGTTGAAATTTTTACAGATGATGAAGGTATTTCTGTTGCCGCTATAACAATTTTTATTATGACTTTTATGACATTTAACAAAATTAAATACTAAAAGCAGAATAAAATAAATATTTAAGGGTAGCTTCCGTACAACAAACCAGAACTTTTAGCCGTTGAAGCGTATATAGCTTGAAAAATTAACAAAATATTTATTAGTTGTATTTTCACTTGAAAAATAAATAATTAAATTGAAATAAAATAAATATTTAAGGGTAAATAAATATTTAGTTAATGTATTTGTATTCATTATTTATAGGCCAGCATTTTGGGCTCCTTTGCACCAGGTATGATCGCATAAGTTTAGTTTTTAAATTTAAGTTTGACTTATTGTAATACCAATTAATAGGAAATATAGAATTAAATATCAATGTTTTTTAAGTTTTAACATAAAATAAAAATTGGATTTTAATTAATAGGTACTTTAGGATAAAATATAAATATTTAAATTAAAACATATTGTAACAAATGATGCTAATATATTAATATTTCCATCCATACAAGAAATGTGATATTTTTGCTCGATATTAAAAACGGTAACAGGTAGATGCTTAAAATATTCACAGAATATTTAGTCGTTTATTGACTTCAAAAATAAATAATTAAATAAAAATAAAATATACTAAGTCTCCCTTAAGTCCTCATACTCTTGGTGCGCGTGTCCGACTCGCACTCGTACTTGGTCGATTTCAGATTTCAGAGTTGGTCAAAAAGTCACCTGCTTCTGTCGCCATAAATAAAGTATTATAAGTTTATGATCCAAAATAGCTTTCGGCCAATCGATATTCGGCTATCGGACGTTAATTAAAAAGTACAATATCGCGTTATCAACGTCCAATAAAAATTTATTGCGTGTAGCTATAAAACAAATTATTGGCTACGAACATGACATGGATGTAGTGCGTACCACGTTAAACTGGATTAACCCTTAATATTGAAACGTATGTTTAATCATACAACTACTAAAAATAAGTTGTCAAGTGCGTGTCGATACGCTTATGATAGGCTTCCGTAGATGGTGACGATGATAAAATCAATGTTTGCGATGTCATTAGATGATTGAATACTAAAAGAACGTAATTGAGTATGAAATATGTTTGTGAGGTCTCTATGAGCTATTTTCATGATTATAAATTTCAATTTTCCTTTATAAGTCAAAAAGTTATGATCCCACGGCTATCAGAATAATTTTAGGGATAGTTTTTGATATTTTCTATAAACTCAGAAAGTTTAAAAATTCTATCTTGCATACTTTAAAAATTAAGGGGGGGGGAGGGACACTCTTTTTTCAACTTTGTCGACCTATATCTCACCAATGGCATGTGACAAAAAAAAATCGTTTAGGAAACCTTACACTCATTTTAAATACCCTACTTAACCTCCCACATGAGGGGTGGGGTTGAAATGATTTTTTATCCCAACTTTAGACGTAAGCTACCCCTGAAATACAGAGTTTTAATTTTTTTAAAGTATTTAAAATTGAGATAATAATTTGATTAATATTTTGGGACATCTTACACACGGCCAAACTAAGCAAAGCTTGTGATATGGCTGCCAGAGACTGATATACTACATATACCTATTTTTAAATACATACTTATATAGATAGTAACTAAATAACACCCAGACACAGACCAAACACTTATGTTCATCACAAAAATATTTGCCCTGGATGGGGATCGAACCCACGCCTCTTTGATCCAGAAGTTAGGGTCACTAACCACTGAGCCACCGAGGCAGTCAATCTATACTTAAACTATCATTATATCATTTCATGCAATTTGGTTTTTTAAATGTGGAAGTTATTAGACTTTGTATTAATGGCACGGACGGACACAGCGAAGTTCTATGGGTTCCACGTTAGACTACGGAATCTTAAAAAGTGGGGGTTCAGAAAATTATGAAATATGATACCGATTTATTTAAACCTAACTTTAGATTCGATGTTATGAAAATTATTTTTCTCCTAATTACAAGTTAACAGGCTTCGAATAAATCTTTGGCCCCAATATTTATGTAGGGACATATTTCCTTTTAAGTCTTTTGGCATTATCAAAAATGCGAAAGGGGTATTATGTAAATTGATGACGGGCATATCTATTATCTATAAAAATCATTGTATTTATCATTACGACTATTTTTTACAATGAGGTCAAACTTGAAATCGTAAAAAACCAGACAAGTGCGAGTCAGGCTCGCACATCGAGGGTTCCGTACAAACACATTGTTAAAAAATTAAAAACCTGTTTTAGCATGTGCTAATAAAGTTCTTTTATATGATACGATTTACTCACTTTGAATTTTGAACCCATATTTTGTGAATTTTGAGGACCTATTTTTATGTGTTTTAAATAAAAATGTACAGTTTTCAGATTTATTCCTATATGTGTACTCTGTGATAATGCTTCTCGCCAAATTTCATAGTTTTATGTCAACGGGAAGTACCCTGTAGGTTTTGATTTTTGTGAGTGTCGAAATATGCGGTTTTTTACGACATAAATGGCTCTAACTTCTTTATATGATAACTGAGAAGTTTTTCCTTTACACAACTGTAAGAAATCATAGATATACGTATACAGTTTAAATTTTAACTCGATATCTTTACGCGTTCCCGAGATAAAGAATCTTGACATACACACAGACGGACAGACGGACAACAAAGTGATCCTATAAGGGTTCCATTTTTTCCGTTTGAGGTACGGAACCCTAAAAACAGCTGTTCCATACAAATGTTACATTCACATTTTTTGCGATATCATGGTTGCGCCCATAGTGAGAGAGATATATTTATACAATGCTATGAGCGGTAATGAACCAATGTACTAAAATGTTCGAGTGACACCACGACTCCCTGCTCCGAGCGCTAGACTGCTGCCGCTAAAGCCCTTTATAATCATACTTATACTTATTATCCTACTAATATTATAAACGTGAAAGTTTGTGAGGATGGATGGATGGATGGATGTATGGATGTTTGTTACTCTTTCACGCTTTAATTAATCCCGTAAACACTGGAATTGAAAATATCACGCGAAATTGTATGGAGACAAAGGATAGTCCTATATCTTCTTGCACATGTTAAAAATTTTCGACAAGAGCAGCCAAGTCACTCAGAGAAAGGAAAATGTGTAGAAAATACCTATGCAATATTAAAACGTGACTTGAAAACGCTACTTAACTCATGGTACGATAAAATATTATATGGGGTGACTACGAATTCTTTGACCTGGTTTATTTTCACAACAAAACTTATAAAACATCAAAACTTAATCCTACCAATATTATAAACGCGAAAGTTTGTGAGGATGGATGGATGGATGGATGGATGGATGTATGGATGGATGTATGGATGTTTGTTACTCTTTCACGCAAAAACTACTGAACGGATTGAGATGAAACTTTGCAATAATATAACTTATATATCAGAATAACACATAGGCTATAAATTATAATGATATTGCGTCAAAAATCAAAATATTATGCGGGCGAAGCCGCGGATAAAAACTAGTAATAAATAAATATTATGGGACATCTTGCAAACTGTATTTGACCCCAAACTAAGCATAGGCACCTTGTGATATGGCTGCCAGAGACTGATATACTACATATACGTATGCTAAATACATACTTTTGTAGATAGTACCTAAATAACATCCAGACACAGAGCAAACACTTATGTTCATAAATGCTAGCCTTGGGTGGGGATCGAACCCACGCCTCTTTAATCCAGAAATCAGTTTCACTAACCACTAAACTACCGGTGCAGTGTCAGTTTATGGCCAAGTGGTAACTCTTCAAAGAAATTGAAATATTTACCTATCTGAAAACTGTATACATAATTATCTGTCAAGTAAAATAGCAACTCAGAGCAAATAAAAAAAATCAAGAGAGAACGTCGTGGAACAGTCAAGTGAGGCCGGTTTTTAATACATGTGTGAGTGCGTCGATGTTGCGCCGCCATATTTTGACTGACGAGCCAAGGCGTAGTTTCCTTTTACGTTGGATGTGTGTGTAATTATCTGTACACGGCGAGGCGTAGTTTTGGTCGGCCTCACTTGTTTGTTACAACATTCTGTCTTTATTTTTTTATTTGTTCTGAGAGAGTGAAGAACTGAAAACCAATTAATTTTATCTTATTGTTATGTATGTTAATAGGAAAAACATGAGAGGCACAGAAATCATGCGTGCGATAGAACCGCGGCGAAGAATAAATCCTGGTATATTATGTTTCGTCCTGGCGTAAGTCGTCATTATGACGTGTTGATTGTTGTCATCATGACGTAACCGTTGTTTGGGTATACTCCCAACGACCCCTACTAAAACGGACACCATTGTAGGTCGTTAGGACAAATTATTGTGCCAACAGCCTCCATTGGGGGTCGTTGAGCCGTTAAAAATAATAGTCTTAACATCCCCCTTCCTATTTAGCTCATATTAAAGTAAATAAAATGTAGAACAGATATAGCTTTTAAGTGTTCCGTATAATTAGTTTGATTAGTACTTAATTTGATTATTGTCTAAGTTAATACATTTCATGTAGGTAAGCTCGTGTAATAGGTAGTTATGTCTTGCCAAGTTACATCTTTTTAATATTGCACGCCCGTAATGGGTCCACAATTGGAACTAATATTTATTATTATCATCTTTGTACATAGTGTTGCAATAAACGATTTCTGATTTCTGATTCTGATTCCCACCTAAATTTTGTTTAAGCCAATATTTTTTAAGTCAAAACGTCTTTGTAGACCTTTGTAGACCAAAGCAAACTTATATGAAATGAAACAAAATAAAACTTCGCAATTGACGTAAAATATTAATTTAAACGAAATTTTTGTGGCGAATGTTAAGACCAATATTTTTTTTAATAGCCTACAATCTCCACTGGCTGCTGTTGCCACTAAAACAATACTTTGTCCAAACGATCTCCAGTGGTGATCGTTTTAGTGGGGGTCGTTGGGAGTAAACCGTTGTTTGTTGTCATTGACGTAAGGCGGCATCCTAAATAGCCCGTTTCCGTGCGAACCGTACGTTCATAGCATGATCATATTGTCGTTCACGAGTTATTCGAAATATTTTCGGAGTAATTGATGGTTTAGAATGTGGCGTTCTCGATTTTCTTTCAATATAACTCATACTGATCTCTAAACACGTAATTTTTAGGCATGACGTTCAATAGAAAAATACTATGCTAGAGGATGGTTACATTTTTACGTCGGTCCTATAGTGTTATCATAGGTTTTATGTTTTTTTTATAGTAACTGATATGAGACATTTATGTATCAAAATAATTAACAAAAATTACTTAACTGAGAAATACAATGTTAAGTAAAACATGTCCATAATAATAACTAGCAGAACACGTAACATGAACTTCGAGTGAATTACAAAAAAGTGTAGATAGGTACTTTATTAAAAATAGATTATTACAAATGTCATGATGAAGATAGATTTTTTGTTTAAGTATAATAATAATTAATTAATAATATTGTTAAAGGATTTCTTCTGGCTTTGATGTGAATTTGAATAAAAAACGCTTCTGCCAAGTTTAAAAAAAATCGTTTATTACCAAAAAGTACAATTACATAATTCATTTACATTAATTTTCAAAACGCATGCATTAAATACAATAAGATAATTAATTTGATTAAACGACATTAGGTATACATATTATTTTCATGCATAACAATGGGATATTATATGATAAAATCTGTGGGCCCCAAACTAGGCTTAGCTTGTATCTTGGGCGCCCGAGAGATACCAAGAAAAATATCCAATGACGCTGAGGTGCGGGTACCTACGTAATCTTATGAAATTTTGTTTACAAACATATCTTTTTCTGTGAGCACTAGTTGCCGCAATAAAAGTAGGTAAGCAGAACAATCAAATCATTAAGTAGGTAGTTTGCGGGACATTCATAAAGGATTCACAATGCCAAACAGAGCCAGTCGTCTAAGAATTTTACATTGTCACTGTTAGTTGCTAGTTATTATTTTCAATTAAGATTTCGAATAATAACAGTGGTAAGATATTAAATATGCTTTGCATTAAATATGCTTTAAGTTGTACAGATTTGTCGTCATGTTAAAGCTGGCCTAAAAATTAGTCATTGTTGAGCTATTTAGGTCGCCGCCTAAGATCTAATGTGTAACTAAAAAAATAATTACTATCTTTTAATTGTCGAACATAAAATAACTAATTTGCTTAATTTAACTTAGATTTTCTAATTAATAGCAATAAAAAATTGTCTTGAGTGGCAATAAGTAAAAAATAACAGACAGAATAAGAAATAGTATTTACACGTAACTACAATAACTGCTCATACATTTTACAATAGAAATTAACGTGGTTTTCACACATTTTATACTATATATAACGGGACTGAACTCACGTGTAGAGATAGTCGTAACTCACGCACTGAGTGCATTGCGAGACGGCTCCGCGTGCTAGCACTCGCCAACTTGAGAAAGGTCGCCGAATGCGACCGAAACTATAGTCGTTACGATTATCCCTACACGTGAGTTCAGTCCCGTTATATATAGTATAAAACTGCTCATATTTTTAAACAAAATGCTAATATTAGTTAATTTAATAGTATGAAGATAATTTTAAAGCAAGCGTCTTTCTACAAGGAAGGATTCAACTGCAAGTATTACCTGAGTCAAAGGATCTGTGTAGGTCGAATCATATAAGTTGGCAGATGTGAAGTAGCTACAAGCTGCGCAATATCCACTCCTGACTGAAGCTCACATAAAGCTGCGCGTTGATTGGGTTTCGCGTAACTTGTAGCTAACTTCACACCCGCCGACTTGTATGATTCGGTCTAGATACGCGTTAGATGCATTACTGACTGGAAATCGAGAAAAACCAACGTAGGTTTATACATATTGTCAAAAGTCAACTAACGTTTGCTATATAATAATAGATTCTGGAAGACATTCTGAGGAGGGGGGATCTGATCATGCAATCACTTAAAATTCGGTGGAAAATCGGGAGAACTTTTCTTTGTTAGCTACTTGAAATTCCATAGAAAATTGGGAGAAATTGGACTATCTCAGAAATCGTTGAAAAATTCCTTCATTTCGGTGTTTCGGCAGAACAGGCGCCAAATTCGTAGAAATACCGAAAAATGGGTAAAATTCGAGACCACTGATTATGATAGAATTGATCGTCTACAGAAACATTCCGAACAATGGATGTCTATGCCCAAAACGGTTGTGTGTTGCCAGTGTTGATGTATGGAACTGAAACGTTGTCTTTTACTGTGAATAAGTTTAAGGTTGACCAACGCGTTATAGAGAGGGCTATGCCCGGACTCACGCTCCGAGATCGCATCAAGAATGAGGAGACCCGCAGACGAACCAATGTTACCGACATAGCCCAGCGGATAAGCAAGTTGAAATGACAGTGCACACAGGTCAAGAACTGATGGGCGATGAGGCAGTAAAGTTCTCGAATTGAGACCACGCACCGGCAAACGCAGCGTGGGACGTCCAACGGCTTGGTGGACCGACGACATAATTAAGTCGGCAGGAACTCGCTGGAAGCAGGCCGCTTCCAACCGGGCTTACTGGAAATCCATAGAGAAGGCCTATGTCCAGCGGTGGACGTCCTGTTAGTGATGATAACAAAACTAGCCGCCTTATAGCTAATATAATAATGATAAGAATTCAGCTCTATATGATATTTTGTATTCAACGTTTTCAGTCATAATGCACTAGACTAAATTATTTTTTGGCAAAAAATGACAAAACCTACTTCCATGGTGTACAAAATTCGGATAGTTCGCTCAAAGTGATTTATACAATTTCTACATTATTGTTGGTTTTTTAAAAAACAGCTCAGCCGATTTCGATTTAATTTAAATGCGACCTCGGGAACCTACCCTTTCGAACTATAAAATATTTTTTGATTCGGTTCGCAATTGGCGAAAATATCGATTAATATATAAAAAAAATACATACAGACGAACATATTTAGAACCTCCTCCTTTTTAAAAGTCGGTAAAAATAAAATGTATCTGAACAATTACTACATACATCCAATCTTAAAACAAATCCATTGTCAGTCGCCACAACATTTTACATTGTTCCTCCACTAATGTTTAGATACCTAATATTTCTGTTTTCATAACATTGAAGCCTAATCTATATTATTATGATTACAGATATTTTCAAACTGTTATCTGTTACAAATCATGTTTTGTTTTTGTAAACGGTTGCTAATAAGGTTTAAAGGTTGAACTGTTTATTATACCTGAACACGCAAAGCGTTATTTTTTACAATTTATACTTATGTGTACGAAATTATGGAACGTATGAGACGTAGATACGATTCGTGAAACTATGAAATAATCGTTTTTAAATTCAATCATTTGTTGCAAGATATGAAGTATTTACATGTCATGTTTCCTAAGTAACTGTACTGTACTGTATCAGCCTTTTTTACATTTTATACTTATGTGTTCGAAATTACGGAACGTATGAGACGTAGATACGATTCGTGAAACTATGAAATAATCGTTTTTAAATTCAATCATTTGTTGTAAGATATGAAGTATTTACATGTCATGTTTCCTAAGTAACTGTACTGTACTGTATCAGCCTTTTAATAGTCCACTGCAGGACGTAGGCCTACCCACTAAGGGTGATTGGGCCATATCCACCACGCTGGCCCAGTGCGGGTTGGTGGATTCGTATACGCCATCGAATTTCTTCTACGGAAGTATGCAGGTTGCCTCACGATGTTTTCCTTCACCGAAAAGCTAGTGGTGTGAAATTCCGTACATAAATTCCAAAGAACTCATTGGTACGGGACCGGGATTTGAACCCACGACCTCACGATTGCAAGGCGGGTGTCACTACCTATAGGCCACCACGGCTTATTAAGTAACGTTTACTATATAATTGAACAGGGCTAGCCACCCGGCCTATACGAACTTACTTACTTACTTATAATTGAACATAATAAACCCTCAGACCAAAGAAAAACATCAAGACAGAATGTTGTGAACAAACAATTGAGGCCGGCAAAACTACGCCTCACCGTGTACAGACACAAACACACATACACCGTACAACGAAACTTGACAAAACTACGACTTGGCTGTCAGTCGAACTATGGCGGAGCAACACCGACGCACTCACCACATGTAGATCTAAGAAACCGGCCTTACTAGTCTTTTCACGACGTTCTGTCTTGATTTTTTTATTTGGTCTAAGAATAAACCCTATAAAGGCGTAGTAAAATATTAATCAAATTCGCTCTACAAGTTTAAAATGGATTCAATTCTTATTTTATGATGATTTCCCTATTATTTCCTTTAATTACAATCTCCATTTGAAGGAATTTCATATTTTCGGATCTTATTATATTTTGACATTGCTTGCAAAACAAATGGCAGCTGATGGCGGCCCTGAACAAGAATCAAATTAGAAAATATGAAATTCCAAAATGAGCATTAAATATCGTTGTTTTTTCTGTGAATTTGTTTATTATTTTAACGCTTTTTTGATTGAAGAACAAAGTCTGAGCTAATTTTGTAAAATCTTTTTTAGCCCAATTTAGATATCAAATTAAGTACAAGTATCACAAAACCGGAAATACTTTTCCCTAAATGACAGACATATCAATATTATAATTTTACTCGTCATAATGACTAACTTTTACCATGGGACCAACGACGAGTTCGCAACAAAATATACCATTTCCTTACAAAACAATTTATTATCTGCTGAAAAATTTTTTTTTCCTGATTTCCTGGTTGGTCCCATAGCGAATAAAGTCCATAGTCATGATTTACAATGATATCTATTAACAATACAGGGTGTTTTTTTTCTGTGCACATACTTTGCATACGGAAAGTAATAAACAAACAATTAAACCCCTACATTGGTTTTACTCACTTTAGTACAAAAATATTGAAATAACTTCAAGAGAAAGCATACAGATAAACTGAGTAATCAATGTCACCCTACGTCTGAGTACCTACGTGGCCGTGTCGTACCTACGCCCGAGTCGTATTGGTTGGTAGTTATTGTTTGGAGTGTAGGGTGCATGCTATATAATTTTCTTTGGAATAGTTCGACAAAAAATTGATGAAAAAAAGTCGTTCTTTTTATGAGCGAAATTGTTCTATTAATGATATTGCGCGATAAAAAATTGTGCACTGAATAAAAAGTTATGCTGTATATTACAATATTTATACACATATTTTAAGTAACACTAAAGTTGTGTTCGGATAGCCTACTGATGGCAAAATTAACAGTCAAAAACGCCAACAACGATCATATCCAGCGTTCGTTTAGAGAATGTGTTAGCAAAAGTATCATTTTTAACTGTTTTCGTTCACCGTTCGGATAGCTAAAAAACAGTTAAAAATGCCATCGTGAACTGCCACTTTTGACCCACCTGCTGAGGTGGGTTCTTTGTGATCCTTTTCTGATAGAATAGAGTTTGACGTTTAGCGTTCGCAAAAGTAGCATTATTGGCGAAATGGGCGAAATTTCCAAACCGAACGCTTTACATTAACGCTATTTTTGTAAATGCCAAATACGTCATCGAGCCCGAAACGAACGCATCTTTGAAAACCCTACAAAAGTTTGGCGTAGTGTAAAGTTCTACGCATAACAAATCAAGCACACAAAAGGTTATTGAAGCTTGCTAATTTACATTTCAATATTGCAATATTTATTACAATACCAGTTTATAAACAGAATAAACACCCACATTTAAAAGTGAAAAAATATTGCAGAAAACAGTTTCTCTGAATTCAATTAATTGTTTTTTCTTCGCTAGACTTCCATTGGAATAAATTAAAAATCAAGTTTATCGCCGAGTGCGGCCGCAGTACTTTGTTTCTAGTAAATGAACTTTTCCATTGGGTTTAACGAAGCAGATTAGAGGAATTATAAATATCCTAGATTATCTCTTAGCGCTTTGCATAGTTTTTAATCCCCGATGAAAGAGATGGGTGTTATGAAACTATACTTGTACTTATTAATTCTTACTTTATCTATACAAATAAATAAAATTGGAGTGTCTGTTTGTAATACTGAAATAACCGTTTTTTACTACATGCATATAAATATATACAGTCTTGGCAAAAAGTATTAGGCACCTTTAAACAATCAAAATGCATGTTTACTACTTAACCAATAACTGAGTGCTTATCTTAAATGACTTACCGGGGTCATAAATAACTTCTTAGAATATCAAGCGGCTCTTTGTTAAGGTCATAAAACACCTGGTGACCGAAAACAAAGGATTCGGTTTCTTTCGGTCTTATCAGTCAATGTTTGGTAACTCAAAAAGCTTTCATTTATGTTGATGTGATTAAATTGACACCTAATTTTGTTAAAAATGCCAAAAAGGAGTGAAATTAGTTTAGAAGATAGAGTGAAAATACAGGGTGCCTAATACTTTGGGCCAAGGATGTATATGGTTCATACACCAAAATAACATTTGTTACAATTATTGTCTGTCTGTCTATTTGTTCCGGCTAATCTCTGAAATGACCGATTTTGACGGGACTTTTATTGGCAGGTGTAATAAAGAGTAATAAGCAGTAACTTAGGCTACTTTAATCGACTGTTAGGCGTAACGAAGTTCTTCGGGTCAGCTAGTTATAATATAAATCCGAAAAAGTGTTTGTTACCCTTTCACGCAGCTACGGAGCAACGGATATTCTTGATTTTTGGCATGAATATGGTCCATAGGTTAGAAAATGACATTGGTTACTAATTTATCTCAGAATATTGTTGTTTTTAAACTATCGCGATTAGTCCCGTAGTATATAATAATAATTATCACAGAATAATTATTTTTCGCAAAAAAGGCATGACCGACTTTAACCGTGTACACTTGTACAGAATTCGAGAATATTTCGCACGGATCAATGTAGCATTTGTCACATTATTGTTGATTGATCAAAAATGGATCAGCCGATTTGAAAATTATTTAAATGAAGCCAATTTATACTCTTTCCAATAAAAAAAAATATCGAAATCAAACTACTAACTATAACAGAATACGGCTAAAACTCACGTTATAATTATACGGTCGGTCCGCAAGTTTTAATGAAGTGATATCAAACTACTACGTAAAAAGTTATGCGTAAAAAAAAATACGCGTAGAATTAAGTTCCTCCCCCGTTTCGTCGGTCAAAAAATAAAAGATTGTTTGTGGGATAAAACTAAAATCAAAATTAAATAATAAAATGTCTACTGAACTAACTTAATACTATGTATACAGAGTGTCGTAATTTATTATCAGAGAGAAGTGTCACGTCGTTTTCTTGTGGCCTACATAGCTGGTGGCTTCGATGTATTCTTTTACTGAGTATCACGCGGCAAACGCTTGTGTACTAATATCTCAATTTCCCCAGGGGCACCATGAGGATACGAAGACCGCCAAAGGTCATCATGATAAAGAGAATCATCTTGGCAAATACGATGACAACGGCGGGGTCAAGAAGCACCACGAAGAGGAGTCGGGGCACTACGGAGACCACCACCACGAGGAGCATGGGAAAAAACATGCCAAGGTATGTCGCAGTTACGTTCAGTAATACTGTACTGTCAGCCTTTTAAGGTGACGCATTGATAAACTATTGTTTCAAAATTTATCTCTTCAATCGGACAAATTTTATGCGGTCGTGCTCGACTGGATCGCGCCAGAGCGGCGGGCGACAGTGAGTTTTTAATTAATTACACATAAAAAAAATAACTTCTTGGTCTATGAAATAAAATGAAATAAAATAACAGTCTGGCTATTTTATTAGTAAAAATAACGGGCTGTTGTCACTGATAATTCTGAGCATTCGAATTATTAAACTTTTTTCTGGTGAGAAATTTGTGTTTTTTTTTAATAAAGTCGGTTACATCTCAAAATTTTGTCTGGTTCATTAAATTTTTCAAGATTTTCCCTTATCTATGATGTTTTTTTAAATTTGAATCAATATATCTATTATAGGTATATCGTCCTCTCACATCGCGCATTCAAAAGTACTCGTTTTCTTGTATCTCGGCCCGATGCCTCGTCTTAATAGAAGAATCGTCCACTGCAAGACGTAGGCCTAAATTAGTATTGACTAAATTATTAGATCGTTGCATCCCTAAAAAACTTATAAAACTAAAGGCAAATAAAAAGCTTAGCTGGTTATCATATGGCATAAAAATTTCCTGTAAAAACAAACGCTTATTAAAACCCCTAGTAACATACAGTAAAGATCCGACACTTAGTAAATATTATAAATCATACGTGAAATTGTTAAAAAAAGTAGTAATTAAATCAAAACGAAATGTGTACATAAATCAAATGAAAAAATCTGAAAATAAAACAAAAACGATGTGGAAAATTATAAAAGAATGCACCAATAAAAATATGAAAAAAACAAAAACTAATATAAAACTAAAAATCAATAACAACATTGTATCCGATCCAAAACAGGTTTCAAATATTTTTAACCAGTACTTTGCCGCGGTAGGACGCAGAGGAGGCGGCGGGCCAGCCGCGCGCCGCAGGTCCTTGCTGCAGCGTACTGATAAATCGATGTTTTTAAGTCCAGTTCAGCCGCGTGAAGTTTATTTGATAATTAAAAGACTGAAAGGTAAATATAGCTACGGTATTGACGAATTACCCCCTGTTCTCATTAAGTTCTGCGCAGAAGAACTAACTCTTCCGTACTTCCTACTAATAAACCAGTCGTTCATAGAGGGTATATTCCCTGATCGTCTGAAAAAATCTTTAGTTAAACCGATTTATAAAAAATCTTCAAAACTAGAACCCTGCAACTACAGACCAATAGCTCTCTTGCCTACCTCTTCAAAAATCTTCGAAAAGGCAATGCAGACGCGACTATTATCGTTCTGTGAGAAATTCGAAATTTTTGACGATAGTCAATACGGATTTCGAAAAAACCGCTCGACTGTCTTAGCCGTCTATAAAATAATGCACGAAATTTTAGAGAAAATAAATAAAAAAGAATACGCTATCGGTATATTGCTAGATATTTCTAAAGCTTACGAAAATGTACAATACGACATATTACTAAACATAATGAAAGACATAGGAATACGAGGTACAGCGCACAACTGGTTCTCATCATATTTAGAAAATCGTGAACAATATGTGGAGGTAGAAAACTTTGATTCTGAAACTAACATGATATATACAGCAAGGTCCACCCCAATAAAAATGAATAACTCAATCCCCCAAGGAAGTGTCCTTGGATGTATAAAGTTTTTATTATATATAAATGAATTACCTAAAATTATTAACGAGTCCTGCGTAATTTTCGCGGATGATATAACAGTTTTGACATCTTGTAAAAATAATTTAAATTTAAACGATAAATTAACCGACATTTTTGATAATATAATTAATTGGATGACTGATCATAACCTCGAAATTAACCTATCAAAAACCTCAATTATACAATTTAGACCTTATCAAAAAATCCCCCTTGACATAAATTTTTCATACAATAATAATAAAATTGACTCAGTGGACATGACAACGTTATTAGGTATAGATATCGACACGCACCTAAATTGGAAAAGCCACGTTAGAAAAATAAAAGCTAAACTATCAAGCTTCACATACGCACTCAGAGAACTGCGATATGCAACAAATCTAGACACAGCTTTATCAGCGTACTACGCGTTTGCATATTCGTGGCTAAACTATGGCATCATCCTCTGGGGAAACAGTGTAGATGCTAACGACCTGTTCATAGTCCAAAAAAAGTGCGTACGGATATTGGCCAATATCAAGCTTCCAAATACAAATAGACAACAATTCCACAAACCCTACTTCATTAAATTAAAGATATTAACTGTGGTGTCAATATATATCTTCGAAGCGTGCAAATTCGTAAAAAAATACCCACAGTTTTTCACAAAACTATCAAGTGCACGTGTCCATCCTGCCAGATCCCAATATCAGCATAACTTAATGTTACCGAAATCAAAATTATCGATACACAGCTCCGGGCCATGCTCGATGGCTGTTAAAATATTTAATAAACTTCCGGTCGAAATTAAGAAAATTGACGACGAAATCGAATTTGCAAAAGTAATAAAGAACCTACTTATCACGAAATGCTATTATACATTAAACGAGTACCTATTGGACAGCCATAAAATAGCAAAATAGCAAATTGAAACAAATAAATCGCTCCGCACAATATTGCTATACCCTAATAGGGTCATATGTATAACTTATAGAATATAGATACTAAACATGTTTCTTAAGACCTGCATGTAAATTATACTACATATGATGCAATAAACGATTGATTGATTGATTGATTGATTGGCCTACCCACGAAGGGTGATTGGGCCATATCCACCCCGCTGGCCCAGTGCGGTTTGGCGAATTCACATACGCCTACGAATTCTTTCTACGGACGTATACAGGTTGCCTCACGATGTTTTTCCTTTACCGAAAAGCCAGTGGTGATAAATTCTGTACATCATTCCGAAGTACTCATTGGTATGGGACCGGGATTTGTACCCACGACCTCACGATTGTAAGGCGGGTGTCACTACCACTAGTCCACCACGGCACATTCAGTATTACAAGTTCCCTTATTAGCCGCGACAAGATTCAAGATAATTTATTTGTAAAAACATTATAAGCGTGAAACAGCGTAAATCATACAAGTTGGCGGATGTGAAGTTAGCTACAAGCTGCGCAATATCCAATCCTGACTGAAGCTCACATAAAGCCGCGCGTTGATTGGCTATTGCGCAAGTTCACATCGGTCAACTTGTGTGGCGCGGCCTATTGCTGGCAGCATTATAATTACAAATTCATGTATTCTAACAATGTTTTATATTTTTTCATAACTGTTTCATACCACTTCTGAAACCCAACCCAGTACGAAGAATCTGGTAAGCATTCAAAAGGTCATAGCACCAAGGGAAGCCACGACATCCACAAGAAAGAAGAGTATGAGAAGAAGGTCGAGTTCTTCGAGGAAGAAGGGGATTCTGCGGAAGAAGAGAAGCACGGAGGGTACAATCATGAAAAGGGACATTCTGAAGTGAGTCACTTTTAAGGGCCCCCACTGACGATCACGCCAAATGGATGACATTCAAATGATTGTTGCTAATTTAGTGTATTTAGTTTAGAGTTAATTTTTTACAGCAACATTGTTTGATGATATAGGTAACCAGAAATACAATGTACATAGAGTTAAATCCACAGATGATTTAGTTTGAATGTAATCAAACAAGTTGCTAAACTATTTTTGAAGCTAAAGCGCTCGCTAAACCAATGAGAAGTCGCAAACTCGTAACATCGAATGGATGTTATCCATTTGGCGTGATGGTCAGTGGAGCCCTTTACAAATCTTTGTTTTGAAGTTGTAGCACTCGAGATCGAATCTGATATGAGGCGACCGTAGAAGAACCAACCAGCGAGATAGTAAACAATATAGCCCAGCGGGTTGGCAAGTTAGGATTACAGTGAGTAGGACACGTAGCAAAATAGGAAAAGTTTTGTGTGTAAAGTTTTTTTATAAGATTAGTCTACGCGTCTCGTCTATCCGAATCTGCTCCCGAAGATTCAGCCTGTTGTTAATCATTTAAGATCACAGGAGAGGGCTGCCGGAATATTAGTTCAGAGTAGGAATTTCTAGAACAGCAGAATTGCGCTTGATTCAACCGGTCTATTTGGAAATCTTTGGAGAAGGCCTGTGTCCAGCATTTGATGCGCTAAAGCTGCGAAGAAGAAATAAATGATAAAAGAAATGGCTAGCAATAGCACGCCAGAGCGTATTATATATATATATATATATATATATAGATTATTGCGTGTTTTTATATTTTGTGGACCTCTACCGACAAGGTGACCGATAGTTCACTAAAGGGCGCTACTCACACACCTGCCGCAGGGGCAATCTAGGGTGCATGGCGGTTGTGGCTATATCGGGAGTATCTCTACACACTTGCCTGCCGTGCAGTGTTTCCGAGTAAACTGAGCTGAGCACACGTATTGAGAATGGCACCCGTATTATTTGAAGAATTAACCTAAAAAAGATAACACATTGAAATGAAATACAAAGACCTACTAAAAAAAATATTTCAAAACACAATTTTGAATAATCATTACTTAATTAAAAATAGGTACCTTTTTTAACTCCGGAAAAAAGGATGTCCGCATATTTTCAATTTTTTTTTTGAAAGCCGCTCCGCAGCTCCATGTTGGTTTTGAGTTCCCTAAAAATTTCAAACATTAGTGTGAATGTTTGCTGCCTCATGTCGCGGTTAAAATAATGTTTATGATTTTTATCCCACATGTGAGGTCGGTCTTGATAAACTTCTATAATTCGCGTCCAAACTTCGCGTTCGTTGTCGGCCGTGTTGCACTCCGTGTGACAGATACTGACAAACTGACTGAGAAATTGCCCCAATCGCGCTACACACGCAGCGACGGCAGGGACGACTTAGGGATCAAGGATGGTCTCGCGCCCCTGCCGCCCTGCCGCAGGGCCAATCCTCCAAATTGCCCCTGCATGCCTACACACATCACAATTAAGGATGCAATTAAGGGTCATCCCCACTCCTACACCCTAGATTGCCCCTGCGGCAGGTGTGTGAGTAGCGCCCTTAAGTCTTGAAGAGCAATCGGTTGCCAAAGACAATGTAGACAGGTGATAAGCAGGTATTTAGCCGTATACACTAATTACCTACATGTCTCTACCAACTATTCTTACTAGTAACCTATGTATAAGAGCCATGTGTCAAGCAATTGATATTATACTGCTATACTGTACTGTACCAGCTTCTTAATAGTTCAATGCCGGACGTAGACCTACCAACGAAAGGTGATTGGGCCATATCCACCACGCTGGCCCAGTGCGGGTTAGTGGATTCTCATACGCCATCGAATTTCTTCTACGGACTTATGTAGGTTGCCTCACGATGTTTTCTTTCACCGAAAAAAGCCTGTGATGTGAAATTCCGTACATACATTTCAAAGAATTCATTAGTACAGGACCAGGATTTGAACCCATGACGAACGAATGTAAAGCGGGTGTCATTACCACTAGACCACCACGACTGGTATAATCATGATTCAAATAATGTTTTAAAAGCAATTTCCCTTAAAGTACAGTTTAAAGTTTTTTACCAATTACACTTCGTGGGCAGGCCTAAGTTCTGCATTGGAATGTTTAAAAAAAGGCTAGTAAAGGTACATAACTAAATATGATAAACTTCTTATGGACTAGACAACGTGGAAATATACATCCGTTGTGCAAGTCAATAAAATTGTCTTCAGTTAAGGACTATTTCTGTATTTTCCGAACCAGTGAAGCAACAACTACAATATTGTGCCATATTATTATTTAGAAGCAAAAAGGATAAACAGTTTTTGTCGTAACAAAACGAAACAGAAATATACTTCCTTGTGTAATATGGATAGGATCGTGTCAGTCAGTACACTGTAGAAGTAACATAAAGTATAGACTAACCACCTTAGCTTATGCATAAAGTAAAAAAGTTGTGATACATGATCTAAGAAACATGGCGTCAAAAACGCATAGAAACTGCTATGTAATCTTGACACAAGTGATACTTGAACTAGTGATCAAATGTCAAATTCAATTTCACAACAATGGTGGATAAACTTCAAATGTCTCTTAGGCGTCTTTTATTTTGAACTCTAAAGTCATAGCAATAATGCCAAGTCAATTCAAACACCGCCCCTATTCACCCACTAGCATAGTGGGCTGACACTTCTTATTAAATATTTTATATTGCGGCCACAAAAAAAAGATAATAAAATATAGACTATAAATAGTCTAGACAGCATTTCTCAACAACGCACAAAAACTCTATTAAGACGAGGCACCGGGCCGAGAAACACGAAAACGGCAAAAACGAGTACTTTTGAATGCGCGATGTGAGAGGATGAATGATATCGATTCAAATTTAAAAAATGTCATAGATAAGGGAAAATCTTAATAAATTGAATGAACCGGACAAAATTTTGAAAAGTAACCGGCTTTATTAAAAAAAAAATAAAACAAATTGCTCACCAAAAAAATTTTAGTAATTCGAATGCTCAGAATTATCAGCGACGACACCCCATTATTTTTTACGAATAAAATAGCCAGATCCCTTTTCTTTATTATAAACCGAGAATTTTTTTTTTTTAAATTGTATATTATGAGTAATTAATTAAAAACTCAATCAAATCTCTTCGCGCCTACTCTAGTTTAGCTTTTACTCTACAGTGTTTGCTCAGAATATTTGATCCGGCACTATCTGGGCCGCCGCCGCCGTACCGGTGCGACGTTGCGACTCCGACGAGCGCATGATTCGCTCAGCGTCGGGCTGGCAACGCCGCAAAGTACGGACGGCGCGAGATGCGTGCTGTTTGTTTTTGGTTATTGTCTTCTAGGTACTCTGTGCGACGACAACCGAGTAATTTACTTCAGAATTATTTTCAAAATTATAAGTTAGACTTTAGTGTACTATATTATATTGTAGCTTTAGAACATTATTATAGTAGGTAGTAAGTTAGGTACTTAGTATTTTTATTTGGTAGTGTGTAAATAGTAGTGAACAAGTGTGCATAGAAAATGGGGAGGAAAAATAAGCGGAAAGAATTGTTTTTACAAAAACGAAAAAGAAAACCTAAAAAAAATGACGGAATGTTTGGGTAAGTCGAATTACATATATAATAAACTTGCAATAAATAGTTGCACTCTAATGCCCTAATAATAAAGTCTATATTTGGCAAATACACATTCGTCTACAGATTATGGATTATCACATTCTTACTACCTAGGTACTTCAATTTTTCTGCATTTACCTATATTTACAATTTTTTTAGGTCAAAAAAACGGAAACTGCAACCTGACGATTGTCAATCCACATCCTCAACAGGGCCAGTAGATAGAGAGTGAGTCCATGCCAAGTACCTATCTATCATGTCAGCAATCAATTTAAAGTATCTAGTAATAATACTCCGTCTATTCTTTATTTTCAAGTGTGTACCTACTAAGATTTGTCTGTACAAACTAACCATACTGTAGGAAACAAATATCAGAACAAAAAGCTATGGAGTCGTCTCTTGATATTTTAGAAACCTATCTAAAATAATGATATTTATTAGGTGATGTTCTATCACCTAAATAATTGTGTTTTCGATAATATATATATAATAATAACGATTTCGTTGTTGTTATTGTTGATGCTAATTTTATTAGTGGTGCAATGATACAATGACTTTATTGGTATATGTAACCAGGTATACACAAAAAAAAAAATGTAATCATAAAATAATGTACTTTAATCTTGACTTCTATTCTATTGAAGACTATTTTTTTTTGTTTACTTTTACTAACTAAATATTTTATTTTGGCATCCAAACCCTTTTCTAAGTGTGTGAAGCACGATAAAAATAAGTTCATTGATTATGATACCTGTACATAATCAACATTAATTTGTATACAGGGTTATTTCTAATCAATTAGCATCCTTTTAGAGGTTTATTCTGTATATGTACATCAAAACTAACAACTTTTGTTCTGCAACATTTCTCAAAACTAACAACTTTTGTTCTGCAACATTTCTCAAAATTAAAAAAAAAAAGCTGTTCCATACATTTTGTTGCGGGTCACGGGTAGACTCACTATTCTACGGAGTGTCTACCCTTGACCACGGTTGATGCAACTCGGACGAAACGTCGGGATGATGAGTTATTTATTTATCTCGTAATTTCAGAGCGCGATAAGTCCCGTAGTATATAATAATAATGTGTTCAAATCGCGAAAGTTTAAAAACAGCAGTTGAAATAACCCTGTATTGTATGAAAAAAAAAAACATTAAAAAGATCAAAATAATTTTTGCCTTTTTTTTAAATTGTTGATTAAGGACAAGGCGACTCCATGATTATCTATGCTCTAGGCAAATTGAGTTGACGCGTGCCGCCGCCGCGCCGTTAGCAGCGCCACGTACGCTAGCCCAGCGTTGCCGCCCGCCGCTCTGGCGTGATCCTGTCAAGTGAGACCGCGTAAAATTTTGTCCGAGTGAAGGGGCGCGGTACTCGATTTTGAAACTATAGTTTATCAATGCGTCACCTTAACCCCAATATCCTTTGCACTTAAATTGATTATTCCGAAGTTCAAGCAAAATTGATTCTTACAAAACTTGAAACCTTGAATTTGAACACCAGCGTCTAACAGTTTGCCGATGAATGGTTCGTCGCGTCGTCATTTCACAGTCAAATGGTCGTGAAATTACTCCACAGGTGTTTTTGAAACAACAACAAAAAGTTGGAGAAAATCGATGATTGATTTTTGTATTTGATTTGACTTGAATGTTGTTAATAGCGTTTATTGTTGCGTGTTAAACTTTTTACTGAAAGTGCTCTTTTTATCAATTTATAAAACATTTTTTGCGTTCCGTACCTCGAACGAAAAAAACGTAACCCTTATAATAGGATCACTTTGTTGTCCGTCTGTCCGTATGTGTGTTGGTCAAGACTCTTTATCTCGGGAACGCGTAAAGATATCGTGTTGAAATTTAAACTGTATACGTATATCTAAGGTCTCTTGCAGTGGTGTAAAAGAAAAACTTCTCTCTCAGTTATCGATTAAAAAAGTTAGAGCCGTTTATGTCGTAAAAAACTGCATATTTCGACACTCACAAAAATCAAAACCTACAGGGTACTTTTCGTTGACATAGAACTATGAAATTTGGCGAGAAGCATTTTCTTAGAGTACACATATAGGAATAAATCTGAAAACTGTACATTTTTATTTAAATCACAAAGAAATAGGGCCTTGAAATTCACAAAATATGGGTTCAAAATTCAAAGTGAGTAAATCGTATCATGTAAGGTACGAGTATCATATAAAAGAACTTCATTAGCACATGCTAAAACAGGGTTTTAATTATTTTAACAATGTGTGATTTTCGATGTATGACGAGAATAATGAAAAAAAAAACTTTTTTGTCGATGGTTATAGTATAGAGATATTAACAACTTACTTCCCAATTTAGTGATTTTTTCTGGATTTGTACGGAACCCTCGATGTGCGAGCCTGACTCGCTTTTGTCCGGTGTTTTAATTATTAGCAGGTGCGACTTAGGCAATACAGGATAATATGTTAAGGATTGTGCTGCGAATCTTTCTGTGAAATTAATTCCCAGACTCTACTAAGACGGAGCAGAGCAGAGCTAGGTAGAGTTTCTAGCTATGGAAATGGCTATGCTCAGTCTTTCTGCGAAATCGAATCAAAAGATCCGTAGAAGACCGATATATAGCCTAGTGGACTGGAAAGTTAAAGTGACAATGAGCAAGGCTCATAGCACGGAAAACTGAAGTATGATGATGTGGAAAAGTTCTCGAGTAGGGACTACGCACAGAAAGCACAGCGAAGGATGTCCGCTCGTGAAGTAAGACCGCAGAATCACGATGGATGCTAGCCGCTTCCAAGCGGTTTTATTGTAGATCTATTGGGGAGGCTCTATTTTGTTAGAATCTGGTCTTAAATCATATAAACGAAGAACCGTAATAGAAAACAAGTTAATTCAGAACTCCGTTAGAAATTCTATTTAGAAAAATAATCGGTCAAGTGCGAGTTTGACTCGCGTACGAAGGGTTCCGTACCGTATGGTAGCGCCTTCCTTAATATACAGGGTGTCTCAAAAGAAATTTTATATTTGTTTAGCTTACTGCGTGAACGCTGCGTACTTGAGGGGTGCGGGGGTTATGTCAATTGGTAGCTTGGCTCTTGGGGATTCAGTCGCTATGGAGCGTTTCTCGGGAGCAGACCGCGCGTTGTGCGTGCGAGAGTTTTACAAGAACGGTGATTCGACAACTGTCGCGCGTAGAAAATTCTGCAGTATTCGAGGTTTTCGCCACTTAAATGATGCGCCAAGCCTTCCTCTCATTCGACATTGGGTTAAAAAGTTTGAAGAGACTGGATCAACGCTGGATAAATCAAAATCCGGGCGACCTAGGTCATCAAGAACGGTAGAAAACGTGAAGAGTGTTAATCAATCTGTACGTGTACCCGAGCCTTTCAATTCGGAAGCGCGCGAGTGCTTTAAATGTGCATAGATCATCATTACATCGCATTATGCACAAAGATCTAAAGCTGCACCCCTACAAAATTCAATTGGTGCAAGAATTAAAGCCCCAAGATGCCGGTCAGAGGCTTAATTTCGTAAATCAGATGATCTCCCGGAGAGGTGACATAAATTGGCCTCCACGTAGCCCAGATTTAACCCCTATGGACTTTTTCCTATGGGGTTATCTTAAATCTAAAGTTTACGCCAATAAACCAACTTCACTGGCGCATTTGAAAGAAAATATCCGTCACGAAATGGCAGCCATCCCTCACTCCACCTGTCGAGCAGTCATAAGTAATTTTACTGTTCGATTAAATGAGTGCCAACAACGTGAGGGTTTACATTTAGACGATATTATTTTTAAGAAATGAATTCCCAAAAAGTGTATTTTAACAATAAATAAACATTTTTTCTATATACCGCTTCCTTTTTTTTTAATCAATCCACTAAATATGAAATTTCTTTTGAGACACCCTGTATTTTATTTTAATTTAATCATATATTTTTGAAGGTAATATACAACTTAATATTCTGTGAATATTGAAATATTCACAGAATATTAAGTTCTTCCTGTTGCCGTTTTTAGTATCGAGCAAAAAAAATCACCCTTCTTGTGACCCTTAAATAACTTATTTTATTTTAGTTCAAATATTTATTTTTAATATGAATATTTAACTAAATAACAGTCTAAAACCATAACGTATCCATTTGTCATTGTTATTAAAATCAAGCGAAAACGGCAAAATAATCAGGTTTATTGTCACGGTTCATGAGATAAAGCCACAGACAGACAGACGGACAGCGGAGTTTTAGTACGTAATAGGGTCCAGTTTTTATCCTTTGTGCGCGGAACTCTAAAAACGATATTCCTTTGCCAAATTTGCGGTTTACACTTGTCTTACATTTTCAAAGTAGTTATTTCCGTCGGTCAGGTTTGATCTAGATTCTAGACCAAAATAATAGGTTACGTGAACATTTCTTACCGTAATATTATCGCTACCGAAGGTTTTTAGTCGTTTGGAGAAAGGAGATTGACATAAATATGTATTGTTACAAAATACTAGATAGTTGTTTGGTAATTGGCTCTAGTATTGGGCACGTACGCAATTTTTGTGCGATTTGTTCGATTTCTCTCAGCGAACACTTTTACTAAAATACGCGTAAAATTGTGAGGCAATTTATCGCATATTTTTGTTGTTTTGATATAATGGACCGAGCGAGCGATGCGAGTGAAGTTTCTATGCATTTCGAGTAACAATTTTCATTTCATCTGTCAGATTTCTGTGGTTGTTGCTTCTTCTCTACATGTTGCATTTTTTCAACTAATCTTGCCGAAACTTAGTATACAAGTTCTACATAGGTTTGTTTAGAATTCCAAGTCGTTGGCGTTTTTTTTGTTGGAACAGGTGATTTTTCTTCGCGATTTTTAAGTACAACATGTACTGTACCAAATTGGTACCAATTAAGGTTGGTAGGTACTTGGTACTACCAAGTAAAAAATAATAAAAAATAAGGTTGGTAGTACCATGTACCGACCTCATTTTATAATACTTTTTTTACTTATTACTTAGACCATTAACAACCTTCGCCCACTACCGAACCCTTCCTACAAGGTTTGATTGAGCCATATCCACCACGCTGGCCTAGTGCGGGCAAGTGGATTCACAAACGCCATCGATTTTTTCATGTACGTACCCAAATTGCCTTACGATATTTTCCTTCGCCGAGAAGCCGTGTGTAATTTCGTACATAAATTGAAAAAAAAAAAACTTATAAGTGCTGGACCAGGATTTGAACCCATGACCTCAAGTTGTAAGCCGGATGTTACTACCAGTAGACCACTTTCAAGATAATTCCTACTGAACTTACAATCACTTCGTAGAAGACGCCCATACCTACGTTGAATAACTTGAATATAAACATGCAACGTGTCAGAAGTTATTAGTATTAAAGAGAATGGAATTGCGAACTTGTAGCGTGGGAGTAATGGGAGGAAGGGGGGCGTGGAGTAGGTTACACTAACGTCGCCTGGGGTTTCCTTAGTTAGCTCCGTTATCCGTTTAGACTGGAAACTTTGCCGAAGACCTAAACGCACTAAACCAAACCTTTAACTGTAGGCCTTAGTATGAGTTTTTATAGAAAAAAACATTTATTGTTTTAGTGTAGCTCCGTACATTTGTGACTGAGCGAACGAAATAGAAGGAGCGTCTCAGTTTTCACTCAGTTGATTCTTCTCTACAAGGCGCACTATTTAATCAACCTTGACGAAACTTAGTACACTTGGCTTTTATTTTAATCGGCGATTTTTGGTTTGGATAATTTGACATTTGACAAAGTTATAATACATAAATAATAAATATTAGGGGGACATCTTACATACGGTATCTGACCCCAAACTAAGCAAACTTGTGATATGGCTGCCAGAAACTGATATACTACATATACATACTTTTAACTACGTACTTATATAGATAACATCTAAATAACACCCAGACACAGAGCAAACACATATTATGTTCACACCAACATGCACGCTACACACAAACATTACGCAATCGAAAAATGGAAATTACTTGTACTTTTATTTAAGTAAATTACTAAGAATGTTAACTCATTGTTAAGTCACTCTCTTCATTACATTAGGTAATAATTATGAGATGTCTTATCTAAAAGCGGAAGAGACTAAATCTCACGACACAGGACCACCCTAGTGTGAGATTTAGGGTTCCACTCTGGAAGTTTGTGAATTTAATCTAAGTACCTACCTACTAACATTACTTTAAGCATCATCAAGATTTACTAACTCCAAAACCTGTAACTTTTTGAGCAAAATAAACGTTATCTTACGTTCATCACGTAAATATTTGCCCTGGATGGGAATGGAACCCACGCCTCTTTGACCTAGGAGTCAGGGTAACTAACCACTGAGCCACCGAGGCAGACAAAAGTTGTTAAGTGTCTAATATAAATCCAAACATGATTTGCAAGTACCTATGAGCTAAATCGGTCGGGATAATAGGTTTTCATCCATTCATCAGCCATAAGACGTCCACTGCTGGACATAGGCCTCCACTATGGATTTCCAATAAAGCCGGTTGGAAGCGGCCTGCATCCAGCGCGTTCCTGCGATCTTTATCATATACTTAGTCTGTCCACCTAGTCGATGGACGTCCTATGCTGCGTTGGTGGTCCGTGGTCTCCATTCGAGAACTTTAATGCTCCATCGGCCACCCGTTCTCTGAACTAAGTGCCCATTTCCACTTTAATTTGCATTATGGATCTATATAACGTCTGAAAATGTAATAATTTTGATTTGATTAGATAGATAAGATTTATATGACATTTATTTGGTCAATAACTTACATGGTTTGAAGTTAGCAAAACTTAATGTTGCTTAAAATAGTGTTAGTAAGTACTTAGAGTAAATTTACAGACTTCAAGAGTGGAACCTTTAGTCTCTACCGTTTTTAAGTTACAACGCGGTCACATTAAATAGACGCTTGACCATGTGAAGTTATTTTGGCGCTCAAGTACAGTGTGCAAAAAAAACCGGCCAAGTGCGAGTCGGACGAGCACGAAAGGTTCCGAACCATCTTCTATAAAAGATAAGTTTCTACTTGTTTATTAAGATTGAGTAAAAATTGCTTAAAAATTAATGCGATGCGTCGAGTTAATGTGACCGCGCTATAGGTATCTCATATTAGCAAATGTAATGAAAAATGTGACTTATTGTAATTTTTACTTAAATTGCGACTACAAGTAATTTTCATTTTCAGGGTTCCGTTCCTCAAACGGAATAAACGGAACCCTTATAGGATCACTTTGTTGTCCGTCTGTCCGTCTGTCCGTCTGTACGTCTGTCCGTCTGTCCATCTGTCCGTCTGTGTGTATGTCAAGACTCTTTATCTCGGGAACGCGTAAAAATATCGAGTTAATATTTAAACTGTAGGTATAAGTATATTTATGGTCCTAGCAGTTGTGTAAAAGAAAAACTTATCGATTATCGTTTAAAAATGTTAGAGCCGTTAATGTCGTAAAAAACCGCATATTTCGACACTCACAAAAATCAAAACCTACAGGGTACTTCCCGTTGACATAGAACCATGAAATTTGGCAAGAAGCATTGTCTCAGAGTACACATATAGGAATAAATCTGAAAACTGAACATTTAAACATTTTTATCTAAATCACAAAAAATAGGGCTTCAGAATTCACAAAATATGGGTCCAAAATTCAAAGTGAGTAAATCGTATCATGTATTATATAAAAGAACTTCATTAATTAATAAATCAATTAAAAATTATACAAAAGTTATTAATTATTTTAACAATGTGTATCGAAAATTACACATTGTTAAAATAATTAATAACTTATGACGAGAAAAGTGAAAAAATAAACTGTTTTGTCTATGGTTATAATAGTATAGAGATTTTAACAACTTACTTCCCAATTTTGTGAAATTTTCTTGATTTGTACGTACAGATTTGTGTGTACCTGACTCGCACTTGTCCGGTTTATTTATTCGATTGCGTTATGTTGATCAAATGAGTGTATAGGGTGCATGTTGGTGAGTGAGTGGATGTATGTTTGTGGGTGTGTCTGTACAGTGAGGGCAATTAGGTTTATTTTTGTTCAGAGAATGTAGAGCTCAGTGGTTTGTGGTCCTGCCAGCAGTTGTAATTAAAAATGCAAGGTTTAATACACGTAAAGTGTTGTTTTTATTAGTTCCACTGTAATACAGTGTTTAGATAAATTTTACTCGGCAGTAAAAGTTAATAAGCGACGAAAGTATCGTAGTTTTTTTAATTTATCTTCAAAAAAGAGGTTGTCCGTAGTGAATAACTTATCCAATGTATAAAAAAAAAGATTGACTATGGTGACTGCATTATTTATTTAGATTATGTTTAACAATTTATTGTCATATGGTACCAATTAATGGCAGTTTGTATGCCAGTGTATAATTGACCTTTTGACCACTAAAGTTTTAAATTATATTTCATATTAAACTCTCAGTCTATTTGATCAAATTTACTTCAATTCAAATGTGGAACATTGTAATTGGCTGTCAAAAAAAAATAATCTATGCGTGTAACATAGCCGTAAGGTACCCAAATAAAATAAATTATGATTGACCAGCATTTTCGGGAGTTAACTCTGTTTAAAGTGGCACTAAATTAGGCCCTATAATATGAGATTAAATAAAAATTGAGGCGTGACGTTCAAAATAAATAAATAAAGATTCTACAATCAAACAGCCATTAGAAATTCAACACTCAGTCACATTACATTTAATTACCAATTTTAAAACATAATTACCGTCAAAATCAATTTAAATATACATAATTACAAAGTATGTTCTCGTATATTTATCTGATTTTGTTTTTCACATCACATTTAATTACCAATTTTAAAACATAATTAATGTCAAAATGAAAATAAATATACATAATTACAAAGTATGTTCTCGTATATTTATTTGATTTTGTTTTTCCTACACTCGTTTTATCTCTGTGTGTAAGGTGCTGTACTGTACTGTACCAGCCTTTTTATAGTCCACTGCAGGACGTAGGCCTACCCACAAAGGTTGATTGGGCCATTTCCACCATACTGGCCCAGTGCGGGTTGGTGGATTCACATACGCCATCGAATTTCTTCTACAGACGTATGCAGGTTGCCTCACGATGTTTTCCTCCACCGAAAAGCCAGTGGTGTGAAATACCGTACACGAATTCCAACTTCCAAGGAACTCATTGGTTCATTGAAGTTTTTATTTTTAGTAGTTTAATTTTGTTAACAACTATTATTTTTTGACATTTATGGTTTTTGCTTTATTAATATTTTGACATTTATTATTGTGACATTCTATTAATTTTTAAGGGAATATGTGTGTTTTTAATGAAATATTATGTTAGTTATAATGTAATTGGCATGTCCGTTTTGATGGCTCAAAAAATAAAATTTAATTTAATTGGTATGGGATCGGAATTTGAACCCACGACCTCACGATTGTAAGGCACGTGTCACTACCTCTAGACCACCACAGCTTTTAAAGCTAAGGTGCAATGTGGTACAAACATTTTTTTTGGAGTTATCAAAATTAACCATTAAAAACTTTTAATTTTCAGGGCGGAAAGTTCCATGCGGGCAATCTAAAGGCGGGTCACCACCAACACCACAAGGGAGAGTCTGGACACTTCAACAAGGGAGGTCATCACCATGTCGATAAGGTAATATAATAACACGTACTTATTAAACATGTGCCTACCCTTTTTGAGGTACTGTAGAGTTGAAATATCAGTGTGCAGGTCCAGTGTGTATTGTCATGGAGGACATATGAATATATATAAATAAATATTCGGGGACCATCATATACACGGTCTCTGGCCCCAAAGTAAGCAAAGCTTGTGGTATGGCTGCCAGAGACAAATATACTAAATATATGTATATACTTCTTTGGCAGAGTGACTAACTACTTACCGAAAGATATTAACACCCAAACGCAGAGCAAACATCTATGTTCATCACAAAATTGATTGCCCTGGGTGGGAATCGAAACCAGGCCTCTTTGACCCAAGAGTTGGGGTCACTAACCACTGCCACTGAGGCAGTCGATATCACGAAAGACTATAGAGCAATACAGTTCTCGAATGGAGACCAGTAAATACTGTTACCGGCGCAGCGTAGGATCAACAAGGTGGACCGATGATCTAATCAAGACCGGATTACGCTGATGCAAGCTGCTTCTACTGAACCGGTTTTGTTGGAGACATATTAGGGGAGGCCTATGTGTAGTAGTGGACGTGGTACGGCTAAAACGACGACGAACAATCCACCTTCTGCTAGATATGAGCCTCCTCTCTTTTTCTTCGTTGCCTTCCGACATGCAAAACAAATAATAGCACCCACGTGCTTATTATTTTCTTCAAAAAAATGGTATAACCGACTTCAACCGTGTACAGAATTCGAATAGTTCGAACGGCTCGATGTAGTAATTTTCGAAAAAAATTGTTGATATTAAAACTGATACCGACCGATTTTGATAAAATTTAAACAGGACCATCTCTAAATTATGATCTACCAAACAAAAAAAGGATTATTGAAATCAGACTAATTTGTAAAAAGTGGTCATGGTCATACTTGTACATGAAAATTTATATTTTTTTTTTGCAAAAATGGCATAACCGACTTCACCCGTGTACAGAATCATTACATAGTATAAAACAAAGTCGCTTTCTGCTGTCTCTCCCCATGTATGCTTATATCTTTAAAACTACGCAACAGATTTTGAAGCAGTTTGTTTTAATAGATAGAATTATTCAAGAGAAATGTTTAAATGCATAATACATCTGTGCAAAGCCGAGGTGCATCGCTAGATCGCAAATATTATGCACGATGTAACATTTTTCACGTTATTGTTGATTTATCGAAAATGGCTAAGCCGATTTCGATAAAATTTAAATGGGACTAATTTCAAAGTATATTGTTTCCAATAAAAAAAGAACTATTGAAATCAGACTACTATGAAAAAAGTAATGCGTGGTTATACAAAAAAAAAATATATACGCGTCGAATTGTATACCTCCTCCGGTGGTTCGTCGGTCAAAAATAATTACGTGGATTTGAGAACCTTCGCCATTTCGTCGGTTAAAAAAACAGATTGCTAGGACCAAAATAATAAAAATAAGTTCCTAGCCCTTATCGTTTAAAGCGATTTCTTTCAGTCTTATTTGATGGCATGATGAATTTAACCCACCATTTCATATTTTCCAGGGTCACAAAGAATCCGCAGGCCACGACAGTCACGGGCACCACGGTGCCAAGCACTTCCAAAAGGGAGGCAAGGATGGAGGGAGGAAGTGGGTCTACCACCACGGACACCCGGCCAAGACCGCCAACCTGGTAGTCATCGATCGCCGAGGAGATCAATACTACCACGGACCACATTACTATGGATAATTTTCAAATTAGACAAGTGAATTCTTGTGAAGTAGTCGCAAATCTTTCAGAGGTCTCTAAAGCTAGAGTCTAAAGTGCTACGAGGTAGACCTCATATTTCTAACAGTATCCAGTAAAATAGTACGACAATTGGACTTCTAAATACATTTTTTTCAAAAATTCCTTTTGTAATGAAAATAATGAATAATGATCATAATTATATTAGAATCCTAAAAAACTATTTTATTTTAATTTTACTTTTAATTACAAATTTATACTACATTAAAAATTGGCTCGAACGAGCGTCTGATGTGACGTCACAATGTTACACTTTACAATAATAAGGTGAACCATTGTGACATCACGCGCTCGTTTGAGTTAATTTTTAAAGTAGTATAAATTTATAATTAAAAGTTAAATTAAAAATGGTTTTGTATAGAAACTTATGTAAGAACTTTTATTTATTTATCACAAAAAAAATCTTTTAAAAGCCCAATTCTACACAGCTTCAGAAACCTCAGAAACATTTACTCGTTCTGTACTCCTTTGCAAATAGCACGGCATAAATACGAGTAATTCTTATTAATTATGCTCTCTCAGTGGCGGACCAAATTTAATGTAGGCAACACACATTGTGCGAGGACTTCTGTCAATGCGAAACGAAAGCAATAATTGGGACTATTGGGAGTACCAAGTCGGAGCTTCTTGCTCCGACTTTGAAATCGAAATCGAAACTATAACTATAACGCCTTGCGCCGCCTCTGTTCTCTACTTATGATATTAAATATGATATTCAAGTGATTATTACGTACATTATCTGTCGCTACAATTGCCTATAAAGTAAGGCCCTTCGCACACGAGGCGAAAGCATAGTGGTATCGTAAGCGTATAGTTACGACGCAACGCGTACGAGACGAGTAATGTTTCACACACGAATCGTCGCGTAGAAGTATAGTTTTCTAAAATTTCACTTGAAATAATGCTAAAAAGCCATGATTTTAGCGTTTTATGAAATCAGTTTATTTTAGACGATATATTTTCTGCCTAAGCTTGATCTGGTAAATTTGTCCTTGAATACTTACTAAATAAAATGATTGTATGTACAAGAGAACGCTTCAACCAGTTTCACGAATTCAATCACTTTTTCAGTCACAATGAATTTAAAAGCAGAAGTTACAAAAATTCATATTATAATGTTACCGTACATTTTAAAAAATAATTATTTACGTTTGCTTTTTTACGCCAGTACACTACGACTGTCGTAATGACAATATACAACTCCTACAATTCGCAGCAGCACCGCTTCGTGTGCGTCCCTACACGAAGTCACTTCACACATGTAAATTAAGTCCTTAATTGAACATGTATGCGCTCGTATTGCTCTCGCCCTGCGCGCGTATTACGATACACTTACGACACGACTATAGTGTGCGAAGGGGGTAAGTAAGTTCGAGTTTTTAAGGTCCCTGAAGGCCTGTGACATAGCTAAGCGATGGCATTTACAACTGAGCGCTACTGTGGGTCGGATGACACGATAAATAAATTGTAGATCTCGGTTGTTTTACTATTGTCTCATCATCATCATCATCATTTCAGCCATAGGACTTCCACTTCTGGAAATAGGTCATATGGACTATTGTCTATGATAAATGTAATAGATTGTATATTTTTGGACTAAACAACGAAACATGCTTGGCTCAGGTGACAATCTAGGCGATAAGGTATAGAGATGCATTGTGCAAGTGTGACTTGCACTTAATTAAATTCTGAGAAGTTGAATTACAAAGGAAATGCCGTATTTTGCTCATAGCAATGACTATCATTCAGAATTTCAGACTTTGGTCCTTCAAACTATATAACTACTGGACCTATGAAAACATAGACCTACTAGGTCTATGTTCTATGGTCTAAAACATAGACCTGCTATCCAATGTTTTACGTTCCTAAAGCGTTTTAGCAGCTAATTACCATCTCCATCGTTAAATGTCTTATTATTTACATTCTTTCGAAAATAATAAGAAATTAAACTTAATTACTTAAATGTGATTTTTTCTAAATATTACAATAGGTTCGGTTTCTTATAGGTTTGTGTTTGACTACATACTACCTGATGAGCAGATATGCGATCTAGGGTGTAACACGCTTACCTAGAAGATTCTTATTTACTTGGGATTTGAATACATCCACGTTGTACTTTAACGGGAAGACAGACTCAGGTAATGCGTTCCACATTCTGGCTTTTCATAGATAGATGTTGAATGACTAAAGGATTTGCCACACATTGTTGAACAAATTGAACACAGCACGAATTATGTATGAACAACGCAACGTTGTCGCTCTCTTTATATTTTTTGTATATATATATATGCGATCTGCCCGTGCCGATCCCGCAAAAGGAAAGTAAGGACGCATACGAACAGTTACGCCTGACCTGTTTCTGTGAAAATGTATCAACTATAAAGTTGAAAATCAGTACACAGTTTGTACATAATTTTATTTGTTATTGTATTAAGTAAATCTAATTTCATTGTCATTTTTTAATTTTATTTTTAGTAATATCGACATTCTACCTATTTAATATTATATACTACGGGACTAATCGCACACTAAAATTACGAGCTAAATAAATACCTCCTCATCCCGACGTTTCGGCCGAGTTGCATCGACCGTGGTCACGGGTAGACACCTACTACTACCTGTGACCTACTAGTCCCGTAGTATATAATAATAATGTGTTCAAATCGTGAAAGTTTAAAAACAACATTCTACCTATTGCTTGAAATTATTTAATAATGTATTTGTTGATTTGAATTGTTTTTTAAACTTACATTGATAATGTACCACAGATAACACCTATGACATGTAATGAACAATTATGAAATAAATGATTATGATTATGTTTCCCTGCCCGGACAGTTGGCCGATTGCCTGGACCGACAACGTTGTTCATACAAAATACGGACTGCGTTTGTGACCTGGCCGCAGACTGCAAAACGCATCCAGGGAGGCAAATCCTTAAAAATCTGTTAGGCCGTGGGCCCACTACTGTAATTTTGGAGATAGTCTTAAATCTTTTGCAAAGACTTTTATACCTATTTGAAATTTTTAAAAAATATTTTTCTTAGAGCTCTGACGTTCGAATAGTTTAGTTTTTCTCATGCAGCAGAAGTTGTGTGTACAATGTTCTCAAATATTTTATTAACAACGTTAAAAATGCGTTATCTTTTCAGTTAACACCTTATAAATAAATTGAGACATTTTTTGTTTAAACGATCATTAATATGCACATACAATTAAGATCACGCTGGTCGAAATTGCGAGATTATTTAAATTTTTCTAATTGCTAATTCGTGTGCCTCAAAGTGGAACACGGAGTCCTTGTAATACCATAGCCATCTTCTATGCTATTTTATTTAGATTTTCTCAAAAGAATCTATTGAAGTTAATAATTTTTCAATTCATTGACAATTCCTGTTAATTATGAACAATTTTTTTTATTTTTGATCGACGAACCACCGGGGTAGGTGTACAATTCGACGCGTATATTTCTTTTTATGTAAAACCACGCATAACTTTTTTCATAGTAGTCCGATTTCGATGATGGTTTTTATATTGGAAAGAGTATACTTAGAAATTGGTCCCATTTAAATTTTATCGAAATCGGCTGAGCCATTTTGGATAAATCAACAATATTGTGAAAAATGTTACATCGATCCGTGCGAAATATTCGCGAATTCTATACACGGGTGATGTCGGTCATGATATTTTTTGCAAAAAATAATTATAGCCGAGAGTTTTCATAATAAAATAAATAACAGTCATTTTGTGAACCAATATGATTGATTGGTATGAAAATAAACTCAGACAGGTAAATATTAGTTTGATTTGGTAATGGCATAGAATTATAACTAAATGGGTACAGGTCCACACAGCGTCCAATGTTAACATTATTTTCTGTTTTGATCATACTAAAATTTTGTGAAATTCTGTTATAATTTTTAATGATAGGTAAGACTTTTTCAATCGCTTCGGTTTCGTATTCAAATTGTATTATGGATTTTTCACACCTATAGACTTTAAATTCAAGTACCCTTATCGATGGCGACTAATTGCCTTTCCACCATTGTTTCCCTTTGAAGAGGAAAAAAACAGTTAAGTGCGACACGGAGTCGCGCACAAAGGGTTCCGTATCATTTGGGTACGGAAGCCTAAAAAGCATGGATTGACATCTGACATTAAATAAGGATGAAGTGGATTAAGGATGATATGCATCTAGCAAGGTAAGAGATTCCACCACTTCAACAGCTTTGTTATTATTATTAATATTATTAGGTTTTGTGCAGATATTATACTAAAATACGTAAATAAATATATCGGAGCCATTGACTTGTGTCCGTGGGGGCCTAGCTCATTTTGTTTTCAAAAGTCTTTCTGAGCGTCTGGTGGACGTGACGCGTGACCAAAATGCTAGTGTTTATTTGGCTCAACGTATATATTCCATACAATTATCATCATCATCATAATCAAAACACTCATAAAGTTACGACTTTACGAATTGCCGTCTACTCTAACCGAATCGAAACCAAATATGTAAGACAAAAGTTTGTCTGTAAACATCCCGTAGTTTAAAAAATGATTATTTATTTTTGAAAAAAAAAATGTTTTTCTTGAATAATATGCCTTTTTAGTTATTAGTTAGGAAATAATGTTATTGTAAGTTTTAACTTAATCATTTTATTTGCAAGCCATTAAGCTCTTTATTTTTAAGACTTTAGCTAGACTCCAAAGTGATTCAATTGTTTTGTATAAATGTTATAGGTATTAATTGTGATGTGTGGCGTTTTTTTACTTTTGTAAATACAGTATTAAAATAATAAATGTTTTTTTCTTAGCCGATTCGTTTTATTAATTCTCAAATCTATGAACTATTGCTGATTGGACATCTTACATAATATATAGGGCACTTCGAGCAAATATCTACAGAGCAGTCCCTAAATAAAGAAATAATATTTTGAGACATCTTACACACGGCCTCTGACCCCAAACTAAGCAAAGCTTGTGATATGGCTGCCAGAGACAGATATACTACATATACTTATTTTTAAATACATACTTAGGTATATAGATAGTAACTAAATAACACCCAGACACAGAGCAAATACTTATGTTCATCACATAAATTGCACAAAGGCTGGCCACCGAGGGTTTTTTAATAGGTACAGTCCTACTTAACCCGACTGCACCCCAAAGCAGTCGGGCATCTTTCTAAGATTTCCCCCTTGTACTAACAAAATAATAAAAGGGTTACGACTGTGACTATATAAATTAATATGAATAAGAGTACGAAGACCTATATCTATGTATTGCGAGGAATTAAGAATAGTTGTAGGTTTAAAGTAGTCCCTCAAGAGTGTACCGTTACTTGAACAGAGATACAAAAGGGATAACGCTGTTGGTCACTTGAGGCTATTCTCATCCACAAAATGAATGAAAAACCTGGCCGCAAGTTCCAAAACTGTCAAATATGTATTTGACAATCCACGGCGAAAAATCTGACAACAGCTGAATCCAATGTCATATTAAATCAATCGCGTCATATTAAACCAATGTATCTCATTCAAAACTTCTAGATTGACCACATTATCCCTCTAGTATCTATTCATTTATTTATTTATTGCAAATATATACATAATTCAGTTAAAAACTAGGTTAACTAAATATATGGCATATATACCCTGTATTGAGGGCGCAGCAATAGCTAGTACAAACTAAACTATTATTAAAACATTACTATCGTACAATATTATATAGGTAGGTACTTAACTTAAATACATACACAATTTCACAAGGTACAATTGCATTATAATTTTAGAGACCAACAGACATGGCTTTGGTTAACTAATTAAGAAGTTGTTTAAATCAACAATACTTGTATACAATATTATTATTCGAAGAGAATCGCGCCACGCAGGAGTGAGCGAGACAGAAGCGAATTTGAGAAACGCACACATAGACGTCAGGGGGACGGGTGCTATCGTGAAAGCGCTTTTGCGCATGATACACTTTTTTTTTAAATTATAATATTTATCGCGTTATTTAAATACAGTTTCTCTGTGCTCAGGTCACACTGTTATCTACCTTGTTATTTCAAATGCCACTTGCGGCACCCATCCAAAGACAGCCAAAGTGATACGCCGTAACTGACCTCGAACTCGAATAGATTATTAAATTGCCTCATTTGATAAGGGTTCAGTTCATAAATGATAAATTAACAGGCTTCTCTAGCCTGATTAACTATTAACAAATAGTTTGATAAATGTTCTCGTTTAGCAATTCTAACCCTCAACTTCAGCCTTCAATTCCACCGTGATAAGGACGGAATCAGAGTGTCTACATCCACACATATTTTGCCGCCAGTAAGCTATTGAAATATTACGAATAAAATCTGCCGCTTTAATGCCCATCTACGCATATTGTAAGCTTAAACATTATCTAAGTCTAATTGTCACATATTAGATTGTTTCAATAGTCCTGGCTTTATACTTTTTTAAACGGTCAAAAAAATTGCCGCCCTTAAAAGTACTTAGTACTCAGCGTACTACTAAATCTGCCACATACTAAATGAAAATGAAGTCTGAAGTCTAAACACTGAAGTCAGATATTTATTTATTTACTTTATTGCACACCATTTGTACAAAAATAATATAAATACATTTTAAAAAAAACTAAAGAACACGCTTAGTTTCTCAATTTCAATTTTCAATCAATATTTTTTTTTTAATGCATTGTTATCGGTTGATAGTTATTAAATTTTAAAGAAAATCTGATCGCGCAAAGTAGGTGAAAATCGAGCTCAAAGGGGTTGGTTACAAGCAAGCAAACATACAGGTGAAACTAATAAAAGCGTTAAAAGAGAACTTAACGCTAAACAGCATTATCTGTCAGTCAATGTCAGATGCTTTAGTATGAATTCTATCGTTTTCGTGTGGCTATATAGACTTTTGTTAGTTCTTCCTACTGAGCTACAAGCAAAGGTTAAGAAAACAAATGTAGTTTTAATTGTAGAACGTCCACCGTTAGATATTTCCATGTAGCATATTATTATTTCCATAATAAATATTGTATTATTATGTAGCATATTACATGTCCATGTATGTTTATACATGGACATATAAACGTTCCCGCGGAATCCTTAATGAGAAACCTATAATGGGAGAATGCTCGTCTTGAAAGAAATAATAAATTATATGGAATTGAAGTAATTACCAATTTACACTTACGCTTTTCGAGGAAGAATCTCCTCCGCATCGTTAATCTACGAACCCGCATTATCCCAGCGTGATGAATGTGGCTCAAACGGCTCTTAAGGGCAAGCGTACGTTAAACAGAGTAACTATTTAAAAAATTGGTACATGAATTAAACTTGTATTGTTCCAGTGGACCAAGTAGGTATAATGTTCATATGTATTAAGAACAGTGGCATAATTTATAAGGTAGCAGGGCTGGCATAATGCCCCGGGTCTCCAGAATCAATTAAAGTAAGTCACAACAGCTAAATCGTTATCGCATAATTATGAATAAATAATGTCAATGTCTATATCTAAATACCATAATTATACAAATTCAAACTATCATTAAATTTTCAACACTTCGCGATTTAGCTTAATTGGACAAAGCATCTGGGCCGGTGTCCCAGAGGATGCAGGTTCAAATCCTGCGAACGCGTCAATTTTTGAAATGTTTATCACAAAAAGAAAGTGTTTAAGTACTTAAGAGGTTTATTAAAATTAGAATACAACGCAACAATTTTTAGCCCTATCCAAAAAATATACGGGCTTCAGATCCTTCCTCCTTCAGACCACCTTGTACTCAGTGGCGTAATTATACTTAATTACGCTACTGAGTACAAGGTGGTCAAACGACCTCATTAAAACGGTACTGGATGCTATCCGATTTCAACAGCTTTTATTGAAGATCTTTAGAAGATGCCTATGTCCAACACTGGACGTCGTTTCAACGACGACGAATTTTAATATTAGTCATTCTAATCCGAGCCTTAAACTTCAAACTATGTTATACAACCAAACCGCCCTTCCCGTGCTTCAAATTAGGCACTTATAAAGTTATTTCATTAAGGACAAAGGTCTTGGAAGCCGATTCAGGTGTCATGGTCACGCGTTTACCTACCTGATATGCTGATTGATAGTTATCAGAATATTGTTTATTGTTTTATTTTTGATCATTTCATTTATTCTCAAAAACTGTAATAAGTGTACAGAAGATGTATGCCTACTAAGGAAAGAACCCTCGAAGTGCGAGTCAGGGTCGCACATCGAGGGTTCCGTACAATTACGTTGTTAAAATAATTAAAAACCTGTTTTAGCATGTGCTAATGAAGTTCTTTTATATGATACCTTACATGATACCATTTACCCACTTTGAATTTTAAACCCATATTTTGTGAATTTTGAGGCCCTATTTTTTGTGACTTAAATAAAAATGTACAGTTTTCAGATTTATTCCTATGTGTGTACTCTGAGACAATGCTTCTCGCCAAATTTCACAGTTCTATGTCAACGGGAACTACCCTGTAGGTTTTGATTTCACAACTGCAAGCGACCATAGATATACGTATACAGTTTATATTTAAACTCGATATCTTTACGTGTTCCCGAGATAAAGAGTCTTGACATACACACAGACGGACAGACGGACAACAAAGTGATCTTATAAGGGTTCCGTTTTTTCCTTTTGAGGTACGGAACCCTAAAAAATGCCAAGTCGGTGGCCGAATCAAACTTAATGACGTCTACTGCAAGCTGCGAAGATCCCATCTCCTCGCAAACAATTCGTCATTTGATATCTACATAACTGCGTCAGTTTTCAGTGAGCCAGGTTCCTAGATATTTATATTTATTAAAGTCAAAAACTTGAAAACATTTGCCCTTCTACGTCAATGCTTGGAAACAAAGTTTGTAAGAAACAATTACAAACAATTAGAAACTTGGCCTTGGACATTCATTTTGTAGCTACGAGTAGCTTCAACATTATCTTTTGTGAAGACGATAATTATGTGATATACTTAATACAAAATACTCAATATGCTAACCTCGGCAGTGGTTACATATTTGAGCCGTTTGTAGTTAAGGCATTGTGTCCGTGGGGGCCGGGAGCTCATCTTGTTTTCAAAAGTCTTTCTGAGCGTGGATGCGACGCTTGACCAAAATGCTGATGTTTATTTGGCTCAACGTATAAGCATTGCCATTCAACGTGGCAATGCTGCCAGCATGCTGGGCACGCTTCCAACTGAATGTGGGTAGGGCTTGAGCATTCGGATTATCTTTAGACCTTCTATGGCCTGTGGATGACCCAATTGCTTGTTACTCGTTAGTAGTAGTTTATGTAGTTTTAGATTATGTAAGTATTGTATTTAGTGGTAGTTAATATAGGCACTTAAAATTATCATTTACTATGTATATATTTATTAATAAGCCTTTTAAAATATAAACAAATACATGAAAAAAAATACTGTATCATCGGTGTACCTCAGCGGTTGTTGATAAAAAGTAGCTAGCCTAGCCACCCGGATTAAACAAAACTTACATAATAAGGTTATTTATGAGACGCCCATTGATAATAATACAACAACCCAGGTTAGAGTTTTGTCTTGGTATCTGCTAAGTATAGCAGTTATAAAGAGCAAGTGACGATATACAACCTTGCCGCCTTTCGATGTTAATTTCTTGAGATTTGTCACCCTCAAATCTGATAATAGCGCGGTTCCAGTACAAGTTCTATATGTATTCAAATTCAAAATTCGTATAATACCTACGGATGTTTTACTCGTTCAAATTAAGGCCATGTGGTAAATTCTACAAATTTTTGATTTCTAGGTTGTTCCCTTGCCGAAAGTTATAACAGTCGTTTGATTCAACCCCTTTTGACTTAGTACTCTATATTATAACATTTAAAACACTTGTACATTCATATCATACTTATTTGTCCTCCTTGACCTAAAAATATTGTTTGATGTTTTGTAGGTAAAATGTGGAATGACGAAATTCAAAAATACCTACACAACATTTAAACAGCTTAAATGGAGATGGACAGGACATTTGCTATGAGATAAGAAAGTAAAATGGACAAGACTAATAACTGAATGGTGTCCACTGGATAGTAAAAGAAAAAGAGGTAGACAAATCAAGAGGTGGGAAAATGACCTTAAAAATATAGCCGACTCAACATGGACACGTTCGGGAAAGGTCAGAGAAGAATAGAAATCTTTGGAAAAAGCCTTTGTCGGAAGACAAGTTGTACAGGAATAGGAATAAAAAAAGAAAAGAAAAAACTGTTTGCCGATATTAATTAGTTAGTTGTACCTACTAGTTAGTTGTAGCGATTTAATAAGTTTAAATAGGTATATTTACCTTGTAATATTCATAAGTACCAGCAACAGTAAAAGCTTTTTATTTTTATTGTATTTTAAAGTAAACTGCGATCACCTCTTGACATTGTACTTCACTCTGAAAAATCAAATCTAAGTACATTGCCTCGTAGTTATGACTAAGCATTGTTGTACAATCTGCCTATCTGAGCTTAATAGCGCCAATTGATTATGTATTATTGTTGTAAAGATAGTTGATTACATTATCGAATAGTAAAATGTAGATTATAATCTTTATATAGGTTGCGTTGTTTTACGAAATAAAAAATATGGAATAAATAAATAATTAAATTATAAATAGGCAGGGAATGTCGCTTTATTATGAAAAACGATGCTCGTTCTTTTTAGGGCTTCGTACCCAAAGGGTAAGAACAGGACCCTATTACTAAAACTCCGTTGTCCGTCCGTCTGTCCATCACCACGCTGTATCTCATGAACCGTGATAGCTAGACAGTTGAAATTTTCACAAATGATGTAGATATTTATTTGTTGCCGCTATACCAAAAACTACTAAATAAATAAATATTTCAGGACAGCTGGAATGCAGCAAATGTGATTTTGTGACGTTTTTTAATCGATAAATAGACGCTTTAAATGGAACTGAGGAGGATCTCATACTGTACGGAACCCTTCGTGCGCGAGTCCGAGCTGCACTGGCCGATTTAGAACCTGATAATAATAATAATACAGTGAAGAAAACACGCAATAAAGGAAACACGAAAGTAGCGTAGTTTGACTAGGTGCTTCTTAGCGTTCACCAAATTTAAACAACTTCTCGGCACGGTCAGTCTTCGGATAGGTGACCGCGAGTGGCACCGCAGCTCGAACGCCACGCTGATTCATACGTCCCGAATGTTTTAGCCATTCAACAAAGTCAAAAAACAAAGTCAATAGAATTTATTCGTAGAAATTGTATAAAACTCTTATTTTTTTATAAATTTACATTACAATACAACTAGCCAATAATACAATATGTAAAACAAAGTTATCAGAGGCCTTAATAAAAAATATAATAAAGGTTTAAGATGCCAGTTGTCAAATAAGTTCGTATAGGCGAAATTGTAATTTAATTAATTGAAATGAATTAAGTGTAAATGGATGATTTATTTGTGTAAGTAATTGATTTCTTGTTAAGTCTTTACCATTGTGAAGATTTTTATTGACTAATCAAAAGTGTGTCTCTGACATCCATTTGTCGAATAAAATAAATGAAAATGCGATTATTTGGGGGTGTGTCATCAGTGTAAATTTAGAACACTCTGTGAATATCTACGTACAAAGACTAAATCGCGTTGGGGGCCTGTTCCGTGCGTGGGACACTCGTGATAACCATAAAGATAACCCCAAAACAGTGTGGTGGAGGCGTGCCTGTCATAAATTGATATTATAAGTCATTTTATTGCACATTTTTTGATGATTCATGCAAAAACACCGGTAGAACTTTTTCGCTATATTTTCCTCATCATAAATGACGTAGCTCTGCTTCGGTCGGATGGAAATCGTGTACTTTCAGGCACGATCCGCAGTATTGATAATATTGAGTCTTTTCAGGAAAAACATCGTGACCGATAGAATCCTTTTTTCCTCCGACTCAAAAACGACGGATGGATGCATGTTCCTTTCAACCAGTCGGAAACCCATAGTGGAGGCATATGTCCAGTGGACGACCCATGTCTGATAAATAGATGAATAACGACAGAATGTTATAAGATTGACGTGTGTGACTGTGTGTATCTGTCAATGGCATCGTAGCTCCCGAACGAGCAAACGGATGGACCGATTCTGATTTTATTATTTTTTTGTTTGAAAGATAAATGAGTGAGTTCTTATATATATTATATAGATAAAGTTATCATCTTTTTTGTTAGCTATACCTAATAGGAACCGTATTGCGTTGGGGGTTTATTTCTCGTATTAGGGCGCTTACGATGTTTCCCTAAAAAGGCTCGATTCAACTGCTTCGACTCAGCTTCTTGCCTGTAGTTAGAGTAGTAGATATATGTATCAGTGTCACGTGGTTTGACAAGTGTTCCTTAGCAATCACTAAAGCCAAATTGGTATTCGGATTGGTGACAGCGGGCCGCATTTATAATAACGTCGTCATCACCCAAGGGTATGGAGTGGGGTCGGGATCGCGCATCCTTACCATCCACGAAGCTCAAGGTCTGACATACGACTCTGTCATCGCCATTAAAATCAAGGCCAAGATGAGGTTGCACGAAAGTGTTTCGCACGCGGTCGTCGCAGTTTCACGGCACACCAGGTTCTTCACATACTTCGCAGACAACGAGGAAGACGCTATCAGCCGCTTCGTGCGGCGTGCGACGACTGCGTCACCTAAGGTCATCGTAGACTATAATTTAAAGATGGCCATTAAAGACCGAACCGCGGCGGTGATGGAGACTCTGAGCGGTATAAGTAGTAATTTGGAAAATGATATGTAAAATCAACGTAGTTTAAATAAGTATTTTTTTTTAATTTTATTAGTGAGTCCTTTTGTAAAGCCTTTATAAGCAATATTGTTCAAATCTTTTTTTTAAATGTATATCTTAAAAAGCACAGGCCCTGGAGTCTGTTAAGTGTAATAATTAAATGGAAAAAATAATAATAACGTCGTGGCTTGGAAGTTTAATGATACCATAGATGAAGGATTGGTCTAAGCGGAGCGAAGACGGATGATACGTTAAATTGTGGGTGACGGTTATTTTAACAGTTTAGCCATGTCAGAGGCCTTTAAGCGGTTAGAAATAATGACGTCACTGCTGGCCACCCAGCCTATACGAACTTACTTTAGTAGCTTGCTGCCGGACGGCCATCGACTTGAGTGCACTACATGACATCGACATTCGCTTGTGCTTGGCTTTTTTTCCATAAGTATTGATGCGAACGTTTCACGCTTCGCTTAACATGACGTCTAGGCCATCATTTTTGTACTGTCTTGCTCCACTTGTCGTCACTTTGCCTTGACACGTATAGGTACTGACCAAAGTGCCCACCTCTGCTGAAGATTCATTGTTACGGTTTCGAAGTCCCAAGCTTTCACCTTTCGTCTGATCTCCAACCTGTGAATCCGATCTTGGAGTTTAAAGCCGAGCATGTGAGGTACATGCTTGTTCCATGGTTTTCTATGCGCCTCTGACCGATCGCTGATCGACAAGCGAGCCGGCGAGCTTTAAAACCTGGTTATACGGGTCGTGGATAAAATTCACCTGTCGATCGCCACAAAAAACGCGGTTTTTAAAACCGACGAGCCTAGCTCGCGACTCGTGAAACATGTTAAAGATATTGTCGGTTCGCCGATTTCAAGAAATCAAGAAATCAAGATCATTTATTGTCAGCTGTGTTTACATACATGGTGGTCTATTTTTCAAAGAAGTGTCAACAGCTACCCTCTTGGGCATACAATATTAAACATTGTTATATACCTAATCAATAATATAATATTATTAAGAAATGTCAATAATTATTAAGAAATGTCATGTGATCAATTCAATGTTATTATTTATTTGAAATGTCAAGATTTTTGTCTGTTAGGAATTTGTCAATTGTGTAATAGCATTTGTCAAGTAAGAGTTTCATTAAATTAAATTTGAATTTATTACATGTCATATCTTTCATTGCATCTGGTAAATGATTAAATAATTTAGTGCACATTACATAAATACTTTTGTCATAAAAATTCGTCTTAGAGCCTTGGGGAGGTAATACATAATAAGCTTTTCGTGTTCTTCGTAGTTTCAGTGTAACTTTTTTTTCAAATATTTCTAAATTTTGCTTTACAAAAAGACACGCTTCCAAAATATACATCGATGCTAACGGTAGTAGTTTATATTTTTTGAAAATTGGGACACAGCTTTGTCTTTGTCTGGCTCCAACTAGTGCTCTAATACATTTCTTTTGTTTTATAAAGACTTTTTTAGCATCTACTGAGTTTCCCCAAAGTAATAATCCGTAACGCAAATTGGAAGCCACATTTCCGTGATAAGCACATATCGCTGCTTTCTGTGATGCTACTTTTGATAATCGTTTCAGTGCATAAACAAACCTACTAACTTTTTTACTTAAGTGATCTGTGTGGCTTTTCCAATTACCGTGACAGTCAAGGATCAGTCCTAGAAACCTTATCTCTTTCACTTGTTCTATAAATGTATTTTTATATTTAATTGTGATGTTATTTGACTTTGATTGTGGAAAATGAAATTGCATTGCTTTAGTTTTATCCAGATTTACTAGTAGGTTATTATCATTAAACCAATTCATAACATTTTCAAGTGCTCTATTGATAGTGTTCTCATAGTCCGATGTATAATCGCCCTTAATTATGAGGGTAGAATCATCAGCAAATAGTACCATTTGATGATCTACTGTTGATGGCAAGTCATTAATGTAAACAAGGAATAATAAGGGTCCCAAAATGCTTCCTTGGGGAACGCCGTTCTCTACGCGCCTTAGTCTGGATTTGTAGACTACTTCCTCGTTATTTTGTATCCGGGTGATTTCGGTATATTGTTTGCGGTTACTTAAATAAGATTCCAGCAGTTTGTATGCTAAACCTCTAACACCGTATAATTCTAGCTTTTTCAACAGCTTTTTATGACAAACATAATCGAACGCTTTCGACATATCCATGAATATTGATGTAACAGGTAACTTATTATTAAGACATTCACTTATTACTTTCATCATTTCGTAAACTGCACGAGTAGTAGACTGGTTACGCCTAAAGCCATATTGCACATTAGTTAAGATGTCATATTTTTCGAGAAATTTATAAAGTCTAAGATATATCACTTTTTCATAAATTTTTGAAATGACAGGTATTAATGCAATCGGTCTATAATTTTCACATATTAGCTTGTCACCTTTTTTGTACAGCGGTTTAACCGCTGTAATTTTTAATAAATCGGGGAACTTTCCCTGTTCTATAGATAGATTAATTAAATACGATAGTGGTGTTGATATTACTGCTTTGCAATATTTTAATACTTTTGTTGAAATTTCATCGTGTCCTTCACTATTTGTTTGTTTCAATGATGAAATGATTTTATTTATTTCATGTGGTGACGTTGGTTCCATATAAATAGATTGTGGTAGACGGCCTACTTTTTGAGGATTCTGGTTTGTTTTTGGTTGATTTATTGGCTTAGTCTGATTTTTCACTAAATCTATGTATGTATCATTGAAAGCATTTGCAATATGTGTCGGATTTTCTGTAATGTTATTGTTGTGTTTAATTTTGTCAATTGATATTTTAGGAACTTTTGGTTCGAAACTACTTATCACCTTCCAAGTTGCTTTAGTTTTATTTTCTGATCTATCTATTTCTTTATTATTTTGTATTTTTTGTGATTTACTTATTACTTTGCGTAAGATGTTGTTTTATTTTTTATATTGTTCATTTGTATCCAATGTTATGGCACAGCCTCTTAGTTCACTAGGCGATCAGCGTCGAAGAGCCAACGAGCCGAAATCCTCGTTTTAAAGGTTGTATGTTGATCATCGGCTTAAATGACCTTAACTTATAAATAGGCAGAGGGAAAAAATCTTTATTTAAATAATCGGTGAGTTCAGTATTAGGTACTGGGTTTGTATAAACATATACAGAAGTCTGGCATAGCCGAGCATTTGCTTGACGGAGGAACTGGACATTGGATCGAGCTCCACGATTTAATTAACTCCACGAGAGAACACGAGATAATTTCAACCAAGATGATGGTTTCGAAGTATCAGAGTCATGGCTCCTGTAGTCAGCAAGTGTAAACTGCGTAATGTAGACAATAAGACCTTTAAAGATACTGTCGGTGTGGTGTGTCGTGGTGACAATGTCAATTTGAGTGGTATTTAATTATATCACAGATATCTGTGAATTATACAATGTGTTTGTCTACCGGGGCCGGAGCCTTAAGTGGTGACATCTATGGCAAATTTTGAACAACTTTTACTATGGGACCAACTGTGAAAACGTAAAAAAAAAACAGCTATTCCATACTTTTTGTCGAAAGTCTATTAAAAAATCGTATGGAACAGCAGCTTTTCCATACGATTTTTTAATAATATGTGATATGTCCCACAATACATCTATGCTTATAAGCATATTCTTCTATGCTTATAATATATGATATGTCCCACAATACATCTATGCTTATAAGCATAGATGTCTCGCTCCGCTAGATGAGCGAGACCCATAATTCATCTATGTATATAAGTAACTCGTATTTTAATGCGCAGTAAGTCCCGTAATACGAAGATAATATATAAACATCTTACATACAAAGCAGATACAATGAAAATATACACATTTACTCGCTCGGACAATAAGCGTGGCGAACATTAGTGGGCGAACATTCCTTACCCAAGGAATGTCTGTATCACATGCTTTTTGTCGATTTTAGAACAATAGGTGCAGGTACGTCACACGCCAATAATGACATAGACACTCTTTCAGGCTTAACTTAAATTAGTATTTTTGCGGTTTTCCGGCCGAAACTACTACTTGTGTAGATACGCTTGGCTGGTAAATGAACTAGAAACGGCGAAATGAAAATAATTTTATCGACTGTTGTTTTAATTGTGATCTACACTACACATATCTTAGCAGATTCTGTTGCAGAAAGGACAACACTTGTTTCTACTATTTTGGTAAGTTTATTATTGTTAAGGATCAAATTTTTACGGCGATTCAATCTCGACAATAAACTTAAGAAGGTCGAGTTCCTACTCAAGACATATTTTTTATTTAACAATGAATTAAATTGTAACAAAGTCACAAAACACGACTTTACAAAATGAACAGATAAGGAAGCAACGCACCGAAAAAGAATTAAATGGTTGTAATTAATCCTGACTAAATTTAATACATAACACACGTATATTTTTGTTCATCATCATCACTTTCAGCCTGTAATCGCCCATTGCTGAGCATAGGCCTCTCTTCTTGTACGCCGTTCACCTCATATTGTGCCAATCTCATCCAGTTTGGACCCGCGACTCTTATAATGTCGTCGACCCTACGAGCTGGTGGACGCCCCACGCTTCGTTTGTTAATTTGTTATCTTCTATTAATTCCCGTTATATTGATACTTTACTCGGTACGTTTGGTTAGCAAAAAAATCTAAACTAGTGTCACAATTTATCCCTAAAAATCCACTATTTTGCTCTTTGTTTTTAAAAACATATCAAAGGACACTTGGGTTTTTGAAACAAATCTAACGATACCTTACCGACATCCATCTAGCCATTTAGAAGATACGTGGGAAAAATAAATTTACGAACAAAATAATACTTTATATACAAGCGAGCATGAAGGTTCGCAGTTATATCATATCACCTTGAAATCTTTTCTTCATAGATGCACCGGCATGGCGACAGGACTCCCCAGCTCTATAGATCTGAGCTAAGTACTGATCCTGAGGGTGTAGAAGCAGCCAGCGCTCCATTTGGGTATGGACAGCTTACAGACGTAAGTTATCATCCATCCTTCTATCAGCCATAGGAGTACCATTATTGGACGTAGGCCTACCCTCGTCATCTTCGTTCCAGCCTTGCCCACTGCGACTTTAACTTGCCCATCCGCTGGGCTATTTCGGTAAATTTAGTTTTTCTATGGATTTCCTCATGTCTGATTCGGATCACTGCATTTCTGATTCGGATCTCCTCATTTCTGATTCGGATCTCTTCATTTCTGATTCGGATCTCTTCATTTCTGATTCGGATCTCCTCTTTTCTGATTCAGATTTCCTCATTTCTGATTCGGATCTTCTCATTTCTGATTAACACTTCCCCTATGGATCTCCAATAAAACCGGTCTTATTAGAGTTCCTCAAGGAGGGAAGCGGCTTGCATGCATCGGGATCCTGCTGCCTTGATGTCCATGTCCATCACCGCATAGGTGTACAGACATCTTATTTCCGAAAAGAGATATTACCAGAAACTTGTAGACGTCAGAGTGAATGAGTATCTTCTAAGTTTGTATGCTTTATAGGCAACCATAACGTCGCTTACGATTAGTGGAGTTAGTGGTCAATCGTGGTCTCTGATGTAGCCACCATTTTATGTAAATTAACGTTATGTATTTTTAGAAAACGGGCATGTTCTAGCTAGGATATTCCCATATAGCCCTCTCCACTCGCTGCTCACTTAACGCTTAAATTGAAAATCCAGTCATCCATCGATTAAACATATCTTTTAACTTGAAGGAATAAAATAGATTTTACGCTGAAGTAAAAGTAAGATCGTTTACCTCGTATTAAAATCACAACTACACTTGACGTAAAAAGGAGCTACTATCGTGTACCTTTAAGGTACAAAAATATTGTATGAATGATCAAAAGTCTGATTCAGGTCGGGAAACGTCGGTGCTACAAACTGGGGAAGAGTATTCGAGCTCGCTATGGAGAACTGCTCTCGGCCCGCTACAACAAGTCCGAAATCTACGTCCGCTCCACCGACTTCACTCGCACCAAGATGTCTGTCCTTACGGCCATGGCTGCTGTGTACCCTGCCTATTCTGGCAGCTGGAGCGACGAGATAAACTGGGTTCCCACACCCTACACCACTGTCCCGCCTAAATATGACTTTGTGAGTAACACCACTTCACTCGTATCAAGATGTCTAACATGACTGCTGTCTACCCCGTCTACCCCGGCAGCTGGAGCGACGAGATGTACTGGGTCCCCATATTCTACAACACTGTCGGTACTATCAATATAAGTACTGTACTGTACTGCCTTATAATAGTCCACTGCAGGACGTAGGCCTACCCACGAAGGGTGATTGGGCCATATCCACCACGCTGGCCCAGTGCGGTTTAATGGATTCACATACGCCACTGAAATTCTTCTCCGGACATATGCAGGTTGCCACACGATGTTTTCCTTCACCGAAAAGCCAGTGGTGTGAAATTTCGTACATAAATCCCAAAGAACTCATCGGTACGGGGCCGGGATTTGAATCCACGACCTCACGATTGTAGGGCGGGTGTCATTACCTCTAGACCACTAGATAAGTATGTATTTACAAATATTTTTAAGTAGTATATTAGCCTCTGGCGGCCATATCACAAGCTTCAGGTTCAAGCTTCAGTCAGAGACCGTGTGTAAGATGTCCCCTAATATTTATTTATTTATTGTAATAGAGAATGATACAATGTTGAATGTACTGATTTAAAGTATGAGGAGCTCGGTGAATTGCCTATTGGATATTTCTCAGTGGACTTCGATTAACTAACTGCACTATTGAATGCGTATCACGCAATAACTTTATCTTTTTGTTTTCAGAATTTGTTCAACTTGAACTGTCCAAACTTCAAGAATCCTTACAATGTCATAAAGAGCTCTACTGATAGTAGAGTTGATAAATATTTACACCTTCTCGACGTCATCGCTGCATCTTCTGGCCAGAATATGACCTCCACGCCAGTCGTAGCACTATTTATTTTTCACGATATTTATGTCACTCAGGTAGGGAAACCTGTTTACTATTTTATAGGATTTCATCGTAGCGTTAATAGCGTAGTTTGACTCGGTGTTTGTTAGCGATTATAGAAGTTAAGCAACATTCAGTCTTCGGATGGGTGAACGCGGATGGCATTTACAACTGAGCGCTACCGTGGCTCGGATGACATGTTAAATGAAGGCCACGATTTTTTAACCGTTTAACCATGTCACAGGCCTTCAGGCGGCTTTAAAACTCTGACACCAGAGCTAGCCTATACAAACTTACTTTATCGATATATTGCCTCTGTATTTAAACCAGAGGACTGATGACCGATAGGGTCGAAAAGTTATCCAGTGGAGATCACGCACTGGCAAGTACAGCATAGGATGTCTAATGTCCACTCACAAGGTGGACTCAGGATTTTGATGGATGCAAAGGACTACCAACCGGTCTTATTGGAGATCCATAGGAGAACTATGTTTACATCATTCGCACTACTTCTTCCATCTTATCTTGAGTCTGCCTCTGGTGCGTGACTTATCATACTAATATATTTTATTTAAAAACTCCAGTTATCAAATTGATAAATAAGTTGTATTTTATTGACGGAACCTACGGAAACAAGTTATAAAATCTTTTGAGGTAGAATGATAATAGCATTGCATTTTAATTGTTGGCTTAATTAAGATAACACAATATATAGATGTCCAAATAAATAAATATAATATGATTTACGATTTGGATATAATCGTAAATCACCCACAGGACTGAGAGACTGAGACAGGATCATCCACTTCTGGACCGTCCGTATGATGGTCGATGATGTTACGAGATGGGTTCTTAGATAATCAGATAATATGCCGATTATTCACTCTGCACTTGATTGCACAAAACACATGACACAATTTATTTGCGTTAAACATTTCACACTGGCACTGATATTCACACACACTAGGCACTACACTTGAACACTTGAGATGATTTCGCGACGAAGGTAAACAAAACACTGTGTCGATGGAAAGCGATGTCGCTCTATTTATCTCCAACATCCCAGTCTCGGATAATTGAGACTGTACTAGAATAATTGAGACTGTTCTGGAATTTATAGCCGCTATCCTGTTGACAACGTAAACAAATAAATATCATTAAAGTTCTTTAAACCCTACTGTTCTTCAATGGAAAAAAAAATACTAAGCAAAGAACGACCCTAGCGTCATAAACCAAATCGCAGCTTATGACATAGTTAATATGCGCGCTAAAATGTAAACATGTAGCCGCCGCAGCTTACGTCGTAGTTAGTTAGTACGCGCCTATACAATAACTTTCCTACCGGATGCGTCTGAAATATATTACCATTTGCTTACCGCCTTTTTCATACACAGAGAAACCCTTTTTTTCGTACCCATGATTAAGCTTACTTCCAACCTATGCTTGTTATTTTACAGTTGAGTTTAGGAGTCCCCCTAAGTCCTGAGATTGCCGCCATAATGCCAGAACTGAAGGAAGCTGCGGGCGTAGCTATAGACATTTTATTTGGAAATGATGATTACACTGCATTACAAGCTGGTAAGGCCAAGTGTTAGGTTGAAATAAATAATTGCTTGCGCTGTTAGCACTCTATTTGGATTCCCTTTATCGAGATGTTACTGAAAATTCTAATAAAAACAAAAGAATAGCATACATGCAGACAAATTCATTACCCAAACCCCCTTAATGATGTAGTATACCTCGATTTTGAACGTGCATTTGACAAGGTACCTCACCAGCGCTTGTTGTTTAAGCTTGATCATCACGGTGTGCGTGGTAAACTGCTGGAGTGGTACCGGAGCTTCTTATCAGGTAGAACATTTCAGGTTCGTGTAGGAAGCTCACTATCTCAAAGGAAAATGGTTTCCAGCGGTGTCCCTCAGGGTTCTGTGACCGCTCCTCAGCTGTTTGGAATCTTTATAACTGATTTGATAGAGCTCATAGAATGTCAGTCAGCCTTTTTCGCAGATGATGGGAAGTTTTTTGCTAATGCGTTGATAAAGTCTGGAGAACTTCAGGAAGATCTGGACCGTATTCAGAACTGGACCAGGGAATGGATAATAAAGTTGAACACGACCAAATGTAGTGTGTTACATCTCGGAAAAACCAACCCCAGAGAGACATACACATTTGATGGAGTGGCTTTAGCATCTGTAGACCAACAGAGGGATTTAGGAGTCATCATGTCATCATCATTCTACAAAGCTGCCAACAAACATGAAACAAGCCCAGCCAAAACCCTGCGCTGGAGCAAAACCTGGTCAGATTTCTCAAGACCTGGAATCAATAGAAATGCTAGAAATCCTCACAACTATTCAATCCATCAAGCAAGAGTTCATCAAGTGTAACACTTTCATGGAGAAAGTGATTTTAATACTCACTCACCTGGGACATTATGTTTAGTTGCCATGAATTGCGCATACTATACTGGAATGCTGACGGCATTCACAAAAAGCAGCAGGAACTCGCCGAACTCGCTGTAAGTAGACTTAAGGTAGACATCATAGCACTCTGTGAAACAAAGTTGACCAGTCGTCTCTCTATCAAAATTCCAGGTTATAATTGCTATCGCAAGGATAAGCATCGTGATGGCGTCGGCCAGGGTGTAGCAATTATTGTTCGTTCTGATCTAAACCACAGCCTAATATCTTCTCCGTGTACACAAAATCTAGAAAATATCGGTATTTCTCTATCTTTAATCAATAGTAACCTAAAAATATATTCAATTTATCAATCTCCCAATCTCCCTCTCATCAAAAATGATATAAACTGCATTATGGAATCTGGTTCAAAGGTTCTCGCCATGGGCGACTTAAATTCGAAGCATCCTTTATGGTCGCCTGGGCCTACCAATAACCGCGGTAAAACGTTATACGAACACATGCTCAGCAGCAACTATGTTATTCACTCGCCTCAAGATATCACATTAGTGCACTACTGCGCTGATTATTCTCCATCAATACCTGACATTGTATTATCAAAAAATATGTATCCACCTAGCCACATCGCTACTATCTCCTGTTTATCATCGAATCATTTTCCCGTTTATATTAAAATAGAATCTAAGTTCGATCGCTCTCCAATTCAAAAACTTAATTATGCTAAAGCTAATTGGCCTAAATTTCGCAAACTTTTAAATGATAATGTTATGCTGTCTCCAAAATCATACGCGTGCCCCGCCGAAATAGATGACGCCATATTAAACTTTCAACGCATAATCCTCGATAGCAGAGATGCTAGCGTACCGGTTATGACTCTCAAACCTTGGAATTCTTTTTCATTGCCTCGTAAACTAAAACGAATGATTAGTTACAAAAACCATATTCGTAGATTAGCGGAAAAAGAAACTACCCCTGGGTTGCGTAAACAACTTATAAATGAATCAAACAGACTAAAACTTCAAATTAGTCTTGCTTTAAAAATGCACAGGGACTCTGAGTGGAACAAGAAATTGAATAAAGTTGACAATCCTTCAAACGATTTATGGCGTCTAGTGAAGGAACTGCGTTCAACTAAAGCAACTATTCCTGCCCTCAAACTGAAAGATGGTTCCCTTTCTAAAAATGAGCAAGAACAGTGTGATGTCCTAGCAAATACGTTCTTGGACAACATGTTTCTCACCCATAACTGGCCCAGCGACAAATTACCAGAAATAGAGCGTTCCCTAGCTAAATTGGATGAGGACAGCGACCAAACTGCTACATTAGTTAGACCTCATGAGATTAAAAGAATAATTGCTAGCCTTAAACTGAGAAAAGATCCTGGCTCAGATGAAATCACTAATCTATTGATAAAAAATCTACCCCAAAAATCAATTGTCCTACTTACTAAAATTTTCAATTCTTCTCTTTTACTAAACTACTTTCCAACCCCCTGGAAAACAGCTAAAGTTATAGCTATTCACAAGCCCGGTAAAGATGCTTCTAATCTTGTTTCCTATCGTCCTATCAGTCTTCTTCCCTGTATTGGGAAATTATTTGAAAAGATCATCCTCAAGCAGCTTCTAAGAGAATCTAACCATCTCCTTATTGATGAACAGTTTGGGTTTCGTGAAGGTCACTCAACTGTTCACCAGTTAGCAAGAGTTGCTGAGACCGTGTCACATAACCTAAACTTAAAACAATGTACAGGAATGTTTCTCCTTGATATAGAAAAGGCGTTTGACACGGTCTGGCACAAAGCTCTTCTACATAAGCTCGTCAAAGAGGACCTCTTTATCCCCCTTATCAAAATTATACAGTCGTACCTAACTGATCGCAAATTTTGTGTCCACATCAAAAACCACTCATCTTCACCTAAACCAGTACCTGCAGGCGTTCCACAGGGATCCATCGTGGGCCCACCACTCTTCTCATACTACCTCTATGATATTCCTATTCAACCGAGAACAAACCTCGCATGCTTCGCCGACGATACAGCTTCGTTCACATCTTCTTCTGATATTGACCTGGTAATCGGTCGGTTACAACTCTCATTAAACCTACTCAAAGAATATTTTGATAAATGGAAACTGAAAATAAATGCTGCCAAGACTGAAGCTATCTTATTCACTAGGAAACGTAGTGTGCCCACGAGAACCCTTAAAATTGATGGGTACGGTATACCCTGGAGTCGTTCTGTCAAATATCTTGGCATCACACTGGATAATAAATTAAACTGGACGGAAAATACTTCTAAACTTCACCTTAAAGGCATTAAAGCCCTAAATGCGCTAAGTCCGATTTTAAATAAAAGTTCTTGCCTAAGCAGTGCCACCAAATTACGAACGTATTGCACCCTGGTCAGACCCTGCATCACGTATGCATGTCCTGTGTGGAGTAGCACTTGTAAAACCAATATTATGAAACTCCAGGTGCTCCAAAACAAAGCCTTAAAATACGCCTATTCGACCCCTTTTCGCACTAATTTACATAAATTGCACAATAACATTGGCCTACCTAAAATTGATGTCTACATCTATAAGTTGTCTGAAAAATTCTATCTCCAAAAACTTCCCCGCAATAAGAACAAACTTATAAAAAATATTTGTAAAACAAGACAGAACAACCTATCTTTTATCGATACTTACAACAGATACAAACTACCCCATCACTTATTCTTAGAGTGCTATGAATAAGCCCAGTCGCGCATGTGAGCGCGCCCGGCCCGCTGGGCGCTGCCGTGCGCGCAACACTCGCCCTTATTACAAGTCGGTAAATAGGACGGAGGTGGCGCGCGCGACTGCGCGGTGCGGCCCGCGTGCGCTTGTATGAGTGAACAGGTAGTTCATGACGAGTTCTTGCCGCTGTTTGTTTACTTACTCAGTAAAAATCGGTGCGCCTGCGCATCGTTGAGCGATACCCGCTTTTTTTACCACAAAAAAAAAAAAAGACGTAGATACTTTTTCTAATTTGTAGCAATGCTACCAATTCATTTTATAATATGTATGCTGAACTAAAGTCTACGTGTAAAGTTATTAAATGATTAATGATTGAATTAAAATTAGTAACTTCCTCATCATCTAAACATAATGTTCCAGGTAGAAGTTTTGGATAAGCATAAAGTGCTTGATAAACAAAAATATAATGCCTTGTTATTGTACCGCTAGGATATTAATGTACACTGGCGCTTATACTTTTTGTTAAAAAAATATTTAGTAAATAAAGTTATTTTGAAATTGAAAAATTGAAAAAGGAGTCATCATGACTGCAGATTTGAAATGGGAAGAGCATATATCTATGATAGTCAAACGGGCTAACTCATTTATCTATGTCATACGCAAGTCCTTTCAGACAGTAACAATTAATGTTTTTATTAAAATTTACAAAACCTATATAAGGCTTCTACTAGAATATGGGTTCCAGGTGTGGAGTCCTTATTTTAAAAAAGATATTGATTTGCTTGAAAGTGCACAAAGAAAAACCACCACGATACCATATGCTTTGCGCCGCAAAACCTATGAAAATAGGTTAAAAGCTCTTCGTCTCACGACCCTCGAAGAACGACGATTGCGTGGAGACTTGATTGAGACCTTCAAAATTCTCAATGGCTTCTATAATCTTCCGGATATTCATGACATGTACACATTGAAGGAAAACATACGCGACAGCAGACGCCATAAGTTCCTCTTACAGCCTACACCTTCACAAACCAACACTGCACACTACATCCTCTGCAACAGAGTGGTTTACAACTGGAACAGGTTGCCTGAGGATGTAATCTCAGCAAGGACTATTAACACATTTAAGAATAGACTGGATCTTTGGATAAAGAAGGAAAAAATTTCCTTGACAGATAAATACTAATTTTATTCGACTCTGCTTGATATAGGCACATCAGTTTATACTGCTCGCCTATAAACAAATAAATAAATAATTTAAGGTGAAGGCAAAGGCAAACCCCCTTAATTTAAAGTGAAGGCAATATCAATTTAACCAGGAAGATCGTAGATAAATAACTATAATTTAAATTAACTAATTGCTTAACGTCTTCTCGTCCGACAAACCTCAGTGCCTCAAGTCGAAAGTGTTCGACCAGTGTAAGTTGCCAGTAACAACTTATTTGAACTGAAACGTAGTCTCTTACTCCTTATTAATGAGCTCCAAGTAGCACTACGAGCTATGGAGAGAGCTATGCTCGGAGTCTCTCTGCGAGGTCGAATCAGGAATGAGGAAATTCGTAGAAGAACCAAAGTTGTCGATATAGCCCAGCGGATTGGCAAGTTGAAGTGGCAATAGGCAGGGCGCATAGCGCGGAGGACTGACGACCGATGGGGTCGAAAAGTTCTCGAATGGAGACCACGCGCCAGCAAGCGCAGCGTAGGATGTCCACCCAAAAGGTGGACGGATGACCTCATCAAGACCGCAGGATCTATATCTATATCTATATCTATATCTATAGGCCTATGTCCAACAGAAGACATTCTATGGCTGATAGATGGGTGGATAGAAATTAATCAATCAATGGATGTTGGACCGTTAAAATTAAAAATAAATTTCCTAAATATGCGATCCCAAGAACAAAAAAAAGATCGCGGAGCACCAGGGCCAAAAAAATAATTATTTCAGCCTGCGTCGTCGCACTGCTGGGCAAATGCCTCCCTTCCCTCCTTCCAGACAAAGGTCACCACCGACTGGATCCCAAAATCCAAAAGATCTTTGGGCGGAGCCAGACACAGGTGGCGTGACGACCTGAACTTTCATGACAAGCACTGGGCCCCCACAGCGTTAGACCGCGCAGTCTTCTGGATGGTTCAGTATTACTTGACTTGTATTGTACACTGCTTCAATACATCGATTAACATTCTAGGTGTAATGATGTACGAGTTCTTCGCCCAAGCTGACAAAGTTACTGCCGAAGTTGACACTCCTCGAGTGAGAGTGTACTCAGCCCACGAGACTACTGTCTACTCCTTCGAAGCTGCAGCTCAAGTGTACCCCAGGCAGGGTGTTCCAGAATACGCAGCGTATTTCGCTTTAGAACTGCGTAAGCTGAAGAAGACTGGAGAATACGTTGTTCTAGTAAGTTGATAGTCCTTAGCGTAGGACTTCCACTCACAAAGTGGACGGATGACATCATCCATACAGCAGGAGCACGCTGGATGCGAGCCGCTTCCGACCAGTTTTATTGGAAATTTATAGGAGAGGCTTGTGTTCAGCAGTGTTGTTACAGGCTTCTCCCGTGCATTTTTCACGTGTGGTATATAGTTAAAGATTTAAATAAATAAATATTAGGGGACATCTTACACACGGTCTCTGACCCCAAACTAAGTAAACCTTGCGATATGGCTGCCAGAGACTGATATACTACATATACATATTTTAAACACATACTTATATAGATAGTACCTAAATAACACCCAGACACAAAGCGAACACCTATTTTCATCACATAAATGCATGCCCTGGGTGGGGATCGAACCCACGCCTCTCTGATCCAGAAGTCAGGGTCACTAACCACTGACTGAGCCAGAGAGGCAGTCAATCAGATTTCTCAAATGGATAAAACCAAGTGCTCGTCCCTTCAGCTAAAAAAATAAAACTATGTTATCTATTACAGCCAGTTTATCAGATCCCGTGTGCTAAACCAATCTACCTTCGTGTCGTTGGTTGTGACAATGTTCTGTGTCCATACGACATTTACAAGAAACTGGTCGCCAAATACACTCTGGAGGAAGATACTTGGAGGTCCAAGTGTGGCTTCACCAACGATCTAGTCATAGATGAGTCTAATATACAATAAAGTATTATTTTACACACTTGTTTTTTCTTGTTTTGTAAGATTTGAACTCCTAGTGGTAGTAATAACCACTCTCACTGCAATCATCTCGAATGCGTATGTGAATCTATCAACCCGCACTGATTCATGGGTAGACCTAAGTTCAACAGTGGTCTATAAAGTTTAAAAGATGATATTTCTCTTGACTTTTTACAAACATGCAACGGTATAAAATAAGTACATTGATTTACTTATTATCGATTTTAAAAATATGGTGATTGCATATTAAATGGATTAATCGATAAGGTGAAGGAATAGATGCTATCTAATCTCGCGCTTGTTTTCATGTATTTACTAGTAATATTAAGATTATGGCCTTAACATTAAGCGCTAAGTAGGCCAACAAGCTCTATCGATGCTCGGAGTCTCTCAGCAAGATCGAATTAGAAATGAAGTGATCCGTAGAAGAACCAAAGTTACCGACAAAGCGGGTTGGCAAGTTGAAAAAAAATCTATGTCAACCAGTGGACGTTTTTTGACTGATGGACGAATGGAGGATCCATTACTAAAGCTACCACTTATTCAAATTAAGATAAATCTTTATCAAAACTAGACCCTGATTCTATATCGATAATACGTAACTGAACGCACTAAGAATTTTTGTTGTTTTCGCTTAATCCGTTTGGAGTGTTTAATAAATTAAAATAACTAAGTATTTTAGAGTTCAAATTACATGATTGGAAAAATAAATGCTCTAGATATAGATATTTTATAATCTCTACTTAATGAAGATATATTGTAACGCAGTAGGCGCACGCCCGTTGTAGGTATGCAGTAACTATGATGTAATCTGCGATGTTTACGTGAACACGCTTCTGGGGTGCTCTATTGTTTCGCGTTTTTTTGGTGCCTTTTGTTTCTCGGTCCTTTGTATTCGGTTTTATGGTGTTTTTGTGTGTTTTTGTATTGGAAAAATAATATGGAAGTCTCGAACTTTCAAGTTGTTTACTTGTTAACACAATAGCGTTTATTAGATCTAGTAATGTCACGAATCTAGTGAATTCCAGACTGTAATAACGGATATAAATACGCCGGCCGACCCTTGGGGACTCGGTTTTTCGTTTACCGTCGAAGCGAAAACATCTCGTGTTCCAGTGCGATTGTGAAGTGACTGGTTTGTGTGAATATCAGTGCCAGTGTGAAGTGTTTGTGCGAACCAGTTGTGTAGTGTGTATTGTGATTTTGTGCAATAAAGTGCAAAGTGAATAATCGGCGTTTTAACTGATTATCCAAGAACTCATCCTGTAACAATATTATTAGCTTCATGATGTATCTAAAAATGTTTGTCAATAAATAATCAAACTTTTTTTAAATCAAAAAACTGGCGGTCAAATTTTGCAAGGCAACTTGGTTTAAATGTATTCTCCTATTCAATACATTAATATAAAAAACAAATGTAGGATATGTTTTCCTATAAATTAATTAAAATATATTAAATTTCAAATACTTGCGGCCAAATTTCGCAAACCCTATTTAAATATATTCTCCTATTCACTATAATTACATAAAAAAATTGGTTTGAACCGTGTATGCAATGAGCGGGATATTCAAGCGGTGGGATCTCGGACTAATATGGCCCATGTCGACAACCAAGTTCAAGTTTATTGCAACATTTTACAGCAACTTCCATATCTGCCTAGTCACACTGACTGGCTATTTCTGCAACGTCCAATGTAAAAACAATAAAGATTAATTTGTTTTACGATGCCTGTAAATCGATCGATTCTCTAGGTTGAGGAAAAAGTAACTGAATAACTCTTTCCACCTTGAAGTTTTGCGAAGCGGTAACTCCCAAGTATGAAAGTTTTCAATTTTCATCATGAATTAGCAAATTGAATATTTCTGCTCTCGAATCTGCACTGAATGCGTGACATCACGTGGTGTCAACGCAGCGTAGGATGGCAAGGTGGACCGACGATCTAATCAAGACTGCCGGAACACGCTGGATGCAAGCCGCTTCCTACCGATTTGTATATATATTCAGGGGACGTCTTTGTCTATCAGTGGATATCTTACGAAGTGGTCATTTGTTGACGCCAGGCGCGATGGGACACCCCAGAGTCTATTCTAGACACTTCTAGAGTCCTAGAATTGGCATGATGAGTAAAAAAATATAATTAGTCCCTCAGATAGAGTACCAAAAAATATCAGACATGTATTTTTTCTTTTACTCAAAACAAGGATTTTTTATATTTGTCAAATAAACAAAAAAATACGAAACTATAGTCCGTCAAAGTTCTGCGTGACATCACAAGTGCATAGATTTCTGTATGAGAGGTGACGTCACGATCCCCACTCCCAAACGTTGACAAGGTTTATCTTTGTCATTTGTTGTTTGATTAACAAAAGAAAAATTACGTTTCCTATATTTTTTGAAAATCTAACTCACGGACTAACTATATGCGAGGTGAAAAAAAATATCTGTTTTTTTTCCCTATTATGGGGAAAATCTTTTTTTTTTGGGAATTAGGGAAACGGGAATCAATGCTGAAAACAACTAGAAAGGATCTGACGAGAACTCAGTTTTACTAATTTATTGCTGCTACGAGAGTCCGAAAAATAAACAATAAGAGGTGACGTCCACAAGTGGTTATATATTATTCAGAGAAAAATCGAACCAAGATGATATATACATCATTTGAAAGCTTGTTTTATGGGCTTCCCAAAAATATTTAATTTGGATTTTTTCACTTCTCCAATATTTTTTAAAAGCGAAAAATAAATTATATGAAAAACAACAATACAGCTTATTATTTTTTCTAGTTTAGCAATAAGAAAGTGCTTCTATCGTTATTTTACTTGCATTCGTAGCTGATTCTTCCACATTCATCTCTTAATTTGCTGGAATAAAAATTTTAACCTACCAGTGTGACCAGTTAGTAGGTACAATGTGACAAAAAAAAACACTTAAAAAGTGTGTCTAATTGGTAAAAATGCTCTTATTTAACAATTTATAGGTACTTAATCAGGGTTACTAGAGATGAACTATCTATTGAGCCAAATATATTTATTTATCTTAATAAACACAAAAATATTTTTTTAAAAATCGGAGGGCTCTTATTTGTTTTTAACTGTTGTAATAGACTCAGAAATAATTGAACTTTCTCGAAATGTTACGAGTATTGTGGTTAGAATTTTTGATTATTATTATACCAGCCTCAATATACATTAATCTGCCGCAGTAAAACGCAATTAAAACGCAGTATCTGACTTTTTGACGTTTTTGAGTTAAACATTGAACCGTAATGGGCACGCCATAAGGAATCGAATGATTTAATAGATTTTTGATTATCGCAACTACAAGATAGTTAAAAACAAATACCTCAACGCAGTAATTAGGAATGTTTTATGCAAACTGTAACGATAAACTATCTAAAATACAGTAAGAGCAATTACTGTATTTTAATAGCTTTGTTCTCCCGGATAAAATGTAGTAAATGTCGTCATTGCTACAAAAAATCTGTTAACTAAACCTTAAAAATATGGTGACCACATAAACTAAAATGCAGTAAATTAAATAGGTAATGTACTGAAAATATGAATACTGCAAATTTTATTTTTATTACTTTTCAAAATGATTACAGACTAGTATGCAGTAAGGTGCAAAGACGTGGTGTTTTAGATAGCATCACCTATTTTTTCCATGCAGTCAAAACAAAGTAAAATGCAGTGAAGTTAATAAAATTGTCCTTTATTTATGTCATAGGGTGCTTGTTGTTGTCAATGTTACTAATTAAATTGCAGTATTTTAGTTTAAATAACTCGATAGCAGTATAATCGATAATATCTAACACTTACATAATAACATTTTACAACCTAAATTGCAGTAAAAGTCGTAATTACTGCATTATAATTGGTAATTTGAATCAAGTTATTGTATTCCACTGCTTTCGTGGAGTTTACCACTGCATTTTAGCTAGAAAAAGACATTTACTTTTCTGCAGATTTCTAGAAGGTGGTTTCCACATATTTATTATTTATTTAAAAGTGCGATATTTTATAGACTAGTGGGTTATAACGAAACTTTTGTACCTCTTAAGAAGTATACAAGCACTAATTCAGTATATGCTGGAGCTTCGTCGTTCGTTTTAGTTATAGGACGTCCACTGCTGGACATAGGTCTCTCCTAATGATTTCCAATAAGGCCGATTAGTAGCGACTTAAATCAAACGCGATCCTATGGTTCTAATGAGGTCATCCGTCCACCTTGTCGGTGGACGTCCTAGGCCGCGCTTGCCGGTAAGTGGTCTCCACTCGAGAACTTTTCGACCCCATCGGTCATAAGTTTTTCGCGCTATAAGCTCTACCCATTGCCACTTTAACCTGCCAATCCGCTGGGCTACGTCGGTAACTTTGGTTCTTCTACGGGTCTCCTCAATTTAGATTCGATCTCGCAGAAAAACTCCGAGCATAGCCCTCTCTATGTCTCGTTGGGCTACTTGGAGCTTACTTATAAGGTCCATAGTGAGGGACCACGTTTCTGTGCCTATGTCGGACGAAAAGACGTTACGCAATTTTCCGAACGCTGCCCAACCGAGATGGATTCGGTGATTAGCTTCTATCTTGAAGTCGGACCTATCTAACTGGACTACTTGTCCTAGGTAGACGTACGAGTCAACGACTTCAAGCACCGAATTCCCAAGTGAAATTGGGATGGGTACAACATGAGAATTACACATGACCTTTGTCTTGTCCATGTTCATTTTAAGACCCACTTTTTCAGAGACTCGATTGAGGCCTTCGAGCATAATGCTGAGTTCTTCCATCGACTTTGCCATGACCCCGATATCGTCGGCAAATTGATGGTAAGTGATGTATTCGCCATTAATGTTGATGTCGAATCCTTTCCATTACAGGAGCTTAAAGGCGTTCTTCAAAGTAGCAGTAAACAGTGTCGGAGATATTACGTCTCCCTATCTTACGCCTCTCTTCAAAGGGATCGCCTTGGAGCTCTCTTCCTGTACTCGAACCGACATAGTGGTACCGTGTTATTATACAAACACTTCAGTACTTCAATGTACCGGTGGTTAATACGGCATCGTTGGAGAGACTCAAGCACAGCCCATGTCTCGAATGATTCAAAGGCTTTCTCATAGTCCACAAACGCCAAACAAATTGGCAGATTATACTCCTTGGTCTTCTGTATAACCTGCCGCAGCGTATGTATGTGGTCCATGGTGCTAAAACCTTTTCGAAAACCGGCTTGTTCGGGAGGCTGGAAGTCATCAAGCCTGCGTTCGAGACGATCTGTAATGACCCTTGAAAACAACTTATAAATATGGCTCAGAAGCGAGATGGGTAAGTATTTTATCAATAAGGTGTTTCAGGACTTCTTCCAGGCTATAGAGAAGTCGAACTCGGATAAAACTTATGTCAAACAGAATGAATGAATGAATGAATGAATGAATTTATTTGTCTATGAAACTAGGTAAAGTACAGATGTTATACAATATATACATATAAAGTGCTCTAGCTTCTACCTCTAGAGGTTTATAGACTAACAACTTAGACTAATATTATTCTAGAATAATTACATAAATTTACCAAAGTGTTATAATCATGAAAACATTTAAAAGATATACCCAATTAATTGTCATCAAATAAATCAGTTAAAATATTTTATACGTGGTTAAAAATGTCAATTACATAGCTAAATCATTATTTAATGTCATTTAATTGCTTGTCGGTTAAAAACATGTCAACTGTGTAGTAAGCTTTTTTTATTAATAAGTCATTTAACATATTCTTGAAAATATTCGGATCTGTTTTAGTTCGTATCACCTTTGGTATCTTATTATAAACTATAGGCGCCATACAAAACACACTCTTGCTTAGAAATGTACTTCTAGATGCTAGGCTGCGTAATTTACCTTCATGTCTGCTTCCTACGGGCCACATTTCGAAGAGGTTAGGGTTTAATTTTACGAATAAAGCAATTTCGCTTATATACATACATGCTAGGGTTAAAACTTTTAGTCTAATAAAATGTGACTTACACGAGATTCTCTTTTTTAGCCCGCACATAGATCGAATGCACCGTTTCTGTGCTATAAACGCCCTCTCGCGGTCGGTTGAGTTACCCCAAAACACAACACCATATCTCAATATCGATGCGGCGTGTCCATAGTATGCAGTTAATAATGTTGAATCATTTGCGACTTTTCGCAATTGATATAAGGCATATGCAAATTTATTCAACCTTTTACAAACATTGTCGATATGGTGCTTCCAAGTCAATTTGTTGTCAATATTTAATCCTAGAAAACGATTTAGCTCTATTTCTGATACTTTTTTCCCTGCATATTCAATGTCAAAATTCAGTCGATTACTCTTTGTCATTTTAAAATTCATTAAATGTGTTTTATCTATATTAATAATTAAATTATTATTATATAGCCAATTAATAAGAGATGTCATAGTATTATTAACGTCAGATTCAATTTCATTTTCATCGTCATTTATAAGCAATACCGTACTGTCATCGGCGAAAAGTGTCATAGGATGATTTGTAGCCTTGGGAAAGTCATTTATATAGATTAGGAATAGCAGTGGCCCTAACACGCTACCTTGTGGGACACCGTACCGTACTATTCTCTTCTCAGATTCATATGTCTTAATAATGTTCGTTTTAGGACACATTCTATTTATATGTGTTACCTGCGTTCTATTACTGAGGAAAGACCTGATCAGGTTGTTTGCATTTCCCCTAACCCCATACCTAAGAATTTTTCCTAACAAAACTTCATGATCGACATTATCAAACGCTTTTGACATATCCATATATATAGCAGATACTTTTTTTCTTTTGTCAACATTGATCATTACCTTTTTCAAGAAGTTAAAAATAGCCAAATTGATGCTTTTGTTCTTTCGAAAACCATATTGGTACTCTGTAAACATATTACATTTTTCAAAATAGTGGTATATCTTATTATAAATAACCTTTTCGAAAATTTTTGAGAAAACAGGGATAAGGGTTACTGGCCGGTAGTTGCCAACTTGTGCCCCATCTCCTTTTTTATAAACAGGTTTCACAATAGATATTTTTAAAGTTTCTGGATATGTGCCATTTTCCATGCATAAGTTAATTATATGACTAAGAATTGGAGATATAATGACCGATACATCCTTGATGACCTTGGTTGTAATACCATCTGCACCCACACTATTGGTGTTTTTAAGCGAAGTGACGATTTTCAAAATATCAAACGGAATTGTAGGAGTCAAGAATAAGGATGTTCCATTGTTATTGGCTAAATTTTCCATTTTTTTATTATTTGTAGGAGTAATGTTTTTGTGGTTTTGAGCAACATTTATAAAATAGTCATTAAAACTATTCGCAATTTCTAACGGATCATCAATGGTCTTACCGACGTTATTCTTTATATTAGTGATCGTCTCATTAGGAAAATTAGTTTTATTTCTATTGATTACTTCCCAGGTAGCCTTTGATTTATTTGTTGCATTTTTGATATGATAATTATTTTGTGATTTCTGTGTCAACTTAACTATCTTTTTGAATCTATTTGAATATGTCCTAAGTGCCTTTTTTGCATTCTCAGTTTTATTTATCCTATATTTCGACAAAATATTAATCTTATTTCGAGCGCATGTTTTAATTCCTCTTGATACCCATTTAGGGCGTTTTATATGGTGACATTTTACTTTATTCTCAGGGAAGCACTTGTCATATAACAGTTTGAACTCTAAGTGAAACTTTTCAAACGCGACATTAGGATCTTGCCAATCATATACGTCCTGAAAACTGAGACTACTAATGCATTCATAAAATTTTCTCCGGTTATCAGCACTGTAGTCCCTCTTTATGACATACCATGACTTAATTCGGCAACTTTTCTTTACGGGGCAGTTGAAAAGTTGTGCCATGTGGTCTGACAGGGCTAACTCAGTTATTTCTCCTGTAGCCCCACGAATATTATGGATTACATTGTCAATGCAAGTGCCACTACTTATTCTTGTGGGTTCCGTGAAATGGAATTTTAAGTTGTAACTATCTAACAGTTCCTTAATGTTTTCTACGTGATTGTTATTCCCAAGAATGTCAATGTTAAAATCTCCGCATATTGCGACCTTGTACTTGATATTATGGCAGCACCGGTTCAAAATGTTGGTCAATTGTTGCATAAAAGTATCGATACTATCTTTTTTATTTTTAGGGGATCTATAGATACAGACAATGTATGTTTTGTGTTGAGGTAACTCTATAGCGCAACATTCAATGGTGTTAGGTATAGATATATTATTAGTTATTTCAGCAATTTCTGTGTAATCTAGATCTTTTCTTATTAATATGCATGCACCCCCATGTCTTTGTTCCCTGTAGCAATATGAAGCTAGCTTAAAATTAGGGACCGACAAAAGTGAAGTGTCTTCTTCTTTCATGTTATGCTCTGTTAAACATATAATATCTACATTTTTACCTTGAGACGTTAAATTTTCTAAGCATACTGTCAATCTATCTGTCTTATTTATCAGACCATCTATATTTTGATGCATTATACTAATAAAGTTATAAACGAAAAAAATTATTAGTGTTGGTAGTAGATTCACCACAAGTAGCAGTTCCGTTAGTTTCAGTATGTTGAGTAGAATTATTTTCCAATATGTTATCATCATCAGTACTGGGATCCATTGCAATAGAAATGGTCTGACTATGAACGTCATCATTAGTTTGTGTCTCTCTGTCAACAAATATTTTAGTTTGTTGTGATACTTTAAAAGCTTGCATATAGTGTTTATAGTTAATTATGTTGTTGATCCTTAATATTTCTCTCAACAAAAGCTGACTAACGTGAACAGCAAAATGTCGACGATGAGGTCTTTGTACAGCATAATTCATATTTAAATAAGAAGCATTTTTATATTTGCTACACACGAACCTCAATTCATAATTGAGTTTCCTTTCATTAAGGCTTTTATTGAAAGGAATCTCAGTTATTATAACATTGGTATGACTACAAAATCTTAGCCATTGATTTACATTTAGTTGAAAGTCATAAGGGTTTTTATCATTTGTACCGCCAGTAACTATTACAAAATCATTCTTTGTATAACCATACACTTCACTCGCAGATGTCTCAAAGATATTTCCGATTGTAGCTCCTGACATCCATATGCATTTGACGCTATACTCCTCTCCTAGTAATTTCTGTAGTATGCATCTTACATAGCGTCCTTGCTCATCGGCTAGCACTAAAACTTTCTTCTTTGATTTATTATGGTTCGTACAACCGATTTTTGAGGTTGCACTATTCTCAGTCTCGACGGATGCGTTTAAGTTACTCTCAGTGACTTTATGGTTATTTTGTCCAATTTCATTTCCTTCTGTATTTATTATAGACGCTGCGTTGGTATTTTGTTGTAGCCTTTCACTTGTATCCGGTTGTTCATACAAATTGACATTGGGGCTCGAATCGTATATAATATGTTGTTGGTCTTGTCGAGTATCATCTGCACTATCAATAGCAAATCGACGTAGCTTTCTTTTTTTGGGTCTGATAATTGGAGATGGGGTGTCACAAAATCCTTCTTTCTTGTGGGTATTCCATAGCTTTTCAAACTTTTCTAATTCTATTTTCAGCTGTTGATTCTCATGGTGTAGGCTGTCTATTTTTTGCGTGGCTGAAGAAAGTTGTAATTTCAATTTTTCCATCTCATTACAATTTCTGAATTATTTTGGCTGTCCGTCATAGAGTTGTTCGGAAGACTAAGTATGGTATTCTCAAATAGAGACGTTTCACTTAGGTCCGACATCGAATGTGATTTTCTGTACTGACGGAATGTAATGTTTTCTGAGCCTTGATCCTGAGCCATATTTTTTGATTAAAATTACTATTTTCTTAATTTTTCAATGTTGAAGACGAAATAAGTTCGTTTTGTGGTCAGTCCTGAATTTCAGTAATCGTTTCTTCGTGTTATCAAGCAGTATTACAGTTAATTTTGTCCTGGGTAATGAGAATTAGCAATATTCAAAAAAGAAACAGTGCAAAAATAAACTGTCTTTCATAGACTCGAACTGGGTGTACAACGCTTGCATGTCGTCAACCGATGACGTTAGCCGCTGGGCCACCAAGCCGCTTACCAGGGATGGCGAAATTTGCGGTCGGTTGATAGATAGTTGGTAAAGTAGTAAGCAAGCTGACCGTTATAATGAGTCATACAATTTGCACTTTAGTCTATAGTCACTCATCGACTTGGCATTTTTTCTTTCTATTTTGATGAATTGAGGGTGGTTTCAAAATCCGATAGTATTGTTTTCGAATTTGGTTCATTTATATTCACTATTTACTCAATTAATTGATACATTGTCACATTATTCACAGTTTATTCACTAAATTGTTTATGTAAAAACGTTTTTGCTATTGGTAGATCAGAGATGCAATTATTTATTTTTGATATCTAATTATGGTTTCGATGTGTATTTCACTTAAATAACACTACCACTAATAATTTGCGTCTAAATTAACGTCTATCACACTTTGATTTAAGAATATATTGTTATTTACTATTTTAAAATATTTTTTGACGTGGAGCAAGTACTTTCACAGTTGGGGGGTACCCCTCGTGTAACAGTTGGAAGTATCCGATTTCTTTGTTTCGCAGCAAAACCTCAAAGATCGTTCAGGAAACAAAATATATCTAAAAGATATACCTAGTAGAAGTCATGGTAAAGAGATGAAAATACTGTCTTTATTACAAAATAGATTTTGATGCTGAAGAATACGGCCAATTAAACTGTTTAAAATAAAATCAAAGAAACCTCCCAAACCAGAACTGAGATCTCAGCCCAAGGGTAAACCTTCTGCCAGAAAACTAGATATAATAAAGAAATTAGGGCCATTTATGCCTAAAAACCGAATTAATTTCTGGAGAAATATTCCAGTAACTACTTCAGAAATCGATGATGGTGAGGAAAACTTTGTCTTTGATAATGATGACAAGGAATCTCATTAAGTTAATCTTTGAAGCTTTTTGTGTTTACGTAGGATAATAGATAGATAGATAGTTAAAACATATGGAAGAAGAGCATTTATTTTGTTAGTATACTTAGAAGAATATGATTTTTGTTCTTAGTCATTTGTGTTTAAGTATGTCTGTGCCCTATGTGGACGTTTGTACCGATAAATGACCGAACTTCCGGTTCGGTCATTTATCGGTACAAACGTCACAAAGTTCACTCCGTAAACATAAACACTAAACTTGTGGAAAAACTTGGTGAAACTATAATTTGTGCAAAAATATTTGACAATAATGCTCCAAGCTATAAATTGAACTATTTAGATTGAATTATTTAACTTGTGAGTTTCCTACAGAAATAGTGAAAGTGCAATCAAGATTGTTGAAATTATAACCTAAAAACATTTTTCTGACTTTGACATAAAGCAGAGCTACCAACAACACAGTTCAGAATTTTACATTCCGTTACACGCAATTTCTCACGAAAGTATTGCCATACCTAGAAAACGGAATTCTACCGAACTAATAGTGTAGCCATACCTGGAAACAAGGTTCTGCTAAAACATAAAAGTGTTGTCAACTCCAAAACCCAAATTTTGTCGAAATGGATGATCAAATGCAACTTTTATTTTCGAAAATACAGCACGAAATGGAAAAACAAACAGCAACCCTTACAGATTCCATTACTAAAGCTGTATTAAAAGAAATGGATGAAAAACTGAAACCAATTGTAGAAGAAAATATTTATCTGAAAAATGAAGTAAAGAAATTAAATGAGAAACTAAAGCATTTGGAATTAGGAAAAAGAGAGAATAATTTAATATTTTACGGATTTGAGGAATCGGCTGAAAATATAAACATAATAGAAATAGTATGCAAAACATTAAATAATTCTGGCATAAAAATCTGTAAACAAGATATTAACAAAGCTTATAGAATTGGAAAACCTACAGGAACTGCTCGCCCAATTCTAGGTAGTATGCTTAATGCATGGAAGAGAAACGAAGTTTTAAGAAAGAAGAAAGAACTACCGAAAAATATTTTTGTTAAGGAAGATTTCAGCAAAGAAGTCCTGGAAAAGAGGAAAGAACTCATACCACAACTGAAGGAAGAACAAAAGAAAGGCCGCATAGCATACATAAAATATGATAAATTGATAGTAAAAGGCGATGCGGATGTGGTGCGAGATAAAAGAAAAAGGGAACAATCTGTTTCACCGAATCTAGCCGCCGCCGCCACTGAATTTACCCGGAAAAAAATTAATAAAGTAAACGCCTTTGAAAAAATGTACAGAAATAGATCACACTCAACTTCAGATGTAAATAAGGAATAGCAAAGAAAACACATCGGAAACCGGAAGATCAAAACAAATAGACAAAAAACATCTAACGTCGCAACAAAAATTAAAACACCTCCCCCAAGCCGGCTGGTCACCGTGGGGGATATTGACCAATCCCTTCCAGCTCCAATAAATGTACAAAATAAAAATAACGCAACCACAGAACCAAAACCAAGAGAAAACAAACTTCACATCGCTACTTTAAACTGCCTAACTTTGAGAACAGAAGAAAAACTCACAGAGCTAGAGCTAGCATTGTCAAAAATAAAGTGGGACATAATCGGCTTAAGTGAAGTAAGAAGACTAGGAGAAAGCATTGAAGACCGTAAAGAATACATATTTTACTATAAAGGTGAAACGAAAGGAAGCCACGGTGTAGGCTTTGTGGTAAAAAAACATCTAAAAAGTAACATAGAAGAATTTAAAGGAATCTCCGAAAGATTAGCAGTGCTCAACATTGATCTACCAGGTTACAAAAATAAATGATCTATTATTCAGATATATGCTCCCACTGAACAATACGACGAACAAGCCAAAGACCACTTTTACGAACAATTGGCGTCAGTTCTGCAAAACGCACATAGAAATGTTATTGTTATGGGAGATTTTAATGGCAGAATAGGATGCCAGAGACCCGGAGAAGTAAAAACAATTGGCGAATTTGGCTTCGGCAGGCGAAGTAAAAATGGGGAAAGAATGATGAACTTGGCTCTAGAAAACAATCTTGCATACATGAACAGTTTCTTTAAAAAGAACCCAAGAAAAAAATGGACTTGGTTATCTCCAGACGGATCACACAGAAACGAAATAGACTACATAGCAACTAATAACAGAAAAGCCTTCCAAGATATAACCATCCTTAACCAATTTAACTTAAACACCAACCACCGAATAGTGAGAGCGGCGATAACTAGCTTAGAACCGAAGAAAAGTAGAAATAAGTTTAATATAACAACAAATATCAAAAATTGCCATGCTGCAACTAAAGCAAAAAACGAATTTGAAGAGAAATATAATAAAGATATAGATGAAATATACGGGTCTTTACCAAACAAATCAATTAAACTTAAGGAAAATTTCAAAATTACTAATTGAAGAAAGAAAACACCTTTTGAAATTTGGAAAAAACAAACAAAACCTCAAAACTATATCGGAATTAAGTAAAAAAATTAGCAATTGTATTAAAAAAGACAAAATTAAAAGAAGAACAACTGTACTCAACTACCATATTAAAAAGACAGGAGGAGTTAAAAAAGCTTTAAAGGAATTGTTAGAGTCAAAAAATTGGATCCCAAACATAAAGAATAAAACAGGAAAAAAAGAGACAACTAGAAAAACTATATTACAGACAGCAACGGACTTCTATAAAAACCTTTATGCAGCGGAACATGAAACTCGGGACATACATTTAAACCTAGATAAAGACCATGCAGATGAAATACCAGAATTTTTACAATCAGAAATTGAAAATGCAGTCAATAGTCAAAAAGATGGCAAAGCACCTGGACAAGATCAGATAACAAATGAAATGATGAAAACTTCAGTGACTATGCCAGAAAACCTAAGAAAACTTACTGAAATATTTAATACCATTTTAAAATCTGAGTCAATACCACCACAATGGACTAAAAATACAACAATTTTGCTACACAAAAAAGGAGACAGAAACATAATTGAAAACTATAGACCTATTAGCCTCATGTCAAACATCTATAAAGTATTTTCTAAATTGATTTTAAACAGAATAACAGGGAAACTCGATGAAGAACAACCAATAGAACAAGCTGGTTTCAGAGCAGGATTTTCAACTATCGATCATATGCATGTATTAAAACAGTTAGTAGAAAAATGTCAAGAATATGGTAAAGCTCTGTACATTGCATTTATCGACTACAGTAAAGCGTTCGACTCAATCAAACATGATCAGCTATGGGAGGCTTTAATTCAACAAGGAGTTCAAAAGAAATATGTTCGTATAATTAAGAATATATACGCTAATAGCACTGCACAAATCAAGTTAGAATCTACAGGCGAAGAGTTTCCTATAGCAAGAGGTGTGAGACAAGGAGATCCTCTATCTCCAAAACTTTTCTCTGCGATATTGGAAAAGATATTCCGCAATCTTGAATGGGATAATATCGGTCTAAATATCAACGGTCAGCTACTTAATCATTTAAGATTCGCGGATGACCTGGTTTTATTAACAGATAACGCTAGTACGCTCCAAAATATGCTACAACAACTTATTGAAGCAAGCAAAGTAGTGGGTCTGTCAATGAATAAATCGAAAACAAAAGTAATGACCAACAGAGAAGAAATAGTCATACAAGTGGATGGAGAAAACATTGAATACGTAAGAACTTACACTTATCTAGGACAACTAATATCTTTTCGAGACCAATCAGACATAGAAATAGACAAAAGAGTGGCTTGCGCTTGGAAAAGATATTGGTCTCTTAAGGAGATATTCAAAAGCAATTTTTTTCCTATAACTGCCAAGAAAAAAGTGTTTAACGTATGCATCTTACCTTGTCTTACATATGGATGTCAAACTTGGGCATTGACTCAGAAAAATCTTCTAAAGTTGAGAACATGTCAAAGAGGAATCGAAAGAAGTATGTTAGGAATCTCGCTAAAAGACCGTAAAAGAGCAGAAGATATTAGGGCGTCAACAAGGGTCGAAGATGTATTAAGGAAAATACGGAAATTGAAATGGCGATGGACAGAACACATGACAAGGGATAGCAAGATTAAATGGACAAAGATTATTTCGGAAAAGGCATCCACGCGATGGTAAAAGAAGAAGGGGAAGACAAATAAAAAGATGGATGGATGACATCAAAAATACTGGAGGAGCATTTTGGCTTAGAAAAGCCAACAACAGAACAGCCTGGAAACAGCTGGAAGAGGCCTATGTGTCACAAGACACGCCGACCACTAAACCCGAAATTCCGATGTGCTAGATTAGTATTAGGTTAAGTTTCATATTATGTTTAGTTTGGCAATAAAGGCTTAAATAAATAAATGTCTGTGCCATTCTATTGAAATATCTCATTAGTTTTTATTGCATATTTCTGTTTTTCCGTAAGTATTATTGGCTGGGCTGGATTTAGGAGAGGGCAACCGGGACTACAGCTCTGGGCCTCCACAAAAAAGAAGCCCCCACAAACAGTGACTTCGGGAAAAAATCTTTCAATTCCCGACTAGTAAACAACTCTTCCATTGATATCTATTTCTATGTTTTACTTATACCTAAAGTACTTTGTACAAACATGATTATATCGCCCTTAAATATAAACAAAAATCAGAGATCTATATTTGTTCACTCTAATCTGGCAATCAATAAAATGTCAATTGTCAGATAGCCCTGATAAGCATTTGCAATTTACTACCCGTCTTCAGGAAGTATCAACTCCCTAGACTGAAAAATATTATTCATTTTATTTGGTAAATAATCTTGAGCCAGGTTGCCTCCACTTTTTTGTTGCCCCAAGGCCTCGAGACCTCTAAATCCGGCCCTGATTATTGACAGTTAATCATAAATGTTAAAAAAGGTTTAAATTGAAGTAAGTTTAAGTTTTAATTACTACCTCTGTACTGTGAGTTTAACTAACCCAAATTGCTATGATAAAAGTCTGAACTATAATAGTTCTAAATAATAATAAGTAATTGTGTTGATTTCTGTTCATGTTGAAGTGTTGATTTCTTACTCAATCTTTAGTAAAAAATATTCAGATAGACATTGTCTCTTTCTTACTCCATAAAATTAGTAGCTTACGTAATTTAGCCAATAATTATTAACATACTGCATCTACATTTTACTCAAGACACAAATTAAAATGCAGTAAAATAAATCTGATACTGCATTTTAAACAGCAAAGTAGTACATGTCACACATAATTTTGCAGTACTAACTCAAATTACTGCATTTTAATCTGATTTTGCGTACTTTTTCACTAAATTTGAAGTGTCGTAACAGCTCGTTTTTTGGGATCTTTTTTTCAAAATCGTTTTTATTTATCATTTAATAATCTAAGTGCGTATTTTCTCTCGTGAAGTCTTTCTCCGAATTCAGATTCGCCCAATGGCATTCAAAACATACGTCATAAAACCTTGTAACATAGGAAAAAAACAAACCAAAAAGTTTTTTGCGTTTTTCTCGAAACTGCGTTTTTGCTCATACTGCGTTTTAGAACCTGCACGGCAGATTTTGTGGACATGTTCTTTATTAGCACTCAGTTTGTCTAGGACTCTAGGTGCTTGGCAGCGGTGACCGAAGTTAAGCTATGTTCGGCATATTACGGTAAATCTTCGGATAAGTGACTTCGTGTGCATTTATAACTGAGCGCGGTTGTTTTAACCGCTTATATAGCCATATCAATATCCTTCTGGCGGCTAATACTCTAACACCAGGGCTAGCGACCGAGCCTGTACGAGCTTACTTCAGATATCTGTGGCTTACCTGCTTTTATTGGGACAGTGATCGTGTACATGTCATGTCCAAAGCATGCCACAGAATATATAATATCAATAATAGTTCAAGGTCAATCAGTACTTATTAAGACTGGTAACATTTTATCATACATGTCAAATCCCTAAAAGGATCCGCATCAGTTATGGTGCTTCAATGTGGTACTGTTTTAATACCACTGACCCAACAATGATTCAGTATGGCGTGGGTTAGCGGGCGAGGAGATAAATGCGAAGTCACTAACAATCAGTTTATTTCACAGAGGATTACTTCTGATTACAATTATAGAGAAAACTTTAAGCGAAGGACATGGCGTTCCGCAGCGTAACGCGCGCTGCCACCATTTTATCAAGAATCACCACTCGAGCTGATCTAATCACAGTTCGCACACTATATCCTCCGAACAACCTCTATTTTCAACTGACAAGTGACATCTGACATGTCATCATCGCATCTTCCCGCCCACGGCCGATCATGCGATGTCACTTCGAACCTCCTTGGAACCAATCAGCAGCGTTTGTTACAAGCGTTACCCCAGGAATGTTGCCACTTCCATTCCTAGTCCTTCGAAATTATATATATAATATATTTAATGTAATTTCTTGTATAGATATTATATTTTTTCGTTTCTTAAAAAACTTTTTTCTTCTAATTAAAGTACCATGATCTACGCAACTGAAAGTCTTACTAAGATCTCAACATATCCCGATCACATTATAATTTAAAATAAAATTTGACACTAGTACAATTGAGTTTGTTTACAAAAAAATTACGTAATTGTTTGTTTATTCATAGACCTTTAATGCACGTTACAATTATATAGGTGTATTAAAGGTTTTATTTTCATTAAAAAAAAAAACAACACTTACTGAAATTAAAGAAAAACATACGTAAACTAGGTAGGTATAAAAATTTAGGGCAGGGCTTACTCGTAAATTGACAATTACGAGTAAGCCCTGCCCTCCGTGGGTTTTGATCAAATCGCGGACATTTCAGGAAACCGAGAACTAAGTTGTTACCTTATAAGTTAGCGAAACTAATTATTAACCTAAAATTATCGCTAAGTAAATCAATTTAAATAACACGAATGATATAGGGACTCTTAATTATTTATCTTTCTAAGTGCCAAAACATAAATGTAAACGGAAGAGAAGTTTATCGAATCGATTATGATAAAAAAATATTGAATCCCATCAGTCCATTATTTTAGTATCTGTCTACTATAATTAACTTCAATTAGGTTTAGATAAAATACCATTTGATTGTCATGATAACTGCATCGGCCACATTTTGTATAAATGCGGTAGTTTGTGGTTTAGAAAACATTGTTAACAAAAACACGGTCCCAGTTGACAATCTTGGTGGATTGCTAAAACAGCAAATATGTCGAAGATCTTCCTTGTGTTGCTGCTGGCCATCGCTGGACAGAGTTTGGGGGACTCTGTCACAGACGGAACTAAGCTCATTTCTGTTATGTTGGTAAGCTGTAATCATCCTTCTTATGATAAGCAAAAGACGTGGTTCTCCCTCCAGCATCCTAAGGATGAATGCAGGTGCTACTATGCAAACTAACGTGGTTATCGTATATTTTAATTAAGTAAAGTAGTCACGCTATATTTTAGTAGAAAACTGCTACTATATAGAGCGAAAGTGTTAGCAAGGGAAAAGTTTTTCGTTCCCCGAAAAGTTAGAGAGGCCATTGAAAAAATTAGTAGACACTCTAACTTCAATAGAGACAGGGGAAGGAATCTACCACTGACTTGAAAGCCGTGCTTGCCAGGAACCAAGGAGCTTGGCGGCTGGGCTGGTGGAGACGTAGTGAGTTCGGCGTGCTGGAGTATTCCCGAGGGATGCCGGGATACCGACGAGGAAGATCTTCAGTGCGCGCCGACGCTACAATATACTCTGCCCGCTGCCGCCCCTGCCCCCGCACCGCAAGCGCTAACATCGCGAGCGCCGCGCGCCGCGGCTCGCAGTGCTATGCGAGACGAGCCCGCGTGCTAGTACTCCAACCATGAGAAAGATTGCCAAATGCGATTGAAACTATAGTAGCAGTTTTCTACTAAAATATAGCGTGAGTAACACCTGTACTTTACTCAATTAAAATGCAGGTGCCGTTTGAACATTAGATTCATGTATCATCCGACTTTGACATCCTTAGGTTTTTTAACATGACACGCTTTTACGTCATTGTTTTGTGCCGACTTCCGAACAGCGGAGAAACGAATAAGCTTCGCTTACGTAATAGGCCAACTCAGTAATAATACGCCAACTCAGTAACAGCACATGTTACTTACTACGGTATCTGTAAAACTTGAATGTTTTGTGACAGCTTTTGAGCTAAGAAGAAATGAAAAAGAGTCATAAGTCAACCAGCTCTGTAGCAACCGTCTGTCTGAATCGAGCCTCAATGCGACTTCTTATTTTATTCATATTCCTATTTTATTCCGCAGATGCACCGTCATGGAGACAGGACCCCCATTTCTGGTAGTCAAACCTACGCGACAAATGTTGAGGCCGTCGAGGCCGCCTCTGCCTATTACGGATATGGGCAGCTTACTAATGTGAGTTACCCGGTCTTTTACTTTTGAAGAATTCTTATTTTATTGTAAAACAACCCAGTGCCAATTTTACCTTGAATGCTTTTATATTGCTCCCCATGTGGACTGAAATCGTTTGAAATCGACTGGAACGTTATTGTTAGCTAGATTGAAACAGTATAAAACAATAGTACATTATTGTTAATAGAATATTGTGTTTTCTAATAAATATACTTATTTGTTTAGCTTTCTTTTTATTTACTTTCATTAAATTTCCAGCAAGGCAAAAATCGAGCGTATGCTTTGGGAAAAACATTTCGCGCGCGTTATGATGAGTTGATTGCGCCTCAATACAACCATTCCCAAATCTACATCCGGTCCACTGATTATACTCGCGCCAAGATGACCATCCTCACTGCCCTGGCAGCCATCTACCCTGCCGGTCCTGACAGCTGGAGCGATAAAATTAACTGGATTCCTACACCTTACACCACAGTTCCCGCCAAATACGATTTCGTAAGTGCAACTATACACTCGTAGTATTTAGAATCCTACTGATGGAATTAAAGTTGTCTTTTGTAGAGTCATTTGTCTTGATTCTGTATAAGTAAATTGTGTTTAATTTTTACGCAACTGCATGTATATGTACTATATTTTTACTAATAAATTTAAGTATTTGGTTGTTATTTTGAAGTTTGAACTTTTAACCGTTTCTTTTATTTTTCAGAATTTAGCTTCATTGAACTGCCCCAACTTCGTGACTGGTTATTATGAATTGGCACTGTCGAACCCCTCTCGTATGGACAAGTACTTCGATACCCTTAACACTATTGCTGAATTAAGCGGCAACAACTTCACTTTGTATCCCGTCATAGGAGCTTATTATTTATACGACATTTACGTTAGTCAAGTAAGTATACATTTTATAAAATACAATATCTTGTACTGATAAAGTAATTTTTTTCAAAATGCTTATTGCAAAGCATTTTGAAAAATTTACTATATCTATAAAACTAAGTATGTCAAAAGCTCATAATGACAATTTAATATTTAATAATCTTTCAGAAGAATTTGGGTATTCCTTTGGGAGATGAATATGAAGCTCTCATGCCATCACTTAAAGAAGCTGCTGATGAAGCAATTGACGTTTTTCTAGGAGACGATGACTATGTTGCGTACGAGGCCGGTAAGTTGCTAACAATAATATTGAACAATACAGACAGACAGAGAGACAGACAGAACTCTTTATTGTGTGCACAAATATAAATAATTATAACAAAAGGTACAAGTAGAGCACAGCGGCGACAAAAAATGCATTTTCGTAAAATGTGGAATGATGGATAGGAGTCAAGGAGCATATCAGTGATTGTGCTCTTTGGTAGGAGTGCAAAGAAAAAACAAAATTGATGGTCTTATAGGACGAGAGGAGCCCTCACGAAAGAATTTAAAACGTTCTTTGAGATAGCCTGGAGAGGAAGGATTAAAAAAGATGTTGTAGGGAAGTGATAGGAGATGTGAGCATTTCTGCGGAATCTGATAGGAAGCCCCTTGAGTCTAAAGCGAAACTGGGAAACATAGTCGTACTTTTGTAACCCAAAAATAAACCTTATACAGAAATTCTCAAGACGATCAAGTATATCTAATTGGTCTTCTGTAAGATCGAGGTAAGTAACATCGGCGTAGTCGAGAACAGGAAGAAGCAGGGGTTGCGAAATTTTGGAGTTGGTGTCAGCAAGGATATAACAGGTTTTTGCTATACATCCCATACTATCGTAAATAATAATACGGAAGTTCTCTTGCAAAAGCAAAAAACACTTTTGCTTCAAAAACCTGGAAGAAGAATTCGGTCACAAAATATCTCCTTTTTTTCAGATTAAAAAAAATGCAATAATTGATATCAACAGGTGTGAGCCTTTACAATTTCTTCGCTCAAGCTGACAGCATGATCGCTGGCGATGTTGATGACACCTACCCGGTGATAATCTACTCCGCCCACGATGTGACAGTCTACGGCTTCGAATCTGCAGCTCATGTGTTCCCCAGGCAGGGAGTTCCTGCATACACAGCCACGTTTGGACTCGAGCTTCGTCAGATCATAGAAAGTGGAGAGTACGTTGTGCTGGTAAGTAAATCTACAGGAATGTGAATAGAATTGTGAACAGAAACAAAAGTAATGCAAAAGATGGGTTAAAAAGACTCAAGAAATCAACTTGTTACTAGTTGTTATTGTATTGTATTACTTACTGGTAATTTGTGTTTCAACATACTTTAGTTATTGACGAAAACATGAACAGCATAGATAATGTTTATCGTGGTAAAAATAATTTTGCATCGGCTTAAAATTATTTGATATATCGATATTTTCACCAGTATATATTATAGTGTTAGTTTAGGTTGTAATAAATTTGAGCGATTTATTGTTTCAACCAAATGCTGTAAGAACCTTTGTATTATGTAAATGAATCAAATTTTCAAATCTACGGACACCCAGTTATTCGTTCATTCAAAATTTAAGAGCTACACTCTTGTCGGTGAAGCAACGTCCACGTCTCGCAGTACTCTGCCATTGTTTTCACCTCTCTGCAGGACATAACATCAATCTTTTTTGATCTAAAAATGCCCTATGTGGTCTCTCTTTCCTTTCTTTCTACCTTTCTTTCTATTATGATCTTCATTAGGTTGTCTTATCATATTAGGTGTTACCGGATATGAATTTTTTTTTAAAGTAATGGTAAAATTAATAGATAGTTCAATGTAATTTTGTGATTCCAGCCAGTGTACCAAGCTGATCCGTCTGAAGGCTGGTCCTACCTGACCGCTGACAGCTGCGACACGCTCTGCCCTTACGACACCTACAAGGAGCTGGTCTCCGACTACACCCTGAACGAAGACACCTGGAGGACTAACTGCGGCTTCACCAATGATCTCGTAGTCGATGACTCTAGCATTAACTAAACTATTTATGAAAGATAAAATCATGATGAACTATAAACTCTCAGACGTGATAATAACTCTTTGCTAATAATTCTATTTAATAAATGTATTTTATTCTACCGTGACAATTTAACTGTGTATTTTACAGGGTTACTGGTAATCAATTAGCATACTTATAATGGCATATTTTCTACATCATAACAAACATATTTTGTTCTACGACTTCTAAAAATTCCATACAAAATTTACAAAATTAATTTTACCGGTGTCAACATAATTAACTTAACTCTAAAAAGAAATTTGTTGAGAATTGGGAAAAGTTGTCCAACAAAAGTTATTTGTTTTGATGCACAAAATATAGCCTTAAAAGGGTGCTAATTGATTATCAATAACCCTGTATAGCTTGTAAGTTTTTAAACAAAATAAATTTATATCTAATTGATATATGAAAAATAAATTGAGCGTTATTATTTCTTAGAAATAATTAGTGCTACTTCCTTTTTTTACTAAAAATGTGTGTAGTAGTAAATGTAAGTTGTTTGAAAGCATATCGTGAGCCATGGCAATATCCTTCAGGCGCCTTAATACTCTGACACTAGGGCTAGCCACCGGGCATGTACGAGCTTACTTGCTTTTATTGTGATAGTGATCAGCTCATATCATGCCCCCTAAGTGCAACTACAAAGCATGCCACAGATAAAGAGTTGTCTTTATAATAAACATAATATCAATATTGGGAATGCAGGACTTAACCAGCTTCTTTCGGATCACTAGTTCCGACGCTTTTCTAACTAAGCTAGTTCGCCTGTAATGCTCCCGCCAAATTTTGTGAAGTGTTTATCATTTTTTACCAACGTATAGTGTTGGCGGCGCCACCTGTGATATAGGCAGCGCCAACGCTAGTTGGGAAAGCATCGGGCTAGTGATCCAAAGGAGGCGGGATCAAGTCCTGCGATCACGACGAATTTTTTAAATGTTTATACACACACAAAGAAAAGTCTTTGAGATAAATCTACTGTGGGGAGCACTATTAAATTAAAATCATTTCATCGATACTTACATTAATAGTTCAAGGTTTATGCTAAATAAATCTTTATTAGATCCTAAGCTTAGGTATTAAAGTTAATCAGTAATAAAACTGATAAAAATTTCATCATACGTATAGATATCAATTTTTTTCCGTCAAAAGAAAGTATATCGGCGAACAGTGACTTCTATGTAAAATTATATCGTTCAAGGGTAATACTGTAAAATGTACGGAGCTCGTCTTGAACATTTATTTCTATAGGTACACATAAGTCAAACACACAAAACAATTCAAACAGATAACAGTAAAAAAGTAACGTAAATAGAAATAGTAATAATAAACGGCTATACTACTCGTATTGTAGAAATTGAATAGAACCTTGAGGTACTCCCATTTTAAGCGCTGTGCCAGATGAATGTACATTACAAACATTAATACGTTGTGTCTTAGGTATTTGAAAGACATGATATTATATATGCCGTGCCGTGCCGTACCGTATATAACTGTGAATACGAAAGTGTATTTGTTGGTTTGTTCCTCTTCACGCTGTAACAAAGCAACGGATAAATAGGCTTGATATTTAGCATGGATATAGTCCAAAGGTTGAAAAGTGACATGGGCTACTATTTATTCTGAAAAAATAAGAGGTTCCTGTGGGATAGCATAAAAATCCAAAGGGCTAGTAGTCCTAAAAACAATTTTTTTTAAATTAAAGTAGGTACCATGATCTACGCAATTGATGGCCTTACTAAGTTCGCAACATATCCCGATCACACCATATTACACTCGTAAATTTAAATTTGTTTGTAACATTTTTAAATGTCTGTTAAAATTTAATTGTTTTAACAGATCTTTAATGCACGCTACCTAAATTTTTAAAGTAGTTTTAATGTTTCTTTTTCTTTTTAAATAACAAAAATAAAGTTAAAGAACAACATACGTAAACCAAGTTCAAAAAATTTACAATATTACGAGTAAGCCCTGCCCTCCGAGGGTTCTGAACAAATCGCGGACAATTCACGAAACCGAGAACTAAGTTGGTACCTTAGAAGTTAGAGTAAATCTAGTCATTACCCTAAAATTATCGCTGAGATAAACACATAACAATAATGATTATGTGCCACAACATAAATGTAAACGGAAGTAAATTTCATCGAATCGATTATAAAAAAACATCTTGAATCCCACCCATTATTTTAATATCTACTACAATCAGCTTAAATTTATGGGTTTAGATAAAATATTTGATTGTCATGTTAACTATATCGGCTACATTTTGTATAAATGTGGTAGTTTGTGGTTTAGGAAACATTGTTAGCAAAGACACGGTCGCAGTTGACAATCCAACAATATCCAAAATAGCAAATATGTCGAAAATCTTTGTTGTGTTGCTGCTGGCCATCGCTGGACAGAGTTTGGGGGACTCTGTCACAGACGGAACTAAGCTCATTTCTGTCATGTTGGTAAGCTGCTTAAATCATCCTTCTAATGATAAGCATAAGACGTGGTTCCCTCTCCAGCACCCCTAACATAGCAAAGGAATTGCCGTTTTATCCACTTTTCAAGTTCGTTGTCCTGTTAAACCAATACTTTGTTTTCTCTTCGATGGGGATAAATAGGCAAAATGACAATTAGAAAAACATGTAGGAAAACTGCACCTTTGGCGTGTCGACAAATTTGCCGTAAAATGGATGCATTTGCCATAGAGAACATTAGATTCATGTATTATGCGACTTCGACATCGATAGATTTTTATTATTTATATCTATATTTATGTTTTTATTCACACGCTTTTACGTCATCGTTTTGTGTCGGCTTCCGGACAGTGGAGAAATGAATAAGCTTACGTTCCAACTCACTTATGTCACATGTTACTACGATATCTGTAAAAATTTAGATGTTTTGTGACAGCTTTTGAGCTATGGAGAAACGAGATCGAGTCAGAATTGAACCATCTCTGTACCATCTATCTGAATCGAGCTACAATACGTCTTCTATTCTGTTCATATTCATATTTTGTTCTGCAGATGCACCGTCATGGAGACAGGACCCCCACTTCTGGTAGTCAAACTTACGCGACAAATGTTGAGGCCGTCGAAGCCGCCTCTGCCTATTACGGATATGGACAACTTACTAATGTGAGTTACCCGGTCTTTTACATTTAGAAGAATTCTTATTTCATTGCGAAACAACCTAGTGCCAAAGTGCCAAGTTTACTTTGAAAGCTTTTTATTTAGCTTCCTGTGTGGACTGAAATCAGGAAAGTTTTTCTTATCTAGATTGAAACATTACCATTGTTAATAGAATGTTGTGTTTGTTAATAAATATACATATTTGTTTAGATTTTTTTTTTATTTACTTATTTAATTTCCAGCAAGGCAAAAATCGTGCCTACTCTTTGGGAGAAACTTTCCGCGCGCGTTATGATGAGTTGATTGCGCCTCAATACAACCATTCCCAAATCTACATCCGGTCCACTGACTCTACTCGTGCCAAGATGACCATCCTCACTGCCCTGGCAGCCATCTACCCTGCCGACTCTGACAGCTGGAGCGATGAGATTAACTGGGTTCCTACACCTTACACCACAGTTCCCGCCAAATACGATTTCGTAAGTTAAATTATTTTTGTAATATCATTCGTTCTTATCAGATACAGTATTTTAAATCCCACTGATGGATTTAAAACTGACTTTTACAGAGTCAGTATTGGGTTGTTATTTTAAATCATATCTTTTATTTTTCAGAATTTAGCTACCTTGAACTGCCCCAACTTCTTGACTGGCTATTATTCCCTGGCAATGTCGAATCCCTCTCGTATGGACAAGTACTTCGACACTCTAAACGCCATCGCTGAGTTAGGCGGCTACAATTACACTTCGTATCCCGTCATCGGAGCTTATTCTTTATACGATGTTTACGTCAGTCAAGTAGGTACAAATTTAAAAAAATTCTTTATTTGCTGATAATGATAATTTAACAAAATGCTTTGCAATAAAACCATATCAAAATCTCATAATAATAATCTGATATATAAAATAGATAACAATATAATCTTTCAGAGAAATTTGGGTATTCCTTTGGGAGATGAATATGAAGCTCTCATGCCATCACTTAAAGAAGCTGCTGGTGAAGCTATTGACGTTATCCTCGGAGACGATGACTATGTTGCATATGAGGCTGGTAAGTCGCTAATGATTATATTGAACAGGTTTCAGCAACAATACGACAAGATTTTTGCTATACGTCGCATATTACTGTAAATAATAATAAGAAAGTTCTCTTGCAAAATCAAAAAACATTTTGCTTCAAAAACCTGGAAAAAAATCTGTCACAATATATCTCCTTTTTTCAGATTAAAAAAAAATATTGTACTAATTGATATAATTTCTAGGTGTGAACCTTTACAATTTCTTCGCTCAAGCTGACAACATGATTGCTGGCGATGTTGATGACACCTACCCAGTGATAATCTACTCCGCCCACGATGTCACGGTCTACGGCTTCGAATCTGCAGCTCACGTGTTCCCCAGGCAGGGAGTTCCTGCATATACAGCTACTTTTGGACTTGAGCTTCGTCAGGTCATTGAGAGTGGAGAGTACGTTGTGCTGGTAAGTAAATCTATATTGAGAATGTGAATAGAATTGTGAATAGAAACAAAAGTAATACAAAAGAAGGGTTCAAAAGATTTAAGACATCATCATGTTACTGGTTAATAATTGTGTTGTATTGCTTATTGGTAATTTGTGTTTGTACAACAGTACAAATAATTTTGCATCGGCTTAAAATTATTTGATAATATTATTACATTGAAACTTTCACCAGTATAGATGTTAGTAATAGTTTGGGTTGTAATGAATTTGAGCGAATTTTTGGTTTTCCTGAATCAAATGCTGTAAAAACTTATGTAGTTTGTTTATGATTCAAATTTTTTTATCTAAATTTTAAGAGCTAGACTTTTGTCGCTAGAGCTACATCCACGTAACGCAGTCCTCTGCCATTGTGTACCTCTCTGTAGGATATAACATCAACCTTCTCATTAATTGGATCAAATAAAAATGTCCTCCGTAGTCTTTCCCTTCCTTTCTTTCTACCTTTCCTTCTATTATGATCTTCATTAGATTGTCATGTCATATTAGGTGTTACCGGTTACGTAATTTTTGTAATGGTAAAATGAGTAGATATTTCAATGTAATTTTGTAATTTCAGCCAGTGTACCAGGCTGACCCTTCTGAAGGCTGGACTTATCTGACCGCTGACGGCTGCGACACACTCTGCCCATACGACACCTACAAGGAGCTGGTCTCCGACTACACCCTGGATGAGGACACGTGGAGGACTAACTGCGGCTTTACCAGTGATCTCGTAGTCGATGACTCCAGCATTAACTAAACTAATTATGATAGATAAAATCGAGATAAACTCTCAAACGTGATAATAAACCCTTGGTTAACAATTCAATTTAATAAATGTGTTTAATTTTACCGTGACAATTTAATTGTGTATTTTACAGGGTTACTTGTAATCAATTAGCATCTTTATATATTATTTGTAGGCATATTCTGTACATCAGAACATCTTCTCTCTCATCATTTTTCATTCATCTTTGGTTCTACGACTACTAGAAATTTACAAAATTAATTTGACCGGTGTAAATATAATTAACTCTATGTAAACAGAAATTTGTTGAGATTTGGGAAAAGTTGTGGAACAAAAGTTGTTATTTACAGGGTTATTTCTAATCAATTAGCATAATTTTAGGGGCTTTTTCTGTACATCAAAACTAACATCTTTTGTCCAACGACTTTTGTCAAAACCAAAAAAAAAAAGGAAATGTTTTTCTATAGAACAGCATTTTTTTGAGAATTAATGAAAGTCGTAGGACAAAAGTTCTAAAAGTACAGAATAAGCCCCTTAAAGGATGCTATTGATTAGAAATAATAACCCTGTAAATTATATATTAAGCAAAATATCCTACTTCCTACTAATATTATAAACGCGAAAGTTTGTGGGGATGGATGGATGGATGGATGGAAGTATGGATGTATGGATGTTTGTTACTCTTTCACGCAAAAACTACTGAACGGATTGAGATGAAACTTTGCAGTAATATAGCTTATATATCAGAATAACACATAGGCTATCCTACTATCCTACTAATATTATAAACGCGAAAGTTTGTGAGGATGGATGGATGGATGTATGGATGTATGGATGTTTGTTACTCTTTCACGCAAAAACTACTGAACGGATTGAGATGAAACTTTGCAGTAATATAGCTTATATATCAGAATAACACATAGGCTATAAATTATAATGATATTGTATCAAAAATCAAAATATTATGCGGGCGAAGCCGCGGGTAAAAACTAGTTATACATATATTTAAGTTGTTATTATAATTATTTTTCGCAAAAAATGGCATAACCGAACTTCAACCGTGTACAGAATTCACGGATCGATGTAGTATTTTTTTACATTGTCATTATTGTTGATCATTAAAAATATTTGTATAGCAAGGCATTTTTTGCACATTTTAATGAATATCGACGGTTGAAAGGCAATAATTACCAAGCGACATATTGGCAACTTTACACCAGAGCATTTTAAAGTTTTATTTTTTGGAAAAAAAATCATATAAAATTTTCTATTACTCATTTCTACTCGGTTCTAATATATTATAAATGAAATTTAAAAGCTTTATGAACTGTCATTTAAAAAATATGATTTTTCTCAATAATTTAAGAGATAGTGTCGGTTAGTAAAATTTTGATCAAAATCACAAACAGGTAAAAATTACTAACCAAAAACAAAATTTTATCATAAAACATGTAAAATTAACTAAGCTCCAATATTTTATGATTATATTTGAAGCAAAATGATGCATCCAGAATAAACAGATGTTTAACACATAGGTAAAATGATCGAAATAAAAAGATAAACCACTTTACTGCCAGGCAATTTCAACCATAGTCCTATTTATGTTCCAAAAAGGAACTACCTAACAAAAATTCAGGTTTGTACACTACTTTTGCAAAAGTTTTCAACGGATATCGTCATGACCAATTCTTAAACGGCCCTTGTAGTCATCTACAATCACTCTCTACTGAGTATGAACCTCATCTGATGATGGATGAAAAAAAAAGCTATCAAAAATATTGTCACAATAAAATCTACTTAAAATTAAAACTACAAAGTTGACATCGGTTTCTGGAAAACCTATCTAAATATTTATTATAAAAATCAACTATGTCAAATCATTACCTATTTTATTGTTAATTATTGTTTCTATTAATTTGTCGTCGTCGTTGTCTTTGCAGACATTGCACAGCTGGACTAAGGCCTCCCCTATAGATTTCCAATAAGACCGGCTGGAGACGTCTTGCTTCCAGCACGATGCTGCGGTTTTGATGAGATCTTCCGTTCATCTCGGAGGTGGACTCATAATCTTATCAAGACTACGCTGCGATTAGGCCCACAGTAAACGGTCACGTTTCGGGAACACACAACTGTTGCAACTCTCGTCTTGAAGCACTGAGGTTTATCGGATGAAAAGACATCATGTGGTTTTCCGAACGCTGCCTAGTCGAGTTGGATTCAGCGATTGACCTCCTTCTTGAAGTTTGATTTACCTAGCTGGACTACTTGTCCTTTTTTTTCCAAAGAAATATTTTATGGATACCACCCTGCCGGGGGAGCAGGGTGGTTATGTGGACGTTCCACTGATCGGTGTACCCACTACAAACCCTGGGATGTTGCTGCCTATGTGCTGGAGCTGCGGGGACGCTTTCGCACTCGTTCGCGGCTCCAGTAGCACTGACCCCCTAGGACCTTGCCCTATTTAAGGGTGGATTTTCACCCTTCTTTCCTTAAGTAGCGCGGGGAAATACTGCACGCTCTTCCTAGCGTAACCCTCGGGCTACGCTTTTCAGGCAACGGGCTCCCTTGAATTCGTTGCCTAAGCCACCTGTTATGGGGTCGAAGGAGAGCGTGGAAAACCCTTCTCCGACGCCAAGTTCTTTGGTGGCGCATCGGGAGTTCCGAGAAATTCTCCCTTTCGCGCTCTACCGTTTCCTTTCGACACAAGCGCAACACAACTTGTTCGCAAAAGGAAACGGCCGTCTCCCACGATCTCTCACAACCAAGCATTGACTGAATCAATGCTGGAAGCGAGAGATCAGTTTCTACACTTGCGACGAGGCTTCGGCGTTCATTTGCCCATGCTGAACACTCCTATCCAAAGTGTTTTGCGCCAAATCCTCGTCGCAGCCGCAGTGGTGGCACTCTGTTGTCGGTTCTCTTCCGGCTATGCGGCACAAGTACTTTCCGAAGCATCCATGCCCAGAAAGCACCTGCGAATATTGCACGAGCTGGAAGATAAGCCCCGTCCAGCCAGTCAACGAGGACGGGCTGTATAGCTTCGACGGTCCAGCTGCCAGCTGTATGCTTGGCCAGCTCTTCCTTCTACTCCTCGAGCATGCATGCGGGTGCCGGATTCTGCCCGCGTTGGCGGAGCTCCGTGCGCCACGAGTATGTTCGCATGTACCTTGTGTTTACTGATTTAACGATTTACTGTGTTGTCTGAAAATAAAATTATTTATTTATTTACCTCCACTTCTAAATCCCATTGAGGTGACCCAGCCAAAAGGCATGTCGCGTCACACGAAATAGTGCGATAACCTCTGACTACCCCGATGGCCATTGCGCGTTGTGATTCACTATCCTTCAACCACCACTTGCACCGTTGCCATCGCAAGACTGGCAGCCTCTTCGTAGGTTCTCTACACAAACCCACGGCAGTGTATTAAATGCTTTGGCGATGTCTAGAGACACGCCACCAACACTTGACCATGAGCCACCGCCTCGTCCGTGAGGGCTTTGACACGTTTAACAGCGTCGATTGTAGACCGGCCCGCCCGGAAACCAAATTGATCATCGGACAAGTGTGGACCAATCCTATCAAGATACTGGATGAGGCAAGCAGCTATCACGCATTCGAACAGCTTGTCCACCTCATCCAGCAGTACTATAGGGTGGTACGCGGAGGAAGAGTCCGCAGGGCGCCCGTCTTTCCTCAGAAGGACTAACCTATCCGTCTTCCGTAAATTTAGGAACTGACCTGTCTCCAGACAGGCTGGACTACTTGCGTCATCGCTGGATAGACTCAAGCACAGCCCATGTCTTGACCGAATCAATGGTTATCTCAAAGTCCACATATGCTAAACACACTGAAACACACCAAATTACCAAGCTTCTATCTCGCTTCAATCTACTCGCTTTTTTCGATTTTTATGTACTTTTAACAATAGATTTAAATCAATGTAAAATATATATTTAATAATCTAATATAAAGTGATATCTGAAAATCTATAAATATAAAGTCATAAAATCTTATCAATGCACTTACCGAGTACACAAACAAGCTACGAGATAAAGCACTTTGCACCATGCGCGCACGCATGCGTGTTGTCTAAGCGACAGTTCGGTGAAGACGTAATCGTTATTTTGTTACCAACAGCCACTTTGAATCTGATTTACAGTACGGATAAGTGACAAAACAAAAAAGGTGATGTATGGATAACCCTTAATTTGGCAAACAAAAAATCATTATAAAAGAGGATTTGTTTTAATAGACCTGTTTATAGCCCCCCTAAATAATAAAGAAAAATTATGAAAAAAAATATCCCCTGAAAGATTTCCTGAAAAAACAATGTTAATTATACTCAACAAAATCGGATATTGCAAGATTGACTTATTGTTAATTATGTTAAGCCGGCTCAACAAGATGCATTAAAGCAAAGGAAAGCTTAAAATCAAAACAGACTCAGTGTCATATTTATTTATTTATTGAATGATAGAGGTACAAAATTTAATCAGTTTTGTGGTGATAATTGAAATGAAAGTTAGATCCTTTGACAAAACAAAGTCTCACATTACATTTCAGGGAGTACATCGTAGTGAAACCCTTTTTGCAGTATGTGCATCGGCCATATTCTGTTCCATGGTCTGGGAAATGGTCCATTGGTCGATTGGAATGGTCAAATCTGACGTCATCTATAGGACAACACCGTGTAGGTTTCTTAATTTTGTCCTTATTTTTCAGGTCTTTTACACAGTTTGCGTCAACATTCCGTCCTTTCTTTATCAAGGCTTTAAAAAAGTCCAGTCTATATAATTTTAACAGTCTAAATAATTTTAACAGTTTCTTCAACCCCTTTCTGGAACTATCCCGCCTCTAATAACCGGATTCATGGACAGAATACGTGTTTGTATATTCACAAATTTCAGAAAAATGTTCTTCAGGGAAAAAGTCACAGTTGTTGTTGTCGTTTGTCAACATTCCGTTGTGAATATGGCATAGTTGTGGGACAAGAATTACCGATATCATCATAAGAAGAGTAAATATTAATTTCTGCAAGACATGAGTCAATTGAAAGTGCTTCAGAGGACGTTGAAATTCGACGTCGATGAATGCCCATAATTCTCTTTTCATCTTCATTTTCGGAACTTGTCGTCCCACTAACATCAGATTCCGCATTTTCCGTCGGAATCGAGGCAAGTATTCGACTTGATCTTGAATTCTGTAAATGTAAAAGTTACTAAATGCATAAAAAAAAGAAAAAGCAAAACACACAACATTCAACTATGTTGAGAATACTCAACACACAGAACTTACCTATCATCAAACTTTGTTGAGTGGGCTTAACACTTTTCTCAGAGGCCTACCGTATCCTTCCTTGATGGGTTGAGTGCTTGAAAAATAAATAGAGACAAAGTTTTTACACACATCATCCGATTTAAACTGTTACTTTCACATTTTATGCGCATTTAACTATTTAAAAATATTTTTACCTGAATAATTCAAAGAGCTCTCCGTTTGCTCGCCATTCTTGACGCTCTAATATCAAAAATAGTGTTGATACACGGTAAAAATAAAAATTCCTCAAAAATAGATAACGTAAGAAATCATTAACGATTCCAAAGTAAACCATTGAACGCACAAATAACTTGTAATTTTTTTTTCATTCATACAGTTGAGTATGCTTAACAGTATCAAATTAAGGGATAAGGTCACTTTTAGAGAAATCTCATATCAGAAATAGTTATCTAAGTAACATAAACTTTAAAAAAATCGGCGGGTAGAAAATTACTTAACGACAAAATATATCCTGTTTTAGGCAGGTAGATATTCACTACTTCACATTTTTGAATAAATTATATTTAGGTAAAAAGTACTAAATGACAAAGAATGTTTATTGAAAGTGTGTTAAAAAGTCTTAAATTACGAGAAAGAAAAACAACAATCAGGTAAAAATTCTTAAGTAATGCTAATTCCTGGGTACTCGCAAGGCAGAAAATACTTTATGTTTAGATGCATTATTTAGAGTCGAGGCAAAAATTACTTAGTGTAAATTATAAAAATCTAATCCTTACTATGTGAAAAATACTCATAAATCATTAAAATTTTAGTCGCTTGGACGCCGAAAACTGTGAAAATGTGTCTTTTTTTAAGTTACCAAACGACAACAAACTTCGTCCTAGCGCCGTGAGAGTAAGACCAATCGACGCAGTTTTTTTTTCTGATTTCAGTGATATATATAACTCAATATCGCCCAAACTGTCGCTTGGTAATTTTTGCCTTTCAAGCGTCGATATGTACCCCATGTACATATACATTAAAATGTGCAAAATTCAGTATTTAAATTCAGGATGACGTCTTGAGGCAGTGCAGACTCTGGGTTCAACAGCACGCGGAGATCTTATTTTGGATGAATTGGTGCACAGCCAGGGTTACATTTTGTATGTAGGTACAGTTGTCGAACATTTAGCTCTCTTGCCTTAGCGTATAGCTCCTTCGTTGGAAATATGTAAAGCAGCTTGTACATCACCTTCAGCACTGCGCGCTGTGCTCTTTCTATTTCTAGCATTGCTGTAACTCCAGCTCCTCCCCACACCGTTATGCAATAGGACAAGATAGATTCATCTAGAACTGTGTAGACCGTGTTAAGAATTCGATCATTTGCAGAGTTACGCAATGCTGTCATTACATGCGTGAGATTCCACACTTTTTTCCCGAGAATAGATGTATGACCTTTAATTGATAATTGTTTGGCAATTAGTATCCCTAAATATTTCTGGCGTCCTGGAAATTGTATCACAATCACAGTGAGATAAATTACATGACGAGTGCATTATTAGTTTTATTTGGGGGTCTGGTTCCGGAAACTTTGTTTTATGAAAGCATAAATATTGTGTATAGTAGTAATATTAACGTAACACGGTTTCTGTCTAGCTATCTTTTTATAAGAGCCATGCCAGCTACACTCATCCCATAAAATAATTGACGTTAATCGCAAAACTTTTGCCATAGCAGAATTTCTCGAAATATTGCAAGTTGGAGTTTCAATCACCTGTACATTTAATGGCAATTTTAATGCAGAGTGTGCACCTTTTAATAATGTAGCAGCATTGAAGTAACATTAAACATCATTGTGTAGCAGCGATTCCTGAAGATGGAAGTGCCAATGCAATTTTCTGTTCCGATCGAATAGTCGCTAAAATCAATGATAACGTTCAAAAACGTTCGTTAGAACGTTTTGCCTGTACCGCAGGTGCATCCAAGAAATAATTATAATCCACGATCAGTTGTCGACTGTCCTTCAAATAAATTGTTTTTGATGTCATCCCACTGCGAATTAGGTACATGTAAATGTAATGAATAGATCCGGTCGACCGTATTTTTGTACCTAAGACATTGCGTCTTGTGCATATTCGTTCATATGCTGTGGGCTATAAATATGGTTAAAAATATAAACATAAAGCAATTATTATCGCTGACAATTTGCTTTAATCGAAGCACGTCCAAAATGAAATGACCGCATGAATGCCAAACAACATGCCTGTACTGTCAACACTGAAAAAAGTTACAATTTGACAGCACAATCCCCATCTGAAAAAAGCTTCAATTTGACAGCAAAATCGCCATTAACTAAATGATCCGCCATTTATTGAATTCATTGAAATATGTGATAAATGAAGAACCGCTCGACCGATTTTGTGCAAACTTCACATAAACCATCTACTAAACAGTTCAAACAAAGCCTAAACATTTGGTTTGGATAGGTGAGCCCGTTCTTGAGTTATAAAATTACAACGTAAAGTGGCATTGATTTTTAGGGTTCTGTACATCAAAAGGAAAAAACGGAACCCTTATAGAATCACTTTGTTGTCCGTCTGTGTGTATGTCAAGACTCTTTATCTCGGGAACGCGTAAAGATATTGAGCTGAAATTTAAACTGTATACGTATATCTATGGTCTCTTGCAGTTGTGTAAAAGAAAAAGTTCTCAGTTACCGTATGAAAGAGTTAGAGCCGTTTATGTCGTAAAAGCCGCGTATTTCGACACTCACAAAAATCAAAACCTACAGGGTACATCCAGTTGACATAGAACTATGAAATTTGGCGAGAAGCATTGTCTCAGAGTACACATATAGAAATAAATCTGAAAACTGTACATTTTTATTTAAATCACAAAATATGGATTCAAAATTCAAAGTGAGTAAATCGTATCATGTAAGGTATCATATAAAAAAACTTAATTAGCACTTGCTAACAGGTTTTTAATTAATGAAATTATTTTTATCGTGCTTCACACACTAGGTGTATAGAAACTTTCCTTTTGTCCAAATCCTGCGAACGCGTCAATTTTTGAAATGTTTATCACAAAAGGAAAGGTTTTTAATTATTTTAACAACGTGTTTGTACGGAACCCTCGATGCGCGAGCCTGACTCGCACTTGTCCGGTTTTTAGGGTTCCGTTCCTCAAAAGGAAAAAACGGAACCCTTATAGGATCACTTTGTTGTCCGTCTGTCCGTGGTCCGTCTGTCCGTCTGTCCGTCTGTGTGTATGTCAAGACCCTTTACCTCGGGAACGCGTAAAGATATCGAGTTGAAATTTAAACTGTATACGTAAACCTATGAATTCTTGCAGTTGTGTAAAAGAAAAGCTACTCAGTTACCGTATCAAAAAGTTAGAGCCGTTTATGTCTTAAAAATCGCATATTTCAACACTCACATAAATCAAAACCTACAGGGTACTTGCAGTTGACCTAGAACTATGAAATTTGGTATAAAGCATTGTATTAGAGTACTCATATAGGAATAAATCTAAAAACTGGACATTTTTAATTTAATCACTAAAAATCCTCAACGAAAAAATCCAAAAAATCCAAATTTTAAAGCGAGGTGATCATGTCATTTGAAGTGTGTAGTTATCGGTTTATGATGAAAAGTGTAAAAAAAGGATGATTAGTTAGCTTGTGACATTTGAAATAACAATATGTACTTACCTACTAATGTATAAAAATCTATACTAATCCTGGGCAGGTATAACCAAAAGTGATAAGTAAGTACCAAATTTTATTCAAATCCGTTCAGCTAAGTACACCTATACTAATTAGTACTTGAATGAGCAACATCTGGTTATAGTACGTACCTACGAGTACATCCCAACACCTAAACCTTCACATTTAAAGTTTTTTTTTACTATCCATATACTTACTTTACATTACAACAGAAACATAACATCAGGGTTACAGGTGTTGCTCCCTCATATTACCAAACTCTTCAACACTATCTTACATACTGGCAATATACCAAAACAGATGTGCCATTCAAACATAACACTTCTTCATAAAAAAGGTGACAAAAGTGACATAAACAATTACAGACCTATTAGTTTAATACCACACCTATACAATTTTTTTATCAACATTATCCAAAAACGTATCGATAGCAAACTAGATAGTTGCCAACCTCCAGAACAAGCCGGATTCCGCCCTGGGTTTTCCACCACGGATCATTTACACACAATAAATCAAATAATAGAAAAGCATAATGAATTCAGTAAAACACTTTATGTAGCCTTTGTAGATTACAAAAAAGCGTTTGACAGTATTACTCATGAAGCAATCTACTCCTCTCTAGAAAACCAAGGCATAGAAAAAATATACATAGATCTCATCAAAACCATATACAACAATAGCACAGCTGATATCAAACTGACCACCCACGGACCCAAATATCCAATAGAAAAAGGCGTTAAGCAGGGTGACCCACTCTCTCCCAAACTGTTCACCAGCACACTCGAAGAAGTTTTCAAGACCTTGGCTAGCGTATGGTCTACAAGGGGGATTGATGTTGGTGGCAAGAAACTCAACAATTTGAGATTTGCAGACGACATTGTCCTCTTTGCATCAACTGCACTTGAACTACAAACTATACTCCAAGAACTGAGCACAGCAAGCCTCAAGGTTGGACTGATGATGAATCGGTCAAAGACTAAAGTCATGACAAACAGCACAAAACGTAAGGTCGAGGTTGACGGGCAGATAATACAATATGTCAATGAGTACACTTATCTTGGACAGATAGTCTTCTTCGAAAACCGACAAGACAAAGAAATTGAGCGCAGAGTCGAAAATGCTTGGAAAAGTTACTGGTCGATCAAAGAATGGATGAAGGGTGACTTGCCGATATCACTGAAGCGCAGACTCATCGATATGTGTATCTTGCCCGTCCTGACCTACGGTGCTCAAACTTGGTCATTGACTGATACTCAGAGGTTCAAGCTTGGGGTTTGCCAAAGGGCAATGGAGCGCAGTATGATAGGCATCAAACGGACGGACAGAGTTCGAAACACAACACTGCGTTCCATTACAGGTGTAGTTGACGTAGGCCAAAAAGCTGCTAAACTAAAATGGGATTGGGCGGGTCAAGTAGTTCGTATGCACCCCGAGAGATGGGCTAGGATCGTCACACAATGGGTACCGGAAGGCAGACGAAGGCAGGGAAGGCCTAGAAAACGTTGGTGTGACGATCTTGACACTTTCCGGGAAGGCTGGCGGGATTTGGCCACAGAACGCGATGAATGGAAGGAAATGGGGGAGACCTTTGCCCAGAAGTGGGACAGCATAGGTTGAGAAAAAAAAAATACTTACCTACCTAAAGGTGGGCACACACGGTCAGTTAAATTGATCAGTTTTTCGCGTCACTCCAACTGGGAGCTCATTCAGTTAATGAAAAGGTGGGAATTGGTGGTTCCATATTTGAAGACAGTGGAGCCATGATATTTCTTCGATAACTTGTGTTGTGTTTCAATTTTTCATGAGAAATGATTGGAACCAAAGTTGTTTAAAATTTGATTTTCCACAACCACAATTCCTATTTACTTTTTCTAGGATCGATATTTTTTAATAAGCCGGTGATGCCATGATGTTTCTTCGATAACTTGTGTTATTTCAATTTTTCATGAGAAATTATCGGAACCCAAGTTGTTTGAAATTTGATTTCCTATAACTTTGATTCCCATCAACTTTTTCCAGGATCGATATTTTTTTAATAAGACAGTGGTGCCATTTTATTTCTTCTATAACTTGTGTTATTTCAATTTTTCATGAGAAATTTTCGAAGCCGAAGTTGCTTGAAATTTGATTTCCTACAACTTTGATTCCTATCAACTTTTTCTAGGATCGATATTTTTTTAATAAGCCAGTGGTGCCATGATGTTTCTACGATAACTTGTGTTATTTCAATTTTTCATGAGAAATTATGGGAACCAAAGTTGTTTGAAATTTGATTGGCTACAACTTTGATTCCCATCAACATTTTCCAGGATCGATATTTTTTTTAATAAGTTAGTGGTTCTATTTTATTTCTTCCATAACTTGTTATTTAAATTTTTCATGAGAAATTATCGAAGCCGAAGTTGCTTGAAATTTGATTTCCTACAACTTTGATTCCTATCAACTTTTGTAGGATCGATATTTTTTGGATCTTTTTTTATAAAAAATTGAAATTACGTGAGTTACTGAAGATTCAGTTAATCATCGAAGTAGTACAAACATGCAAACCATCGCTGTACCTATCGGCAATAGTTGACTACATTAGGACCCCGCTGCAATTATTTGATGAACTGATGCGATCATTTCATCATGTGTGCCCAGCTTCTGGTAGTGGTTTATACATGGAGCCACCAATTCCCACCTTTTAATTTACTGAATGAGCCCCAATTGGAGTGACGCGAAAAACTGATCAGTTGAACTGACCGTGTATGCCCACCTTAACACATGAGCAGAACGTTGTTATACATACTCAATAATAATTTTAACAAAACAGGGTAGGTACATATGGTTAATATACATATTTATGCGTATTTCTCTTCAATTTCAATAAATACGAGTACGTATTCGTTTTCTGAGCAATAAGCATAACAAAATGATCACAGCGCACTTGAGCGCACCCTTGCAGTGCCTCTAATGCATCGATAATTCATCTCTTTCACACGGTAATCAAAGATATGAGAGTAAAAGAGAAGACCACAGTCGCGGGCTTATTGCCACGAGACATCCAAAGCGTGTTCGAAGGGAAAGCTATCGAGTAGTAATAATATTAAAATACTTATATGGATATTGTAATGTAACGTATTATTATCGATCGATATTATTTAGTTGTATGCTTTATTTTTAACCTATTTCAAAAAAGAATGTTCTCACTCAAGCTGTTGATCAATGTTTTTTTTTTGTATTTTATGTTACGCAATTACTCCTTCATATATGAACTGATTTTGAGGATTTTTATTTAGTTTATTATCATATTTCAGATTTCAGTCCCATTTAAATTTTATCAACATCAGAGGAGTTGTTTTTGAAAAAATAACAATAGTATAAAAAATTCGATGATACATCGATTTGTGCGAACTATATACCTAAGAATTTATTTTACCGGAGATAGTCTAATCCAGAGTTGAAGCTTTTTGCAGGCAATAAGTCTTAATGGAAATCTGTTTGAGTGGCCTACGTCCAAAACTCCTTTCAGCGGATAACTAGTAAATTTTACCTCCAGATAGTCATAGCTCCAGTCTCCACAACTACGTCGAGACCAGAGCTAAGACTTTTTAGATTGAGATCGTTGCTATCTTGAGACTGCGTTGCGCTATCTATAAGATGTGGGCTCCAGTCTAGTTGAGGAATAGTGCAAACGCGCAAGAAGTATTCACACTACAGAAAAAAATGTATTCGTATTCTCGTAAATACTAAAACTCACGACATCACAAAACTTGATATTATGTCCTTGGTCTATATTTGTCAAGAAGAATTCTGACAAGCATTTTAACAAAGTATCTGATAAAACGCACAAAATTAGATAGCAATATAGACATACACTTGCCATTCCCAAATTCTATGGCTATAATTTGTTTCAATAAATTGCCTGATTTATAATTAACTAAAATAAAAAAAAATGTTTTATTTTAAACACAAAGCGTCTCTATTGCTCTCTTATTCCTCCATACGCATGACGTCACGAGTGAACCGATGATACACAAAGCACATAGGCAATATTAAGCACTAATTAAGCAACATATCGTAGAGATTCGAGAAAATAGGGCCATTGTAAACTATTTAATGTGTGTACCTGAGATGTTAATTGATTGTGAACTAGGTATTAAATGTAAACTACCTATATCAGAAGCCGGGAAGAAACTACATATAAACAACGTTATTATAATTCACTTATATAATTCTAAGATATTGATACAAAATATACGGAATATAATCTAACACGACTTATTACTTTTGTTTATAAGATCTCTTTGATAGAAATGGGTCCTTAACGACACTGACACTGAATCTAGGTTTAAGTGAACTCTAGTAATTAAGCTACACGTCTTTTCCTTTCTCCGTTTACAAGATGTGTGTCCCGCGCGCTGCTGACGTCATCGCCCCGACGTTAGCTCCAAACCACCACGTCCGGTGGTAGCTCTGTTATGCAACTTCACTCGTGTAATTGTGAAGTTGCCAACATAAATGTAGGACAAAGCTCAGACGCTTATTATGATTTTCTCTTTGAGTCTCTGTAGTTTGTACACGCGCCCACTTTTTTTACAACAGTACAAGCGGTCTCCTATAGTAGGCCTTTTTAAAATAACTCTAAGTAAAGTTTTTATAGTAGAAATGAATTAAAATTAATTTAAATTATGTATGTAGTCATACATTATAATAACCTTAAAATAGTTTTTTGTACAAATATAACCGAAATAAATTCAGAATTATTTTAGCAAACTTAAACGAAACTTTAACACAAATGGTACCTTCGAAATGAATTTTCTAACATTTGCATTTTTAGTTAGATAGGTAACATATTAGTTCGTTGTTCTGTGGAATTTTTCATAGTATTTTTCCTTTTGTAGACAAAAGCTTTATAAGATGTCTAATACGAGTACAACGAACAAATGAGTATCAGTAACTGAAACTTAACCAAACATTCCAATTCGTGCTTGTGTGTCAAACTAATTATTACCAAAACAAAGGCTCGTGTACTAAGGCACAAGTTTGAACTTGTTCTGCAATATAGGTAGGTATTCAAATGTCTCCGCGGCGGGACCGATTCCTTGGACTTTGTTTATAAGAGGATCAAGTGACTTAGGTATTCTTTACGAATTGTCGAGAGTTTGACGCCGATAAGTTCGAATTAACGCGTCATTTTGTTGCTTATTGCATCTGTGTTCCATTCATTATTTTAATCCGTGTTCTATTCATAAAATAATTGTGTTTCGTGGAACTAATCAGCATTGTTTTTGTTTCGAATTCTTTTGAAATAGCTGCACGTGCGTCTATACTAATCTTATTTGTTTGAATGGTGTTCCATTCATTATCCTTACTTAATATTATAAATGCGAAAGTAACTCTGTCTGTCTGTCTGTCTGTCGCGCTTTCACGCCCAAACTACTGAACCGATCTTAATGAAATTTGGTACACAGATAGTCGAGAGCCTGAGAAAGGACATAGGCTACATTTTATCCCGAAAATTGCATAATTCCCGTAGGATAGGACAAAATCTATCGTTAGCGAAACTGTCGCCTATCACAACGACGATAAAAGGCCCAATTTTGAAGGCACCATCTTAATTATAACAGGTAATTAGACTATTTCTGTTTCTTTTTTACTTTGGGCATTCGATAGAGAGAACACTTTTTGCGTTGCTATTAAATTTACGATGGCGCGTTCGTAATTGGGTTGATTGAGCCTGATATGGATTGACAAAACGTAATTAGATGACAGGTGAAAAGTCTGCAGTCAATGTATATTGACTGCAGACTTTTATAAACGTCTCGCTTAGCATACAAAAGGACAAATTGTCTTTCCATCATTATAGCTCCTCGGAGAGGAAATAAAGTATGGATTAACAATGACAACTGACATTAAAATTGGACAAAATAGTTTTCCTTTTGCCATGCTACATATTACAATGACGTTTAATACTGGGCCGTCATTTCGTCTGACATTAAAATATTTTTAAATATACCACCGTTAGAGTTTAAACATGATTCTTTATTCTACCTTTATGGTACAGAATCCATGCTAATATATTAAGAAACGGATCGACTTGATTTTTAGAAGTAGTATGGCATGAGTATGAGTATCTTGAAACTAAGGTTATTAACCTTGATTCTGAATTGTAACCTTGACACAAACATAAATTTCTGTTGGTTTGGTTAAGATTGAACAGTGATAACAGTGCAGCCCGCCTCAGCTGTGGCACTCCTCATGAGGCACGCAACTTGCCGGCCAGCCTTTCAGCTGCTATAGTTAAAAACCCCAGAAAAGCGGCTCAACCTCGAGTGCATACTTCTAAACTGCCTAGGGGGAAAAGACCAAAAAGAATCGGGAGACCTCGAGTGCCGCCTTCTCAGCTGTCTCAGAAAAAAACCCAGAGAAGCGGCTCTGCCTGGGATTCCCGCGCCGCCCATAAGCCTCGGCTACTAAGTTCCCCCGCCACGACAAGTCGGGAACCCATGGGCAGATAATCAACAGAAACATTTATAAGTATAAGGTATTTTGATGTCGGGTTAAGTTGGAACAGTAACAACAAGGTGCAAGGTACTTGATTTTTTATAGAGCAAGTGCCTTTATTAACTACTACTAAATACAAGACTTACAATGTAAAACTTCATAAACTACTACATATCAAGCAATTGGATCATCCACAGACCCTTGAAGGTCTAAAGATATTCTAAATGCTCGAGCCCACTGCCAGTTAGCAGCGTGCCCAGCATGCTGGCAGCATTGCCAATCAGCTTGGCAATGCTGCTTATACGTTGAACCAAATAAACACCAGCATTTCGGTCTTACGGCGGGTACACCAGACGCTCAGAGAGACTTTTGAAAACAAGATGAGCTCCCGGCCAACACGCGCACAATATCTCAATTTCAAACGGCTCAAATATACAACCACTGCCGAGGTTAGCATATTTGCGCCGTTTGTGCTGCTCCGCTGAATTGGCCACCGCTCCAGCCCTACTCTGAGTCTTGGAAAGATGTAACGGCGCCAAAGTATCGACGCAAGTCGTGTTCCATACTAAGGGCCGCCTACACTTCCATAAGACCAGCTTCATACCGTCAGGCCTTTTGCCATCACCAAGCGCAAACCCATTCGGTTCGAGTACGGCTGCGATATTGGCGGTCGCAAAAGCCCTGCGTATGACATCGTTCACAATGGTGTGGCAATCAATTACCAGCACTTCTTGAGCAAGAAAGACGGTGGTGACCGATCTGGTCAACTAGAGTACTTGAATAGGTGAGAGCGCTCAGCTATGTGCGGCGCGGCAGCAAGGTGGGTCGACTATCTCGACGATATCATCAATACCGCCGGTCGAGCCTGGTCACGACCGGCAAAGAGCCGAGGCAGATGGCACTGCAAGAGAGAGGCCTATACCCAACAGTGGGTCAAAAAAGCTGCGGATGATAACGATGACGAAACAAATTAGTTGAGATTGGCTGTATTTTGGGTTTGAAATGATTATTTGCTACAATATTTGTGTACCGTTTGACATAGAATTGGGGCTAATATTTTGTGGCGCACTTACTGTTTTTGTTACCATATTTTTTTGACAAGATAAACATAAATTAAATTATATCGCGGGCGAAGCCGCGGGTAAAAGCTAGTTTTAAATATTTTTTGTATCCTAGCACCTAGAATTTTTTTTGTATCGTATTCTTTTGGAATAACCAGACGTGTATCGATACTCATCCTATTTCTCTAACTAACATACCAGTTGATTAGTATCATTTGAGTAGATAGGTTCAGTGCGCTGTGTACATACAAGATGTTAAAACGGAAAATTAAATTATCTTTAAGTGATAAACTTAAAAAATTGAACGCGCTCGAGAACTGAAATACGCAATGAATTTGATTTACCCACAGAGCTATTACAACTAGAGAGATAGCGCTGTTGTCGCTTGAGGCAATTCTCAACCACGAAAATGTATGGAAAATCTTGCCCATGGCAAGATTTTCCCATGGCAAGATTTTCCATACATTTTAGATCCATAGATTAATTTAGAGTAGCCTATCAGAGGCACTCAAAAAATTTTGATTTTTTTTCTTGAACGAAAGGCGTCAAAGACTCATCTAATATCGGCGAACCTAGAAGGCGAAGAGAACACTTGTTTACCGATTTGATATTTGGTGCCAAATCGTTAAATTTGTTAAGTATCAAATCTTTTGTGTGTTTATAGTTGTTAATAAATTGCCAATATTCAATTTTAATCAGTAGATGATCCAGATACAAATCCGCCAGATACAGAAGTATGTTATTGCTGATCATTTGCTTGACAGAGGTATTGGACAGGACATTGGATCGAGCTCCACGACCCAAAAGTCCTCTCCACGGATCGACATTATTTTTCAAGAATAGTTCGTGAACCGGTGTAAATCAAATAACATAACAATTTCAACCGGGAGGATGGATTTAAGTTATGGGCGTCGTGGAATCCCGTTGTCAACAAATATAAATCGCGTAGTATAGGTAGCAAGACATTATTAGATACCGTTAGTGTTGTGTGTCGTAGTGACAATTTTTCAAGTTCAAGTTGAATTGGCGGTACTATTTGTTGCACATTCCAGCCTACTACCACGACCGATGCAACTCGGTCAAAACGTCGGGATGATGAGATATTTATTTATTTCGTAATTTTAGTGCACGATTTGTCCCGCAGTACATAATAATAAAGTAGATGATCCGTCATTAGTCATATATTACGAGCACATTATCAACACTAATAGGTCATTATCAGCGAAAGGCTTTTTTCGTATCTTAAAAAAAACGTTCTGAGCATTGCTATGACTCACATCGATAAGCCATGGGATTGATTAGATTGAAATTTAACCACGTATTATCTTAGATTGGGACGTCACTAGCTGCTGAATACGCTCTCTATAACACACTTAGAGCAGCTTGGCTCGTTAGAACTAAGCTTAAACTCTGGATGATACCCAAAGTCTTTTAGGCTTCTTTTGGCGCTTGAGACATCGCTAGAAATCCGTAGTAGAGAGATTTTGTATGTAGGTATATAAATTACGTGAGTTACTGAAGATTCAGTTAATCATCGAAGTGGTACAAACATGCAAACCATCGCAGTACCTATCGGCAATAGTTGACTACATTAGGACCCCGCTGCAATTATTTGATGAACTGATGCGATCATTTCATCATGTGTGACCAGCTTCTGGTAGTGGTTTATACATGGAGCCACCAATTCCCACCTTTTAATTTACTGAATGAGCCCCAATTGGAGTGACGCGAAAAACTGATCAGTTGAACTGACTGTGTATGCCCACCTTCACATGAGCAGAACGTTGTTATACATACTCAATAATAATTTTAACAAAACAGGGTAGGTACATATGGTTAATATACATATTTATGCGTATTTCTCTTCAATTTCAATAAATACGAGTACGTATTCGTTTTCTGAGCAATAAGCATAACAAAATGATCACAGCGCACTTGAGCGCACCCTTGCAGTGCCTCTAATGCATCGAATACCCAAAGTCTTTTAGGCTTCTTTTGGCGCTTGAGACATCGCTAGAAATCCGTAGTAGAGAGATTTTGTATGTAGGTATAATATGAAATTAATTTTGTTGACACATGACATCACAGTCAGGTCGCACGGTTTGCCTCCTAGATGGCGCTTTCCCTGCCATTCGTGTGTAAAGTGGCGTATCCACTATGAGAAAAATATCTAATTTCCTACAAGTGTTTTAGTAATAATGTGAAAAATGGGCACAACCAGTGTTTTTGCCCACTTTTCACCGGCTGTGGCCATTCTGGTGAGCCGGTTATGGCTACTTTACATCTTTAGCAAATTAGTACAAAAAATGCATAAAACCAAAGTTTCTGTGAGAAACAGTTATTGCAAGTTTGCAATAGCAATATTGCCAATTCGTGCAAAAAATCAAGCCAATCCGTTGTTTCGTTGCTGAGAAAAAGTTTTTGGCCTATTAGAATCGGGATTTGAGAAACATTAAATTTTTCGGAATAAAATACCCATGACACATTTTGTCTTTTAAACTATGTTCGTGCAAAAAATAGAATCAATCTGTTGCTCCATTGCTGAGTAAAAGTTTTTGTCCTATCCTACGAGAACTATGAAACTTAATATAAAAGTAGCCTGTATATATTACTTTCCGTTTTTTACACTTTGTCCATTGTCCATGCCAAAAATCAAATCAATCCGTTGCTGATTAAAAGTGGAACAAACCAACAAACTTTCAAAATATCAGTAAGGATAGGTATATTTCATCAGAACCACTATTTCGTACAAAACAGTAATGAATTAAACTACATTATGTACAATATAATTATAAAGAAATAAGATATATATAAAAACATAAAAATACATATTTACAAAACAAACACGCCGTCCAGACCAGCAGTGTGTGGGAAGGTCCCCAAAACACTGGCCGCGTTACCTCGCTGAATCGCAAGGCTCAGACTTTGAGCGAAGTACGCGCCAGCTCTAGGGTTTCCGGAGGCGAGGCCCAACCTTTTTGATAAAGCTTTACTAAAGCTCTTTGTGTCGGATGACCACGGGCCCAAAGTTTCCACAGCTAACGCAACAAATTCGTAGTGTGCGTTAAGCTGTGAATACTTTTGATGTTTGTTCCTCTGTGCCTTCTCATTGCAGCCGCGGTTCCAGCACAGCGAGCGGAATCACCAAGGTATGACGGTGCCAGGGTATCCACACACGTGGCGTCCCACACTAAGGCTCGCCCGAGACTCCATGGTATTAGTGTGGCTCCATCAGGACGCTTACCGTCATCCCTTGACATTCCGCTCGGTTCCAGAGTCGAAGGCACAGAAGCAGTGGAGAGTGCCCGCCTGACTAAATCATTTATTGCCCGATGGCGATAAAGTCGGCCGGCACTCTTTCTTACAATATGTATTTTTATGTTTTTATATATATCTTATTTCTTTATAATTATATTGTACATAATGTAGTTTAATTTGTAAATAGTAGTTAACGTGTATTTTTTCCGAGATTTTGATAAAATATTGAATATTCTAGCAAGAATTTACAGTAATGAATTTATTAAACATATTACATTTAACTGCCTTGACTGCCTTGGTGGCTCTGTGGTTAGTGAACCTGACTTCTGGATCAAAGAAGCGTGGGTTCGATCCCCACGCAGGGCAAACATTTTTGTGATGAACATTGGTGTTTGCTTCGGGTGTTATTAAGGTACTATCTATATAAGTATGTATTTAAAATATCTATATGTATCATATCACAAGCTTTGCTTAGTTTGGGGTCAGAGACCGTGTGTGAGATGTCCCCCCAATATATTATTGTACTGTGCCATGCTCTATAATTCTCATATAAGACCATTGTTGTTCTATGATGTATTCGTATGAAACACAATTTAACTACAAAATACATTTTAAATTATTTTACCCAGAAGAGCTTGTAACTAGTACTCGGAGAAGTCGGAGAAGTTTTGCGAATCGTTTAAATGTGTCTATTATAGTGTGTAATATTTAAACATAAATAAATATAAATCAGACCGAGACAGATGGCACAGTAAGAGAGAGGCCTATAACCAGCATTGGGATAAAGAAGGCTGTGGATGATGGTGATGAAATACAAATCTATGAGAGTTGTTTTAATTTTGCATTTTTATTTTTCTATTTGGGCGTCTAGGTCTATGACTGTGTCATCGTATTCATTTTGTTTGTAATTATTCTCGAAGTGGTGTATACATAATCATATGTACTTCTTGCCTTAGTCTTGTAACTATCTATTATATCATTATTATCAGCTACAGAATGTCCACTGATGTACATAAGTCACAATTTACTTTTCCAATAACACCGGTTGAAAGCGGCTTACATCCTAGCGCGATCCTGGGGTCTTGATTAGATCATAAGGCTACGTTGTCAGTGGACGCTACGCTTCTCCATACATGGTCTCTATTCGAAAACTTTACGACCCCATAGGTTATCCACTCACTCTAAAATTTGAACACACATTCTTAGCATTTAATCCAAACCTCGCAAATTCAGACGTTATCGAGCCACGGCTCCGCAAAGACAAATAAATCAATTTAATTAAACAAACGCCAAGATACAAAAGCTCACATGCTACTCCTATTCACAAGTGCCGTATCATAAATGTAAAGAAAACTGAAGTACATCAAATCGATTATAAATAATAAATCTTTGAATTCCACCAGACTATTACATCAGTATCTAGGTAGGTACTACAATCAGCTTCAATTTATGAGTTTAGATAAAATATCATTTGATTGTCATGATAACTATATCGGCCACTTTTTGTATAAATGCTGTAGTTTGTGGTTTAGAAAACATTGTTAGCGAAGACACGGTCCCAGTTGACAATCCGCCAACATCCAAAACAGCAAATATGTCAAAGATCTTCCTTGTGTTGCTGCTGGCCATCGCTGGACAGAGTTTGGGGGACTCTGTCACAGACGGAACTAAGCTCATTTCTGTCATGTTGGTAAGCTGCTTGTATCATCACACTGATATGCATAAGACGTGATTCTCTCTCCAGCACCCCTAACATAGCAAAGGAATTGCCGTTTTATCCACTTTTCATTTCAGTTGTCACTATCAACCAATACTTTATTTTCTCTTCGATGGGGATTGGCGAAAAGACAATTAGCAAAACATGCAGGTAAACTGCACCCTTGGCAAGTAGACAAATTTGCCATAATATAGATGCATTTGCCGTTGAGAACATTAGATCCATGTATTATCCGACTTCGACATCGATAGATTTTTTAAAACGTCAACATTATTCACACGCTTTTACGTCATCGTTTTGTGTCGGCTTCCGGACAGTGGAGAAACGAATAAGCTTACGTTCCGACTCACTTATGTCACATGTTACTACGGTATCTGTAAAAATTTGGATGTTTTGTGACAGCTTTGAGCTATGGAGAAACGTGAAGCAGCTCTGTACCAACCGTCTGTCTGAATCAAGCCCCAATACGACTTCTTATTTTGTTCATATTTCTATTTTGTTCCGCAGATGCACCGTCATGGAGACAGGACCCCCACTTCTGGTAGTCAAACTTACGCGACAAATGTTGAGGCCATCGAAGCCGCCTCTGCCTATTACGGATATGGACAACTTACTAATGTGAGTTACTCGGTCTTTTACTTTTAGAAGAATTCTTATTTCATTGTGAAAACCCAGTGCCAAGTTTACCTTGAATGCTTTTTAAATTGCTCCCCGCGTGGGCTGAAACCAGGAACGTTAATCTTGGCTAGATTGGAACAATCATTATTATTGTTAGTAGAATATTGTGATTTAAATATACTTCCTTGTTTAACTTTCTTCTTTATTTGCTTTCTTTCGATTTCCAGCAAGGCAAAAATCGTGCTTACTCTTTGGGAGAAACTTTCCGCGCGCGTTATGATGAGTTGATCGCGCCTCAATACAACCATTCTCAAATCTACATCCGGTCCACTGACTCTACTCGCGCTAAGATGACTATCCTCACTGCCCTGGCGGCCATCTACCCTGCCGACTCTGACAGCTGGAGCGATGAGATTAATTGGGTTCCTACACCTTACACCACTACTACCGCTAAATACGATTACGTAAGTACAATTGTATATATCAGTAATTTTCATCAAACACAGTGTTTTATATCTCGCTGATTGATCTAAATCTCTCTTTTGCGGTGCCATCTGCCTTGGTTCTGTATCAATCATGTCAAGTTTTAGGCGACTGCCTGTATCTGTACTTTAATTTAAATAATAATTTAAAAATATTGGGTAGCTATTTTCCAGTATGAACCTCAGATCATCTTTTTTATTTTTCAGAATTTAGCTATAATGAACTGCCCTAATTTGATGACTGGTTATTACGCCTTGATGCAGTCTAATCCCTCTCGTATGGACAAGTACTTCGATACCCTCAACGCCATCGCGGAATTAGGCGGCTACAACTACACTTCGTATCCCGTAATGGGAGCTTATTCTTTATACGATGTTTACGTCAGTCAAGTAAGTACAAATTAAAAAAATTACGCCATGCAATGACTAAGATGGTTTTACAGAATGCTTTGCAATAAAACTAGATACATCAAATTCTTAAAACTTTTAAAATAAAGAATTAAATTTTATGTAATAAAATATTTTTTGATAAAGGTAATAGAGATTAAAATTTAAACTTTCAGAGGAACTTGGGTATTCCCTTGGGAGATGAATATGAAGCTCTCATGCCATCTCTTAAAGAAGCTGCTGGTGAAGCTATTGACGTTTTCCTCGGAGACGATGACTATGTAGCGTACGAGGCCGGTAAGTCTCTGATGATTGGATTAAGTACTCGTATATCTAGCTACGGGTTTCAACACTCACATCCCTCCCATTTTATAATGACGTGAACAAGAAAAATTTCTAACAAAAGCTGGAAGAAGAATTCTGTCACACAAAGATCTCATATCTCAGATTTCGAAATAAAATTAGTTTAATTATGCTTGCATCAATCTAGCACACTATCGATAATGACTTGTATTATATTAACTCATAGTAGCTATGGGAGATACAAGTGGGTGTTGCCCACCTCAAAATTTTCTTTGACCACTCCAAAAAAATTGAGGGTCAATACTTTCAGTATTTCTGGGGTGGGCATAAATCAATTATAATAATTGGCTATACTTGTAGTTCAGCTAGATGGTTGCTGATCTCAGAGGAAATTTCTTACTACGACCATGTTTAAACTACATCTTGGTTTAGCGTACTCAATATGGTAGAAACGGTGATTATAATAATTATTAATTCCATTCCAGGTGTGAACCTTTACAATTTCTTCGCTCAAGCTGACAGCATGATCGCTGGCGATGTCGATGACACCTACCCGGTGATAATCTACTCCGCCCACGATATGACAGTCTACGGCTTCGAATCTGCAGCTCACGTGTTCCCCAGGCAGGGAGTTCCTGCATACACAGCTACTTTTGGACTCGAGCTTCGTCAAGTTATCGAGAGCGGAGAATACGTTGTACTGGTAGGTAAATCTACATTGATGGATGTGAATAGAATTAAGAATAGAAACAAAAACAACTCAAAAGAAGAGTTGAAAATAGACAAGTGATCACCTTTGTATAGGTCGAATCGTATAAGTCGGCGGATGAAAAGTTTGCTACTTGCTGCGAAATATCCAAAACTGAGTGATGCTCATATAAAACTTGGTTGATTGGATTACCTTTATATTGCGCAGCTTGTAGCTAACTTCACATTCGCTGACTTATATGATTCGGCCGGTGACTGGCTTGCTGTTTGTTGTTGTTGTATTGTAGTACTTGTGGGTAATTTGATTTGACATGAACCGCTTGGACATTGTATAACGTGGCACCAGTACTATTTTAGTGAATTTGAGCTATTTATTGGTCTAGTCTAGCTCAAATCTTTTAAGAACTTGTTTATTTTATTCTTTGTTATTTTATTTCTATTTATTTGATTAGTTTTTATGAACCAAATTTTTAATGCTACGGAGATCCGGGTACAGAATTTTTGCTAAAGTATACGTGTTAAAATAAGTAGTTTACAGTAATTTTGTGATTCCAGCCAGTGTACCAGGCTGACCCGTCTGAAGGCTGGTCTTACCTGACCGCTGACGGCTGCGACACTCTCTGCCCTTACGACACCTACAAGGAGCTGGTCTCCGACTACACCCTGGACGAGGACACCTGGAGGACTAACTGCGGCTTCACCAACGACCTCGTTGTCGATGACTCCAGCATTAACTAAACTACATATCTATATCTGCATAGACCACCAACGGTGGTCATAGACGGCGAAAGATACTGAATGTGATACTAAACTCTCAAACGTGATAATAAACTCTTTGCTAACAATTCTATTTAATAAATGTATTTTATTTTACCGTTTTATTCTGATATAGTTTGTAAGTTTTTAAACAAAATACATTTATACATAATAGAGAAATAAATTGCGTGTTATTATTTCTTGTAAAATTAGTACAAGGTATTATATATTATGTCTACTAATAAAAAGCCAAATTAAACATTTTGAAAAAACCCACGACGACGGTTAGATAGTAATTAAAACTGGATAAAATAATTTAAAAACCCCCGACTTAAAAAATAGATGTAACTCAAGATAAGAAACGTAATAAAGATAATAAACGTAAGTAGTTGACCTCTCGCGGAAGAATATCCGTCGGGGGCTGCCATTAAATGAACTAAATTTGTAGTTTATAGCAACGTGAATAATAATAATTGGAGGTTTTTTAGCGATATAATTACACCTTTAATGCTTCTACAATTTTAGAAATTGATGATGATACTTATTTTTATTTACGACAAGTTTAAAATAGTGATGGCAGCCAGGGTTGCCAATTATTCCAGTCGCCATAGTCGTACATGTTTAATCTGATCATATTTGGTCAAAAAAAAAATATATTGTCTGTACTATTCGTAGATTCGGGGACTTTGGTTTTTTGAAAAATTCAACCCACAACAACGCTTCGCTTTTTATGAGAGCATATAATTATGTACACGAAGAGCCTCGGCGTTTGCCCAAAATACCCTATGGAAGATACGCCTTTGCTACAAGTATGTAGGTACATTTGATAATTCCATCCATCCATCCATCAGCCAAAGGACGTCCACTGCTGGATATAGATTATAGGCCTCCCCTATGGATCTCCAATAAGACCGGTTGATAGCGGCTTGCATCCAGCGCGATCCTGCGGTCTTAATGAGGTCATCTGTCCACCTTGTGGGTGGACGTCCTACGCTGCGCTTGCCGGTACGTGGTCTCCACTCGAGAACTTTTCGACTCCACCGGTCATCAGTCCTCCGCGCTATGTGTCCTGCCCATTGCCATTTCAACTTGCTAATCCGTTGGGCTATGTCGGTAACTTTGGTTCTTCTACGGATCTCCTCATTCCTGATTCGATCCCGCAGAGAGACTCCGAGCATAGCCCTCTCCATAGCTCGTTGTAGTAGTCAAGACAAAATCGATGGAAGAGCTCAGCACGATGCTCGAAGGCCTCAATCGGGTTTCTCAACAGGTGGGTCTTAAGGTGAACATGGATAAGACAAAAGTCATGTGTAATTCCCATGTTTTACCCACCCCGATTTCTGTTGGAAGCTCGGTTCTTGAAGTCGTTGACTCGTATGTCTACCTAGGACAAGTAGTCAATTAGGTAGGTCCGACTTCAACAAAGAGGCCAATCGCCGAATCCAACTCGGATGGGCAGCGTTCGGAAAATTGCGTAGCGTCTTTTCGTCCGACATACCTCAGATTTGATAATTATTTGCAAATAAAATTTGCCTGGGGCTTTGTTGTAAGTAACTCAACTCGATATCATTACTAGAATGACAATAGTACCTAAAACATATATTTTTTTGTTCTACAGAATGTTGCTATCGAGTTCTATTGAGTTTCCTTGTTTGTAGTAGGTAGGTACAAAAAATGTATTAAGATTAACGAGCTACTATCGTTGCACTTAATTTTGGACCCTGTAGAATTAGTTAAAGATTGTCAACTTAGATGGCGCCATTGTGATGAACATGTTAATACCTATCTAAAACACGCACTAATAAAACCCAAACCCATATAGCTCAGAAAAAAAAGAATATAATTTTGCACTAATTTTCCGATCCAATTTTTTGTTTTTATATGGTTTAGAATCACTTACTCAGCATGAAATCACAAAAATGCTGTCAGATCCAGGTAGAACTTCAAGCGCAATCTTGAAAAAATGTTTTTGTCTGATATCTCGGAAACTATGCACTTTAGGGCATTAGGGCAATCTTGACACAAATGACACTTGAACTAGTGATCAAATGTCAAATTCGATTTCACAATGATGGTGAACAAACTTCAGCAAACTTCACTTTGCCCCTATGACTATAACGCCGCGCTATGCCAAAGTGCTCGGTTACAAGCACTAATCAGGTGACATAACGTCGACATTTGAAAAAACGGGTCATTGTGAATTATTTAATGTAAATATTTAAGTCGGTATGTATGACGGCGCTCGGACATTTTTTTACTACTTTCACTTAGGGACTGGCTCTGTGGATATTTGCTCAAAGATTAAAAATGATACACTTCTGACAGTTTCTGCACTTTGCTAAGCAACATCCTGTTTATACAAACAAAATAAAATAAAATTCTAAACGTATTAATTTTTTTCTCAAATATCTGTTAAAACCAAGGACTTTGTATACTATCTGGACTGCGCACAGACGAAATTTGGCTCAAAATTAGTTTAGGAAAATTCAACCTTAATGCGTTGTAACAAAACATATATTCCTTAGAAATGGCATAAGAGAGACGCTGTGCCGAGTGAGACTTCCCAAAGTGATGACGGTGTCCCGCTCGCACTATTACCATTTCGAAACGACACATATACAGATATGGTAGAATTATTACCTAAGCCGCGACTGTCTTAACCATTTCTTAGTTTTTATAACAATGTAGTTTGATAAGATTTTAGTTAAAATTGCGAATAGATGCCAATAAAACAGAGTTTGTTATTTATTTTGTATGAAAATACCTACGTCGTACGACGATTTATTGTTATTGAATTTGACATGTAATCATATTTATTGTATATTGACATGATATAAATAATTTATCCTACGTCTTTATGATTAACGGATATTTTTTTTATTTTTGACTAGAGTATCACCGTCGATTGCAAATGGCGTACTATGGTGTATACAAAGAAGTGTAGTAGGGTGACTATGCTGGACATATTTCTTAAACATGCTGGGTGTACAATTGGTGTATAGTGGTGGGTGTCATTTTTAATTTTTTTTTGGTTGTAGATTTCAAAATTGGCATCCATTTTGGAAATAAAAACGGCAGACGTCACTTTTTTGAAAAAATCATGGGTGTAGTTTTTGAGGTTTTTGGGGGTGTAGATTTCAAAATTGGCATCCATTTTGGAATTAAAGACGAGCATCACTTTTTCGTATTAGCGTAATCTTTCAAAATGCTTTTTCGTTTAGCGTAATCTTTCAAAATGCTCAAAGTATCAAAAATAAAAGCCATCTCTTTGAGCACATTCTAGAAGAAAACAACATACAGGCAGTTGGAATATCGGAAACTTGGATTACTCATGAACAAAAAGATCTCATAAAAATCTCAGGCTTTACATTCGCAGCTGGATACTACAGAAAATCACATTTACATGGAGGTGTATCTATTTTATTGAAGGATAATATCGAATTCACAGAAAGAGCTGATATAATGGATCTATCGGTAGAATTCATTGTTGAAACATGTGCAATCGAAATACCCAAGGAAAATCTTTTATTAATAACTGTTTATCGAAACGATCGCGATATCGAAACGTTTTTCAATTTTTTAGATAAACTACTAAGTAAAATTAAAACAAAAGATCACAAGAAACATATAGTTATTGGCGGTGACTTCAATTTAGATTCTAAAAAAAGATCAAACGATCACCAAAGACTACTAAACACTATGCTTGAAATCAATCTCAAACAAAAAATAACAATATCAACTAGAGAAGTGAATAAAACTTCAACATGTTTAGATTTATTGTTCACCAACTATAACAACAATTGCGTATCCGAAGTAAAAGAATATGGCATATCAGATCACAAGGCTTTATATTACAGTTTCGATTCCGCTACAAACACAAAACAACACCCGGTTAAAAAAATTATATTTAAAAGACAATTTTAACCACACAACATCCAAGCTTTTAAGAAAGAGTTAGCTGTAACAAATTGGAATAAATTACTAATAAATGACAAAATAGATAACAACTATGACATCTTTAACAAAGAAATAAATATCGTATTAAACAAATGCATACCGATTAAAAAGAAAATCATAAAAAATCGAAATAAAAATAGCTGGTTAACAAAAGGCTTACGTAAATCTTGCCAGCACAAAAGAACACTTAGAGCCTTAATAAACGAAACAAACAACGAGATCTTAAAAAACTACCACAAAGATTACACAAAAACCTTAAAAAAATGCGTCAAAATGTCAAAAAAAATGCATAATATTAAAAGAATGGAAAACTCAGACAATAAAGTCAAAGCTATGTGGAAAATTATTAAAGAAGTAACTAACAAAAAGCCATGTACAACAAGAGCTCATAACATAAAACTAAAAATATTAAATTCCACCATTCAAGACCCAATTACAGTAGCAAACACTTTTAATGACTATTTTGCAACTGTCGGTATACCACCTCAGCCAACAAACATAAATACATGCCAGTATCAAACTACTACCCAGAACGAAAATGATAAAGAGCCACGAAATCAAACTATAAATTCGATGTACTTGTCACCCGTTACAAGAACAGAAGTTTATAAAATCATAAAAAAGCTACCCAATAAATATAGCAGCGGAATAGACGACATCCCTCCAGTACTTGTAAAAGCTTGCGCAGAAGAACTCGTAGATCCTTTAACAAAATTAATCAACCAATCCATCGATCAAGAATGTTTTCCCGAAAAACTAAAACTAGCAAAAATACGACCTATCCTAAAAAAAACTGGAAAAGCCACAGATGTCACCAACTACAGACCCATTGCACTATTACCGACAATATCAAAAATTTTTGAACGACCAATATCCGATCGCATATACACATATTTAGACAAATATAAATTACTCGATGAAAATCAATTTGGTTTCAGGAAAAAATCATCTACAACACTCGCAATATACAAATACAACCAACACATTTTAAATCATATAAGAGACAAACACCATTCCATCGGAGTACTATTAGATTTGGCTAAAGCATACGACAAAATTTGGCATAACATACCATTTAAAGAATTACAGGAAATAGGTATACGCGGGAAACCCCTGAACTGGATACGTTCATTTCTGACAAATAGACGACAACTGGTACAAATAGACCACTACAGCCAAGATAACCCCACAAAACAAGAAATAAAATCAAAAGTACGCATATTAAATAATGGCGTACCTCAAGGGAGCGTAATAGCAGGAATATTGTTTCTCATCTACATAAATAACCTGTCAAAAATAATCACGACGCCCCATGTACTATTCGCTGACGATATTTCCCTCATTTTCAAATGCTCACCCGATAATAATACATTTACCCAAATAAACAGTTCATTAAACACCATCCAATCATGGATCAAAGCACATAATCTTGAAATAAACACCCAGAAAACCAAAATTGTACAGTTTTACCCCCACCAAAAAAAGCCACTAAATCTCTGCAAACTAAGTAAAATCTTGAAAATAAACTAAATATGAAATACTAGGTATAGAATTCGACAAACATCTAAACTGGAAAAACCATATCGGGAAACTAAAATCAAAACTATCACAATTCATATACGCATTATCCGTTCTAAAAACCAATACTAACACCAAAACCGCATTGAATGCTTATTATGCATACGCTCATGCTTGGCTAAATTATGGTATAATCATATGGGGCAACAGTACCGATGCTAACGATTTATTCATAAAACAAAAAAAATGCCTCCGCATTATAATTAATATCCGCCAACGTGAGAGCTGCAAACCGCACTTTAAAGAACAAAAAATACTAACCCTACCCAGCCTTTACATATTAGAAGCAGCTTTATTTGCCAAAAAACACCCACACCTGTTCACTGCCTCAACAAACCCCAGACGCCAAAACCAACTAGTAGCACCCGAACCATTATTAGAAATAGTCAGGAAAGGCCCAGAATACATGCTAATAAAAATATTTAACAAGCTACCAAATAATATCAGAAACGAAACAAACGAAAATTCTTTTAAAAGAAATCTAAAAGCGATTCTCATATCCAAAAGCTATTACTCAATACAAGACTTCCTAGACGAAAAACGTTTCGACACCGCAAACTAGCAAAAGTAATATAAGACAAATAATATTTAGCTAACATTCCCATTAACTTAGTGTTTAAGTAAATTGCAATACCCTAATACAGGGTCCATAAGTATTAACTCTAGGTTTATATAAATGATACATGACTAAGAGAATATGTATTTATGGTGCAATAAAAACAATTGAAATTGAAATTGAAATAACAGGTCAATGTGACCTAAATTATCATTTACAAATATAGCGGTATGGATAGCCCTCTAAGTTGAGGCTACAAGAGAACGAAACTGTAGTGCTTCTGCACTGCAAGGCTACAGAAGATATAAGAATAGAAAAAGACGCATTACAAGTCTTCAGCAACGAAACATCTGGTGTAACAGAGGTGGATCAAATATGCCAACGGCCCAAGGCTGGTTCGAGTAAGGTGGCAAAGGGGGGAATGCACAATTTACCCCAAGCGGGGTGTCAGTGCAGGTCACATCACTCCCGTCTAGAATTAAAATTAGACTCTATGTGGCGCTTGAGACGTCATTGCTAGAGATTGATAGTCGAGAGATAGAGAGAGACTATATAATAGAGTACGAGTAGCGCTCCGAAAAGAAGACTCACGACACATCTCTTTGACTGAATCTTCATAAGTCTATACTCGCTCTTGACCGATTTGGTTCATATTCGCAAATCGTGTTGAAATTTAGATACATAACGATCTTGCCAATTATTATCGAAATCGGCTGATAAATAGCGCGACAGAAAATTTTCCCTTTTTTGAGGGAAATACCCCCCGAAACCAAAATCTCCGACGATAAAAAATCCATTATTAAATGAATAAATATGAACATAATACAACGAAACTTGGAACACAGATCATCAATGATATGTTTGAAACCAAAATCTGCGACGATAAAAAAAACCATTATTATAAATAAATATGAACATAATACAACGAAACTTGGAACACAGATCATCAATGATATGTTTGCAACCAAAATCTGCGACTATAAAAAAATCCATTATTATAAATAAATATGAACATAATACAACGAAACTTGGAACACAGATCATCATGATAATTATGTTTGTACCCGGAATAATCGGGTATGCTGATGACAGCACAACTGTGGAGAGGTATACAGCTAGCCCTCGAGCCATTCGGTCGGAAATAGAACCATTGCGTAAGGCCCTGGTTGAAAGAGTTTACCAGGCACTTTTTGTGGTAGCAGAATGGGGCGATAACAGTCTTGTCTACATACTCCATCTTCGGCTACAACTTCGCTTTACATCAGGCGAATGGTAGCCAAATGTAGCTCTATACTAAATATAAAGAAAAAAACATAGTTCCATGTTACGTGGCCTCTACTAAACTTTAAGATACCATAGGTCATACACGCTCACTTTGTCTGTATGTCTGTCTGCTCACTCAATCTGAACCCACACTCCATGCATTTAGGCCGAAACTCGCAAATTAACACGTAATCGAGCCACGGCAACGCTGAGACAAATAAATTAATTTAAATTAAACAAACAGCAAGTGAAGATAGCACGTGTGCTTTTATACACACATGCTATCTTCACCAGTGTGAAATTATAAATGTAAAGGGAACTTAAGTTTAGCGACTTGATTACAAAAAATAAATCTTTGAATCCCATCAGTTTGCAACTTTAGGACCTATCTACTAAAATCAGCTTTAATTTATGGGTTTAGATAAAATAACATTTAATTTTGGTTGTCATGATTACTCTATCTGCCACTTTTTGTATAAATGCGGTTGTTTGCGGTTTAGAAAACATTGTTAGCACGATCCCAGTTGACAATCCACCGAAATCCAAAACAGCAAATATGTCGAAGATCTTCGTTGTGTTGCTGTTGACCATCGCTGGACAGAGTTTGGGGGACTCTGTCACAGACGGAACTAAGCTCATTTCTGTCATGTTGGTAAGCATCTTTTTGCGTCCATGAGCTTGAAACTTGTTTTTCTCTCCAACATACCTAGCATGGCAAATGGATTAACGGTTTTATCCACTTTTAATATCAGATGCCATCGTCAATTCATATTTTGTTTTCTCTTCGAGGGGAAAAACTAATAGAGGTCATTTTGCATCAGAGAAACGATTAAAGTTCACATACGTTCCAACTCAGTATTGTCATTCTAAAATGACAATACTGAGTTGGAACATATATGAGTGTGTGTGTATATCGAGCCGTATTAGTGTACGTCTTCTTTACAACAAAATAATCCTCGGTGAAAGAAGAGATGTTATTATTATGATGATGTATGTGTCTCCTTCTGGTGTCATAGCTTTTTAAGATATGAATTAATTGTTTTATTAACCAATGTTAACTATAGAGTGTTCCTATGAATTTTGAAATTTTGTTGCTGAATGCTTCTTTTTCAAATTTACAAATGATTATTTTATATAACTAATATTTTGTTCTGAAGATGCACCGTCATGGAGACAGGACCCCCACTTCTGGTAGTCAATCCTACGCTACAAATGTTGAGGCCGTCGAAGCCGCCTCTGCCTATTACGGATATGGACAGCTTACTAATGTGAGTTACTTGGTAATTTACCTAATGAATACTTATTTCCTTATGGAACTACCCAGTGCCCAGTTCATTTTTAATGCTTTTATATTGCTCCCCTTCTGGCCGGATATCAAGAACGTTATTGTTAGCTTTTTCAATAAATGTACTTACTTTTTAGCTATATCTTTGATTTACTATCTTTAAATTTCCAGCAAGGCAAAAATCGTGCTTACTCTTTGGGAGAAACTTTCCGCGCGCGTTATGATGAGTTGATTGCGCCTCAATACAACCATTCCCAAATCTACATCCGGTCCACTGACTCTACTCGGGCCAAGATGACCATCCTCACTGCACTGGCAGCCATCTACCCTGCCGACTCTGACAGCTGGAGCGATGAGATTAACTGGGTTCCTACACCTTACACCACAGTTCCCGCCAAATACGATTTCGTAAGTTAAATTAAATTTGTAATATCATTCGTTCTTATCAGATACAGTATTCTAAATCCCACTGATGGATTTAAAGCTGTATTTTACAAAGTCAGTATTTGGTTGTTATTTTAAATCAACTTTTATTTTTCAGAATTTAGCTACCTTGAACTGCCCCAACTTCTTGACTGGCTATTATTCCCTGGCAATGTCGAATCCCTCTCGTATGGACAAGTACTTTGACACTCTAAACGCCATTGCTGAATTAGGCGGCTATAACTACACTTCGAATCCCGTCATCGGAGCTTTTTCTTTATACGATGTTTACGTCAGTCAAGTAAGTACAAATAAAAAAAATATGTCATGTACTGAGAAAGATGGTTTTACAAAATGCTTTGCAATAAAACTAAATCAAATTCCTAAGATAATAATCATCTGAACAATCTGATAAATAATGTCATCTTTCAGAGAAATTTGGGTATTCCTTTGGGTGATGAATATGAAGCTCTCATGCCATCACTTAAAGAAGCTGCTGGTGAAGCAATGGACGTTATCCTCGGAGACGATGACTATGTTACGTACGAGGCTGGTAAGTCGCTAACAACAATATTGAACAATACTAGAGGTGTCAGCAACATTATGACAAGGATTCTACTGAACATCGCATGTTATCGTCAATAATAATAAGAAAGTTCTCTTGCAAGAGCAAAAAATACTTTCCTTCAAAAACATAGAAGCAGAATTTCATCACAAAAATGTCTCCATATTTCAGATTTAATTTTTTTTAATAATTCATTCCATTCCAGGTGTGAACCTATACAATTTCTTCGCTCAAGCTGACAGTATGATCGCTGGTGATGTCGATGACACCTACCCAGTGATAATCTACTCCGCCCACGATGGGACGGTTTATGGCTTCGAATCTGCAGCTCACGTGTTCCCCAGGCAGGGAGTTCCTGCATACACAGCTACTTTTGGACTTGAACTTCGTCAGATCATCGAGAGTGGAGAGTACGTTGTGCTGGTAGGTAAATCTACATAGTGAAATTAGATATAATTTTGAATAGAAACATAAATAACCCAAGGGAAGAAGGGTTGAAAAGACTCGAAGAAATCACCTTTGTAAAGGACGAAACAGAAAAGTTCGCTACAAGCTGCGCAATATCCAGTCCTGACTGATGCTCACTTCATTAAAACTCGCGTGAGAATACATTATATTAGATAAAATACCGGTTTTAACTCACGTATGATATACGGCCGGGCCGCTGTGAAACCCGACCGGTTTCGGAGTAAATTAGTACTCCTTCTTCATCAGGGAATACGTGCACTCCCGTCGCCTGGCGCACGCGCACTCCCTGATGAAGAAGGAGTACTAATTTACTCCGAAACCGGTCGGGTTTCACAGCGGCCCGGCCGTATATCATACGTGAGTTAAAACCGGTATTTTATCTAATATAATGTATTCTCACGCGAGTTTTAATGAAGTGAGCATCAGTCAGGACTGGATATTATTATATCATACGTGAGTTAAAACCGGTATTTTATCTAATATCTGACTGATGCTCACATAAACCTTGGTTGATTGAATAATAATGCGCGGCTTGTAGCTAACTTCACATCCGCTGACTTGTATGATTCGGCCGCAATTGTTACTTGTTGTTGTTGTATTGTAGTACTTACTGGTAATTTGTAAATCAACATAATTATGTTTTTGACGAGGACATCAACAGCTTAACCATTGTTTAACATGGCACCAATACTATTGTAATGATATTGTGCTATATAGTGGTCATGTCTAGCCCAAATATTTTAAGAACATTTTTATTTTATTCTTTATCATTTTATTTCTATTTATTTGATCTTTATTTTCTTAATCAAGTTTTCAATGCTACTGAGACCCAGATACAAGGTTTTTGTTAATGTTTACGTGGTAAAATAGTTTGTGATTCCAGCCAGTGTACCAGGCTGACCCGTCTGAAGGCTGGACCTACCTGACCGCTGACGGCTGCGACACGCTCTGCCCTTACGACGCCTACAAGGAGCTGGTCTCCGATTACACCCTGGACGAGGACACCTGGAGGACTAACTGCGGCTTCACCAACGACCTCGTTGTCGATGACTCCAGCATTAACTAAACGACCTATATTATATATATGCATTTACCATTAACGGTGATAAATACTGAATGTAATAATAAACTCTCAAACGTGATAATAAACTCTTTGCTAACAATTTTATTTAATAATTGTATTTTATTTTATCGTGATAATTTAATTCTGTAGTATTTTGTAAGTTTTTAACACAATAAATTTATACACAATTGAGAAAAAAATTCAGCGCTATTATTACTTGGAAATAATTAGAGTCACTAACATTTACTAATAAGGAATAGTAGTAGGTAAATAAGTCTAAACCAAAATCTAAGTTCTTTTAAAGCACTTACTCTTGGAACAAAGATAAAAATACTTATGGTTTGCTTAAACTTATAAATCTTCTATTATATAAAAGGCTTCCCTGAGTGACTGACTGACAGACAGCCTACAGCCCAAACCGCTTAAGATATAAACTTGAAATTAGGATCATAGGTACATTGTACGACGTAATGGAGCACTAAGGAAGAAAATTTTGAAAAATCGATCTCTAAAGGGGTAAAACGGGCCCTTTTCATTTGTATGTAACATTTTATTTCCTGTACCGAATGACTTGAAACTTTGTATACATACTTTCCAAACAAAATAAAAGTTACGTTTTTTCCTGTTTTTCCGAATTTTTCTCATCTAAGGGGTCAAATAAGGTCCCAAAGTTGGTGAAAAAAGTGTCAATTACATCCAACCAGCTGAACGGTTATGGTTGAAATCTGGTATGAAGGAAGCACACAGTATGTTTCAATACAGGAACTAATAATATCCTGGAAAATCTGTAGGGTTCCTTAGGGATGGCAAAAATTAATTAGTTTAGGCTACAACCCAAACCGCTGAGGATATAAACTTGAAATTTGGAATATACGTAGATCATACGACATAATGAAGCACTAAGGGTGAAATTCGTACCCAACTCTAACTTACGGGGTAAAACGGGCCCTTTTTATTTGCATGTAACTTTTTATTCCCTATACCGATTGACATGAAACTTTGTATAGATGCTTTTAAGACTAATTAAAAAATTTGGCAGTACCTGTTTTTCTGAATTTTCCTTAAAAAATCCTTAGGGGTCAGATACGTCCCAAAACTTCAATGCGCTTTTTTTAAACAATGTAATATCTAGAATAGGATTAAGATAATGATTTATGCTTAAATGGGGCAAAATGGGTCCCGAATAGTTTACGATTTTTTATTTTGTGAGTCAATAGTCTTAAACTTAGCGCACATACGGATCAATATACTTATTTTACTATGGGATCAACCCTGATAAGCGAAAATTATCAACATTTTCCATACATTTTATCGCTGGTCGATGAACTTTTTGTGTTGAACAGCTGATTTTATTCACGTGATTTTGGGGTTGATACCATTGTAAAAGTTAATCAAATTATGAGTATAATAGCATCCTAGAACATGCCTGACGAGTGACGTCTAGAATTAAACTATGTGTATCTCAAATAAAATAAGATATAGGTAAGTACCTACTTGTGTGCCATTTTTTCATTAGCCTGGAAAATTAAATTTCTAATGACTTCATGAAACATGTTGAATACCTGTACCGGCCTTAATTAATAGTGCACTAACATAGGCCTACCCGCGAAGGGTGATTGGGCCATATCCATCACGCCGACCAAACGCGGGTTGCTGAATCCACAAACGACATTGATTTTTTTCTACGGACGTACCCATACAGGTTGCCTCAATGTTTTCCATCAATGAAAAGCCAGTAGTGTGAAATTCCTTACATAGTTACTCATACAATTATTATTATTGGCTCCCTCGGTGGCTCAGTGATTTGTGAACCTGACTCCTGGGTCAAAGAGGCGTGAGTTTATTCCTACCCAGGGCAAATATTTATGTGATGATCATATGTGTTTGCTCTGTGTCTGGGTGTTATTAATGTATTATTATTTATCTATTTAACACTTTCTTGCACACCATTTGTACAAAAGGAGGACTTAACGCTAAATAGCATTATCAGCCAGTCAACCTACAGGTACATGTATATGTAGTAAATCAGTCTCTGCCAGCCAAATCACAAGCTTTGCTTAGTTTGCGGTCAGAGACCGTGTGTGAGATGTTCCCCAATATTTATTTTATATTTTTTTTTATTATTGAGTTAATTTTAGAAATTCGGCATTTTACCATCCAGAAATTCACGTGCTCCGTAATAAGCTTTAGATACAAGTAAAGTAAATAACCAAATACTGAGACAATGCAGGCCAATCCGTGGGCTAATCTAATTTTAGGCAGATACTGATACAATTCAGGCTAAACCGTAGGCATTATCCTTGCAAGTGATACGATAATAGGCTCAATTATGAAAGCGCCATGATAAATACCAATATAAAAAGTGTTCTCTCTATCGAATGCTTAAAGTGAAAAAGAAACAGAAATAATGATGCTAATTAGCTATTATAATTACGATGGGGTCTTCATAATCGAGCCTTATGCGGGCTTAGCCACGAGCTACTATTATTTTAAGTAAGTGCTAAGAAAACGCGGGCCAAACTGTGGGTTTTTATCATTTTAAGCAATTACTAAAATAACGCGGGCCATTGTCATTGCAAGTAATACAACAACGCAGGCTAACGGCACGCTATTATAATTTTAAGGATTTATTAAGACAACGCGGGCCAGACCGCGAACTATTAGATATTATTATAAGCGAATGCCAAGATAACGCGGATTGAACCGCGGGCTGTTATTTTAATCAAGTAAGTATTAAAACAACGTGGTCCAAACTGTGGGTTATTATCATTTTAAGTACCTAATTATTAACACAACGCGGGCCAAACCGCGGGCTATTATCATTTTCAGCAATTGCTAAGACAACACGGGCCAGACCATGGGCTATTATCATTGTAAGTAATACGACAATGCAGGCCAAACGGCAAGCTTTTATAATTTTAAGCAAGTATTAAGACATCGCAGTTCATGCTGCGTGCTATAAATAACCATCTTAAGCAAGTACTAATAATACGCAGGGCAAACCGTGGGCATTATCCTTGCAAGTAATTTTAAGCAAGTATTAAGACAACGCGGGCCAAATCGCGGACTATTAGATATTTTTATAAGCAAGTACAAAGACAACGTAGATCAAACCGCGGGCTATTTTCATCTTAAGTAAGATGTATTAAGACAACGCGGGCGAAGCCGCGGGTTTTAAGCTAGTGTTATTATAAAATTGTTGAAAACTTGAACATATAAAGTACTATAATTTATGTGGTAAAATACAATATTACACACGCACACTCGCGCAAGCGCCCTGCGCCGTCTTACGAATGTTCGATCAGGTCACGCGTCCTGACACGATTTTAACATTTTTTACCCATCGTGCTCATCGCCGCTAGTAGTTATTTGTTACACAAGAGTGCAAAGTTGATTTTTGACCGCGTGCTCAATTTTGATGACCGAGAAAGCGAAGGATTCTAAAATAAATTGTTGTAAATTGTAAAAAAACAACAATTAAAATCCTGAGCGTTAGCGAGGGAATCAAAAGAGCATAAGGTAAAAAATCTTTGCACTCGAGTGCAACACGTAACTTTTCATCCCCCCTCAGCGAGGAAATGACTTAAGTCGTCTACATACCGCATTGTTTCAAATACTTCTCGCGTGATTGTTAAAGGAAGAAAGCTCATTTGCGCACTATTGACAGGTTCAGTCAATTCTGTTGGCATGAAATAAACTTCCTCGTCGCTAGAATCACTCATTTTATTTAATTTTTCACTTGTTTTCAAGTTTCTTATTTTTAAAACTTTTAACAATACGACATGCATGATAAAAAAACGGCGCGCGCAAATCCAATTAAAAAAGCAAGAAGGTTCCGTGTTTGAATTTTGAACAAATTAAAAAAGGTCGTATGATAAATTAGGCACCATGGAGGTAGAAGTAAATAGGTTTAATAATGTTTTGTATTCACAAACTTACCGCACACGGTGTTCTAAATTCAATTTTAAAACGGCTTTTGCATTCAGATTTCGAAGAGCAAAAATACTCTTTCCGAGATGGGGGGATGAAAAGATGTTTTCACTTCAAAAACATTTTCAGCGTTCTTGTGACTCACATCGATAAGCCATGGGGTTTAATTAGATTGTAATTTAACCACAAAATGACATCTTAGATTGTATGCTCATTAGCTGTTGAGCAAGCCCTCTATAACTATGGCCCAATTAACAGCTTGGCTCCTTTTTTTTTTTTTGTTGTTCCTCTTGTACTTCCTCCGACACAAATCGGAGACATTGTCAAGCTGAACATTTGCTTACGCAGTTTTCTATTTTATTAATGAACGGCCAATTTGATTGCCTCATGCAGTTTTGTGTGAGCATAAATATGACATGCATATATAATTATACATATGTTACAAGAATAATAACTTACGTTAGTAAACTAATCAAATTAAATTTTTAAGCACTAAGCCTAAAGATAAACACTTACTGTTATTATCACTACTAATTATACCTAGCATACAATATCTCTACAAATTTTTATTCGATTTTTTTTTTCCTTTTTTCTGATATATTTTAATTTTTTTAATTTTCATATTTTTTATTTTTTTACTCGTAAATATTCATATCAGATACTTATAACTAATACAGTATAATATAAATTATTCAAGTTTATTTTATAACTATTCCGCGTTCCAGTTTTTATATACATATCTACATTTATTATCTGGCTCGTCAGTTTTGGGTTATTTGAAAGCGTTTAAATGAGTTAGGTATGCATGTTATATACCATGCGTACACTCATTTATGTCGCATTGACAGCTGAGTATTATAAGAGTGCAAATATTTCCACTATATTTGCAGCTCTTACATTTTGTTTAGTCTAATTGTATCTTGATATGATTTCTATTCTTAGTCGAGTCTATCAATGTTATCTACTACCTTATTTATACCGTACGGACGCTAGGTTCTATATGTAGGTAATATATTCAAAAATATATCTCACATATAGTTTTCATCAACTATCATAATTATATTATATATATCTTAATACATTTATGTATATTTACATTTCTAATCTAATTATATTTACATAATTTTATAGAATATCATATTTAAACGTACGTATTCCATTAATTTGTAATTACTTATTTCTTTTGTTACACCTTTTTGTTACATATTTACAGAATTCGAGAAAACTCTCTCTGCCTGCCATCAAAATCCTGCAGCCACTCACTCAAATTGTTTCTCTTTAAGTCTTTTGCAAATTCTATCTCCAGCAGTGTTCTTTTCAGTATGTATACAGGGCAGTCAACAATTGCATGGATGGTGCTCTCTTCTTCCTCCGGGTCACAGATGCATCCAGATGAGGGCTTGATTTTGAATCTGTTAAGATACTGCGCAAAACCTCCGTGACCTGTGAATACCTGTACTAACTCCTGGGTAAGTTTGACTGTTTTGAGTTGCTTGTGGGCCGTCTGAACATCCGGAAAGAACATTTTTGTAGTTCCTGCTGTCTCTCCCTCAGCATATCTTGTCTGCCACTTGAGAATGCTCTCGTTTCGCACTATTCGTTTTATATACGAGATAGGACACCCGTCATAGTGAGCTGCCGTAGTTGTTTTTGTTGCAGCCTCCTTAGCCAAAAAGTCAGCTCGCTCATTGCCCTCAATTCCGATATGTGCTTTCACCCAATAAAGGTTAATTGTTTTACCTTGTGTAGAGAAACTAACCTTTTTGTTAGCTTCTCTACATTCAAACTCTTTTAACGATAACACTGCCAACTTACAATTCTAATTATGAAATTTGTTAAATTGCTTTTGACAGGATCAGCGATCCTTGGTTTTAAAATTCAGTCAGTCTTGAGAGGGAAGTCATCAAGGAGACACGAAAGATGGTGCATGTCTTGTGGTATTTTTATGAAAGTATATGTGGTGTTAGTTCATGTTAACGTGTGATCTTTGAACGTGGTGACGGGTCCTGCAGAGAAGACAGCATGAGCGTCTGGTAATTTTTCTTCGCGAGGCTTCGGTCTCTTTGACCTTGTTACAGGAGGACCTCATCTTTTGGGGCCACTGACCTTGCCACTTACTTTGGAGTACCGAGCTAGCGCTACAGGCGCCTTCACCTCAAGCGCCAGAACAACTTCACGGGCGTCTTCACGCTAGTGCCCAGCTATATAACTACAAGAGCCTCCACCTCAAGCGCCCCAACACCACGGGCGTATATACGCTAACGCAGAGCTGGCGCTACAGGCGCTTCTATCTCCAGCGCCCTGCTGGCGCTACGTCTATCGGCGGGTCCAGCTTGTCTACGCTCCAACCTCGGCCGGCCTCCAGTGTGTTTTCTTTGCGTGCTACCCCTCCCCTGTTAGGCTAACATTCCACGGACTCTTTTCAAAATTCTCTCTCTATTCGCTTCAAGAAAAACATATAGACTATAAGTGCAGTGTTATTTATATGGTGAAATGATTAAATGTGTAAACAGTATAGTTAGTTTTCTATATTAATCTCCTTTCTTCGAACCGTTAGGAATCCTAACCACTAGGCAGGACTCTTGGGGTAGGTTCTCTGAAATCTCGTAACTTGTGGTGTTGCAACCGGCTCCCCCGCTTGCAACGCTACAGTTTGATACTCTTTACCTGTGGTGCTGCAACCGGCTCCCCCGCTTGCCGCATTACAGGTTTCTCTCTCTAATCCTCTCTTTACCTGTGGTGCTGCAAACGGCTCCCCCGTTTGTAACGCTACAGTTCTCTCTATTCCTCCCTTAACTTGTGGTGCTGCAAACGGCTCCCCCGTTTGCAACATTACAGTTTGGCGCCCAACCTTTTAACTTATCCACCCCTGACTCTACTTTCTTAAATTACTACATTTTGTTTCTTTTTTTTTCTAAATTCTAAACCGATACTTCCACAAGTATCCACCTATTGCTTACACCTTAGGTATTTTTGGATTCTCTTTTGGTTATCATACTCCAATTCTCCATACATTACTCTATACTTGACTTTACAGTACACAGGTTACATAAATACCACACCCCTACATACAATCACTTACTACCTGGTTACCTCTGTAACCTACACCCATTCTTCGCTTGGCGGTGTTAAAACCTAACGGTCACCTTCAAGTTGGGGTTTGGGAGACTAAACGGCGAGCTGGAGGAGAGTATCCTCTCAGTGTACGTCACATACAGTTTGTAAGTTACCTAACTTACAGCTGAACACGCATTATACTTTTGTAGTACATAGTAGTACATACTTCGTGTTCCTAGGAAATCAAGCTTCTTCGGCTTTTTTCGGCCTTATTACTCTCCAAATCGATACTCCCTTCTCGATGACTAAAACCTTTTTTAATGGTTTATTTACTCCATCTTTTTACTTTTTATTTACTATCGTTTTTGATACCTACTCGACATTGTCACTTTTTGATATTTCTCTTTATTATTTTTACTTCGGACTATTTTTTATATTTTGTCTCGGTGTACATTCTAATTTATGTAAATTGTCACTTATTGGGATTTCTAAATTTATTTTGCCTATACAGTGTTATCGGTTTCCTACTGGTTCGATGGTAAGGTCAACCTGTGTCTTGTATATACCATTTTTGTATTTTGTACTCTCTGTTTTTATAATACAAACTTTGTGTGAATACCCCACAAGGAACTATAATCTATTCGGCTTATTTTTGTAATACCATGTCTATTGTACATACTAATTTTCTTATTTACTTGTGCACAAGCTCAGTGTGCTTTTATTCTCACATATTTCAAATTGCACACGTTGCAATTGAGATATGAATCTTTGAATAGAAAAGTTGTTTTTCTCTTCATATCTTTGAAACTACTAAAGCCTTAATTATTAACTTGTAATATTGTATATTTTTTTTTATCTTTATCGGGTTTTCGAAAAGGTGCGGGTTACGACACCTAAATCTAAAAAAATAAGCCTACGTTACGACCGTACGAACAATTCCTTGTGGAGTATGGTCATCATTGAATGTGAACCATAGCCCCAACTTGTGTTAGTGCGTGCGTGTTTGCAGATCGAGTGAGCGTGTTGTGATTGAGCGTGCGTGTTAGGAAGTGTGGAAGATGTGTGTGATTCTGTCTGAATGGTCAAGGTATTTGTTCTCAACCTGCAAAATTTTCAATGAGTGAAAATTTTTCTGGGGTTTTGGGGGAAATGTAGAGAAACTAACCTTTTTGTTAGCTTCTCTACATTCAAACTCTTTTAACGATAACACTGCCAACTTACAATTCTAATTATGAAATTTGTTAAATTGCTTTTGACAGGATCAGCGATCCTTGGTTTTAAAATTCAGTCAGTCTTGAGAGGGAAGTCATCAAGGAGACACGAAAGATGGTGCATGTCTTGTGGTATTTTTATGAAAGTATATGTGGTGTTAGTTCATGTTAACGTGTGATCTTTGAACGTGGTGACGGGTCCTGCAGAGAAGACAGCATGAGCGTCTGGTAATTTTTCTTCGCGAGGCTTCGGTCTCTTTGACCTTGTTACAGGAGGACCTCATCTTTTGGGGCCACTGACCTTGCCACTTACTTTGGAGTACCGAGCAAGCGCTACAGGCGCCTTCACCTCAAGCGCCAGAACAACTCCACGGGCGTCTTCACGCTAGTGCCCAGCTAGCGCACAAGCGCCTCCACCTCAAGCGCCCCAACACCACGGGCGTATATACGCTAACGCACAGCTGGCGCTCCAGGCGCTTCCATCTCCAGCGCCCTGCTGGCGCTACGTCTATCGGCGGGTCCAGCTTGTCTACGCTCCAACCTCGGCCAGCCCCCAGTGTGTTTTCTTTGTGTGCTACCCCTCCCCTGTTAGGCTAACATTCCACGGACTCTTTTCAAAATTCTCTCTCTATTCGCTTCAAGAAAAACATATAGACTATAAGTGCAGTGTTATTTATATGGTGAAATGATTAAATGTGTAAACAGTATGGTTTTCTATATTAATCTCCTTTCTTCGAACCGTTAGGAATCCTAACCACTAGGCAGGACTCTTGGGGTAGGTTCTCTGAAGTCTCGTAACTTGTGGTGTTGCAACCGGCTTCCTCGCTTGCAACATTACCGGTTCTTATTCTGATACTCTTTACCTGTGGTGCTGCAACCGGCTCCCCCGTTTGCCGCATTACAGGTTTCTCTCGCTAATCCTCTCTTTACCTGTAGTGCTGCAAACGGCTCCCCCGTTTGTAACGCTACAGTTTACTCTGATACTCTTAACCTGTGGTGCTGCAACCGGCTCCCCCGCTTGCCACATTACAGGTTTCTCTCTAATTCTCTCTTAACTTGTGGTGCTACAAACGGCTCCCCCGTTGGTAACATTACACTTGTTCTTTTAGCTCAATCAAGTTTTTTCTACATCGAAAAGCTATTGGGTGGAACGTATCATAGTTTTGTAGTAGTTCCAGTGATGATCTAGAGTCACTCAGTATTGTCACTTCCAGTTCATTAGTTTTTAAGGCTTCTGTTGTTGCATGGTACAGAGCGTATAATTCTGCTTGGAACACTGTACAATAAGATTCCAGCTTAAGTTTTTTTGCCTTAAGTTTTTTTGCCTTAATTTCTTTTCCATCTTTCCACCAAGAGACGGCTGCCCCCACCTTACCATCTAACTTGCTCCCGTCTGTGAACACTAGAAGTCCATTCAGGTTGAATGCCTTGAGTGTTTCCTCTGTCCAATCTTCCAAGCATTTGAATTCCAGACAGAGATTTTTGGCAGGATGGATTGTGCTTAGAAAGCTTTCTCGCGTCTCTATCTGACGACCAGCAATATACTCAAAAGGTTTTCCTCTTCTGGCTTCAAATATCTGAGCAGCTTCATGGACTCTCATGTCCAACGGGATCAAGCCAGACAGCAGAAGAGTAGAATTCAAAGATACTGTGCGGTAAGATCGACTAATTTTTTGATCGAAGCCCCTCTGAACAGAGTTCAGTTTTTTTCTTACTGAAACCTTTGTTACGGCCTGTGACCACACACTGGCACCATACAGCATTATGGGTTCTATAACAGCGGTATAAATTGTTTTTGTGACATCAGAATTTAGACCCCAGGAAACCTTAGCTGCTTTCGCTAGCTGACCATAAATTCTAATTGATTTTCTTGCTATATTTGAAATGTGACTGTTAAATGTAAGTTTTTTATCAATTGTTAGGCCTAAGATTTTTATTTCATCTACTAAGTTGATTGAAATGCCCCCCATACTTAAATTTGGAATATCATATTTTATTTTTTTAGTTAAGAGAATTGCAAAAGTTTTATGAGGAGCGAATTTAAGCTTATTTTTTACCTCCCATTCGTGAACGTCATTTAGGGTTGTGTTAATTTGCTGTTCTAAATTTTGCACTAAATTTTCCGAAAACACAAGAGTAATGTCATCAGCAAACGCTTGGCAGTAAACATCTTTACTTTCGAGTAGGTCCAATAAAGGGTCCAAAAGAATATTCCAAAATGTGGGCCCTCCTATGGAGCCCTGAACACATCCTTTAGTTGTGTTTTTGGGGCAACACTCTCCAGCATATCTTACTTCAACTTGGCGATCGTTTAAGTAGCTGTCGACCATCCTCCTAAGATTTCTCGGGCTTTTTTTCTTTATGAGTTGATACTTTATGGCGGGCCACCACGCGCTATCAAAAGCACCCTCTATGTCCAGTGAGACGAGTACTGCTATTTTTTTATTGTCGATTTGTCGTCTGATGTGATTTACTAGATCATAGAGGGCATCTTCCGTGCATCGTTTAGGTACAAAACCATACTGCCGGGGGTTGCACTTTGGTAGTAAATACCATTTTAGCCTTTTTACCAACATTTTTTCTAAAATCTTACCAAATATTGGTAGTAATCCTATGGGCCTGTAAGATTTTGGCTGACTATAATCTTCTTTGCCTGGTTTACGCAATATTATAACAGCTGCTGCTTTCCATATCCTTGGAAGCTTGGCTCCTTAGGACATAGCTTAACCTTTGGATGCTGCCCAAAGGCGACCTGTGGCGTAGTGGTTAGTGACCCTTACTGTACGGTAGCTGTACCAGCCTTTTTAATAGTCCACTGCAGGACGTAGGCCTACCCACGAAGGGTGATGTCATTTTTATGACAGTAGTTAGGGTCTTCTACGTCCGTAGAAGACCCTAACTACTGTCATAAAAAGGCGCGCGTTCAATTCCCACCCAGGGCAAGCATTTTTGTGTTACTATATATATATACTTATGTACAGGTAGATCCATCTCTGGCAGCCATATCACAAGCTTTGCTTAGTTTGGGGTGAGAGTCCGTGTGTAAGATATCCCCTGATATTTATTTATTTACACAATTTTTCTAACCGAAATTTTAAGACTAGCAAATAGCTGAAAATGGCATTTTATTTTTAAACACCAAAAGTTGCATACTATTCAACTCAGTATAGACAATGCACCGCAAACGTTCTTTTTTATTACGTCTAATTTTTATCCTTCGTATCTTCGGGCTTCATCGGTAATCGGTATACACTTAACAGACGGACCTACATTATATTCTTTTCCTTTTGGTCATCATCATCATCATTTCGTGTCAATGGCTAGACTTTTATTTGTTATTGTTTTTTTTTTCCTTTTGGTTGCTCTACTGTACTATACTGCATCAGTCTTGTAATAGTCCACTGCAGGACGTAGGCCTACCCACGAAGGGTGATTGGGTCATCTTCACCACGCTGGCCCATTGCGGGTTCATGGATTCACATACGCCATCGAATTTCTTCTACGGACATATGCAGGTTGCCTCACGATGTTTTCCTCCACCGAAAAGCCAGTGGTGAGAAATTCCGTACATAAATTCCAAAGAACTCATTGGTACGGGACTGGGATTTGAACCAACGACCTCACGATTGTAAGGCGGGTGTCACTAACTCTAGACCACCACGGCTTTTGGTGGCTGCGTTACGGAAAAAGCAAAATAAAATACCCACAGATCGTTAGATCGACGTCTCACACAGGTGTTGCCGAAAACTTTTGGATGATCATGATGTTTAATTTCCAAAAATTGAAGTGATATACTTCAATTTTTGGAAATTAAAGTCGAAGAGAATTTCTAAGCCTTCTTATGGTATAAAATAATAATATAATAACCAAATGACTCTCTAGCTAAAAAGCCAGTCTGATAGGTGTTGCCTATAGATAGAAAATACCTAATTGAAAAGTGACATACAAAATCTAAATTATATCATACAGCAACTATTGTCTTGAACGACGTGAAGCCGCATATAACTTGTCAAAGTGACGAGCTGATGACTCGCTGTTTTCGAATTTTGTGATTTTTTGTTAGGGAAGTGTGTAGGTGTGAAATACTTTGTTATATGAAAACTTGAATCTTTTTTCTTGTGATGGCTTGTTACAGCCATAGTGAATAATTTGAACACAAAGATATGGAGTTCCGATTGTCTTTTAACAATAAAATAACCAAAAAAAGAAGAAGTGTCGATGAGCGCGAGTTAAAGTTTTGTAGTTGACCGAAGAGAAGCGAAGGCCTTTACTTCGACTCGATTTTGCTTCGTCTGTCTGTTATATAGCATTTTATCTACAGGATGCATTTTCAACGAATCTCGACGAAACTTGGTACACACTACACAGGTGGAATTTATGAAAAAAAAGAACTTAATTCGTATCATAATATATAAACACTTACAGCTTATACCAATAAAAAAACAAACAAACTACAAACATGAGAAACAGGAGTTATGGAGCAAGCGCGCACGGTATGCCTCGAAAACCGTACGCTGAGTGTGAGTTTTATCGTAAACATGACGCGCTCGCCGCGAGCGAGTAAGCATATAATTTGATGATTTGATGATATGAACTTGCACTCGCAAAAGTGTTTCAAAAACGCGTCGCTAGTGGCGCTGTACATTTCTTTCAAATGATTGAATGTGCAGCTCCTTGCTCTTCCATACCGCCTTGCGATCATCGGTGCTGAGCACCGGTGGCCTGCGCCAGTTCTCCTTCGCCAGGCAGAGCGGGGTAAGGCCTCTGTCAACTGCCACCACATCGCAATGCATTCCACGCTCACTGTTTCGGAAATAATCCCGGAGACTGTATACTTCGCGGTTGTGGAGGTCCTTGGCATTTAAAAAGCCTCGGCCACCACACTTCCGCGGAGCAGTCGACGGACCCTCCTATCCAGGGCGTCCAGCTCAGTCTGAGTCCATCTCAGTATGCCAAAGGAGTACATCAGCAGCGGCATCACCCAACCGTTGAAGGCGCGCACCTTGTTGCCGGCAGACAAAAGACTACTTTTGTCAGGCGACAAAAAAGCGCTCCTTCACCGATTTCTCGATGTCCACTGCCGATATACCCAACGACTCTGACATACCGAGGTACTTGTAGGTCTCGGCTTCGGAGAGAGACCTGATAGTCATCGTCTCAGAAAGTTGTAGATTCGGATTCCCTCGCTGTACATGCATGACCGCACACTTATCTACACCGAACTCCATTCTGATGGGGCTGCTAAAAACTTCAGTGGTCTTTAGCAGCTCCACCAGGTCTTGGTATTTCGGTGCAAACAGCTTGAGATCATCCATGTACAGCAGGTGAGAGATAACTTCACCCTGTCTGCGAAGCCGATAGCCTAGCCCTGAATTCCTCAGCAAAGTGCTGAGAGGATTCAGAGCCAGGCAGAACCACAATGGACTAAGACTGTCACCCTGGAATATTCCCCGCTCAATCCTTATCAAGTCTTCCGGACCAACGGAGCCGTCTCCACCACCCGGTTGACGAAGGACTGTGGCCCATTGCCCCATGCATGACACTAAGAATGATTTTAAAGTTGTATCAATTTTGTACAACTCTAAAATCCTCTCGAGCCACGAATGAGGCACTGAGTCATAGGCCTTCTTATAGTCAATCCAGGCGGCAGAGAGGGCTCCCTTGTTCCGCCGGACTTGCTGGCTTATGGTCATGTCTATGAGGAGAAGCTCCTTAGTGCCACGGGACCCAACCCTACATCCATTCTGAGCATAGGCCAAAACGTTTTGTGCAACGACGTGCGCATTAATTTTGATAGTCAGAATGGATGTAAGGAGCTTGTAGATGGTAGGCAAGCAGGTGATGGGTCGATAGTTCTTTGCTTCCGTGGTACTACCGGACTTATGGAGCAGGAAGGTGACACCGGTGGTGAAAAAGCTAGGTAGAGAACCAACCTCGAGAGCTTCCTGGAATTGCGTTGCTAGGCGGTCATGCGAGCATCGAAACCATTTTATCCAGAAGTTGTGCAGCCCGTCCGGCCCAGGACTTTTCCAGTTCTGAGCCGTCCGGATTGCACAACTAACGTCTACGGGATCTATTAAAATTGATCCCATGGCTTCAATGGAATCGCATTTCCGCTCAACAACACGCATCCATTCACCCTCCGTGTGCTCGACGGGCACCGACCAGATGCTGCGCCAGAAGTCGTTCATGGCGCTAGCATCCGGTAGCCGCTCCTCGCTTACACGTTGGTCACTTCTCTCCCAGCCTCGGTACACCTTCCTTTGGTCACTTTGGAAGAGGCGATTTAGCCAATATCGGTCCACACGCTCTCTGTAGCGACGAATGCGGTTTGCCCACGCATAGACTTTTTGTTTCAGATAGTCTATGCGTTCCGTGACACTGGCCAAATAGTGCTGGGGTCTGATACCAGTCCCGGCAAAGGCTTGTGTCACGAAACGCATGACTCGGGGGCGGTTATTCCCCCGGCTGAAACAGATTAGCTTTGCTATGAGAGTCCTAAACGAGTCGATACGCCGCTGGATCCGCACTTGCCACGCGGGCACACCCCCGGCGGGTCGCGGTGCACGGTTAGTGTCCGGGAACTTAACACGTGCAACGCGACACGCCGCGATGGCGCTGCAGTACAAGATCGAGTGGGTATCGACTAGGCCTTCACTAGCCCGCAAATACGAGGCTAGCAAAGGGTTCAGGGCTCCCATTAGCGCCAAATTACGTCTATGGGTGGGCAAACGTGGCAGTCGGGTGCGAACCGATACTGGGAAATCGCGTCCTCCAAAGCCCTCCTCAGTTGCTCACTCACCTGGCTAGATACACTCATACTCGCGCCATCTCCCTCGTCGACTGCTGGATCAGCCAGTGTCGCAGATGTCGCCGCCGACATCGGCACTGAAGCCATTGTCGGGGCTGACGACGCGACAGGCACGGGCAGGTCCCGCGTCGAGGAAGTAGTAGGGCGAGTAGGCAGCGACTCCAGGCGGAGCCGATCAATTACGGACTGATCCAGCAGCTTGCACCGGTGGATAGCCCGCACTTGATCCGACAATCATTGGGCAGTCACGGCCACGGTCGGTTCAAGGGCCTGAAACAAAGGCAGCATTCTGGTACAGTACGCTGTCAAGTTAGTTCCCCCCTCTGTAGCCCCAAAGTACGCGCGCATGCAATTCTCGTTAATAGATTGAGTCCATCGCATGCGACGCACTATGCCACCGGTAGCGGGAGCGGATGGCGGGGCAGGATGCCCCACAGGCCCCAAGCGTGCCGGCAGCGGTGGACGGCCTCGTCGTCGCGCTGGTGGTCGTGGCGGCGGCGGCGTCCGTGGCCCGCTCCTGTCGCTCGACGAGCCGCTCGTCTCGCGGGTGGTGTGGAAATCATCACCCGATGATGCGCTCGGAGCTGAAGACGAGGCGGGCGATGGTGGTGGTCGTGCGCCTGTTGTATCCGCTGTTATTTTTGTCTTAGATCTTGTAAACATTGTGTTCTGATTTGATTCTGTTATTTTCTTGACGTGTCATGTTGGATGTCAAATAGGTATTGGTTTCTGGTTTCTGAGTTTTCTTCCTATTTTTCACAGTTTCATTGTAAAAATTATCTGAATGAATGGAAATATAATTTAGTTATTGTTATTTTTGAAATACTGCAGAAAAATGCTAGAAAAACTAAAAATTTGATCTTTATAGACGTCTGGTCTGTCGCCGGATTTTTTTTTTATTTTTTTTTATTACTATTATTTTGGGACATCTTACACACTTATCAATATGAATTAATTGTTTTATTTACCAATGTTAACGTAAATAGAGAGTGCTCCTATGAATTTTGAAATTTTGCTGCTAGACGCTTCTTTTTCAAATATTACAAAGGATTCTTTTAAATAAGTTAAGAATTAATATGTTGTTCTGCAGATGCACCGTCATGGAGACAGGACCCCCGCTTCTGGTAGTCAAATCTACGCGACAAATGTTGAGGCCGTTGAAGCCGCCTCTGCCTATTACGGTTATGGACAGCTTACTAATGTGAGTTACTTGGTCATTTAACTAAGGAATCCTTATTTTCTTGTGGAACTACCCAGTGCCCAGTTTACTTTTAATGAATTTTATTTTGCTCCCCTTGTGGCCTGAAATCAAAAACGTTACTCTAAGCTTTTTCAACAAATGTCTTTGTCTTTCTTTTTTATTAACATTCTTTAAACTTCCAGCAAGGCAAAAATCGCGCTTACTCCTTGGGAGAAACTTTCCGCGTGCGTTATGATGAGTTGATCGCGCCTCAATACAACCATTCCCAAATCTACATCCGGTCCACTGACTCTACTCGTGCCAAGATGACCATCCTCACTGCCCTGGCGGCCATCTACCCTGCCGGCTCTGACAGCTGGAGCGATGAAATTAACTGGGTTCCTACACCTTACACCACAGTTCCCGCCAAATACGATTTCGTAAGTGCAATTATATACAAGGTCATATTAAACACAGAACCTTTTAAGGGCGGGTCTAGTACATCTAGACAAACAACTTTTGTTCCAGAACTTTACAAAAAGTTCGTCAACGCGCGGCAAAATCTATCAAAAAGCGATTTTGTTTTGCGAATTTTCAAAAGTCGTAGTGCAAAATTTGTTTGTCTAGTTGTACTCGACCCGCCCTTAAAAGGTTTTGCGTATAATACCTATATCATTAATAGATGGGTTTGTATATGTCTTTTACAGAGTCTTTTCTCTTGATTCTGTATCAGTTATGTTTAGTTTTTACACGACTGCCTATATCTGTACTTTATAATTTTAACTAATGAAATATAGTTTTGTGTTGTTATTTTAAACCATATAGGTACTTATTTTGTTTTTTCAGAATCTAGCTATAATGAACTGCCCCAACCTCTTGACTGGCTATTATTCCTTGGCAATGTCGAATCCCTCTCGTATGGACAAGTACTTCGATACCCTTAACACCATCGCTGAATTGACCGGCAACAACTTCACTTCGAATCCCGTCATGGGATCTTCTACTTTGTATGATGTTTACGTTAGTCAAGTAAGGACAATTAAAATAAAACGTAACATAATGACAAAGATCTTTTTATTAAGTGGTTTGGAATACAAATTATATCAATTTCTCATAATATGAAAGTTTTTAAAAATTTGATAGATGTTTCCGAAGATCCAAACTTATTTTTTTTCAGAGAAATTTGGGTATTCCCTTGAGCGATGAGATTGAGGCTCTCATGCCAACACTTAAAGAAGCTGCTGGTGAAGCATTTGACGTTACCCTCGGAGACGATGACTATGTTGCTTACGAGGCTGGTAAGTCTCTAATTTTTACATTGACTGACAACTAGCTATTGATTCAAACAATGATATGAAAAGAGTTTTGGCTTACAACCACTGATGACGTCAATAATCACCGCTCGCTTCACCCCGCGCCGCGGTGTTTTTGCCGTCGAGGCACCGGCGCGTTAACGTTATTTTCTCGCATGGCGCGCGATAGACGGCCATGCACTGGAACGTTATTTATGACTTAAATATAGAACAAAGACCCGACTTGTAATTTTTTTTCTTAGAATAGTTGAATGGACTCTTCAAATGGTAGTTAATATACTAAGATTTGTGGCCCTTGTATAGGTATAAATCAGCGAATAGCCACTGACTTTGAAAAAATAATGGACTTTGAAATATACATATTTTTATTTTAAAAATTAAAGCGACAATGTATGTTTTTTATAAGTTAGATTTAATAATAGACTAAATATGCACTATATGATAATATAAGATTACATTCCTTACCATAAAAGTATTTACTATCAGGCATTTAAAAACCATCAATAATGAAGTTTGCTGCGCGAGTTTTTCTGTTGCCACTTAAAAATTAATTTTTATGCTACTACAACATGCACAATAAAAATATTAGTAATTTCGGAAAACTTGTTTCATTCTTGAAGCTAGGTAATAATTGAGATTAAAATATGGGAAAGAAGACCTGGCCGTTTTCAAAACCAAAACAAATAATACTTGGAAGATTTACAAATTTCGATGCATTAAAACACTGTTTTACCTTAAAATAAATTGTAATCAGCCTCGTTTACAAGTTTTAAAAGCTATATCACTGCAAAACACCAGCTTATTATAATTTTATTTATGAAACGAAATTCCAGATATGATATTGTCCTTCTGATCTTTTTTATGTTTAAAGATTTGAACTGTAGTGTGAAAGTTTAAAATATGCCTATGCAATTAATTACTGTGTAAGCTACTACTTGTTGTTAGTTTTTGTTGTACTATATACTGGCAGTTTATATTTACAAGTAGTTTAAATTTACTGGTAGTTTATATTTACTGGTAGTTTTATTTTTCAATATCATGCATTTTCTTGACGAGAAAAAGAACAGAAGTCCACGTTAAAGTCCACGTAGTAAAAATAATCCGTAGTCATTGTTTCAGTTATAAGGCGTCTACTAGTGGCATATGTATTTCCCATAGATCTTCAATAAGAGTGGTAAAATAAGAAGTTCAGTGCAATTTTGTGATTCCAGCCAGTGTACCAGGCTGACCCGTCTGAAGGCTGGACGTACCTGACCGCTGACGGCTGCGACACGCTCTGCCCTTACGACACCTACAAGGAGCTGGTCTCCGACTACACCCTGGACGAGGACACCTGGAGGACTAACTGCGGCTTCACCAACGACCTCGTTGTCGATGACTCCAGCATTAACTAAACTACCTATATTATAACTACCTATATCTGCGTAGACCATCAACGGTGATAAATACTGAATGTAATAATAAACTCTCGAACCTGATAATAAACTCTTTGCTAACAATTCTATATAATAATTGTATTTTATTTTACCGTAATAATTTAATTCTGTAGTATTTTGTAAGTTTTTAACACAATAAATTTATAAACAATAGAAAAAAAATTCAGTGCTATTATTACTTGGAAATAATTAGAGTCACTAACATTTACTAATAAGGAATAGTAGTAGGTAAATAAATCTAAATCTAAACCTAAATCTCTTGGAACAAAGATAAAAATACTTATGGTTTGCTTATAACTTATAAATGTTATTATAAAATTGTTGAAAACTTGAACATATAAAGTACTATCATTTATGTGGTAAAATACAATATTACACACGCACACTCGCGCAAGCGCCCTGCGCCGTCTTACGAATGTTCGATCAGGTCACGCGTCCTGACGCGATTTGAACATTTTTTACCCATCGAGTCCATCGCCGCTAGTTATTTGTTATACAAGAGTGCAAAGTTGATTTTAACCGCGTGCTCAATTTTGATGACCGAGAAAGCGAAGGATTCTAAAATAAATTGATGTAAATTGTAAAAAAAACAACAATTAAAATCCTTAGCGAGGGAATCAAAAGAGCATAATGTAAAAAATCTTTGCACTCGAGTGCAACACGTAACTTTTCATCCCCCCTCAGCGAGGAAATGACTTTTAAGTCGTCTACATACCGCACTGTTTTAAATATTTCTTGCGTGATTGTTAAAGGAAGAAAGCTCATTTGCGCACTATTGACAGGTTCAGTCAATTCTGTTGGCATGAATTAAACTTCCTCGTCGCTAGAATCAGTCATTTTATTTCATTATTCACTTGTTTTCAAGTTTCTTATTTTTAAAACTTTTAACAATACGACATGCATGATAATAAAACAGCGTTCATCACTGCACTATTAATAGTGCAGTGATGAACATAGTCCTGACTTTCAAAAGAATATGGGCTATATAGTATATATGCTATGAGTAAGCATGCGTAACGCTTAATCATTAGGCTTAGTTATATTTTTGCAGGTTGGTGAATTTACGTAAGCGACCCGCCCCGGCTTCGCACAGGAGTAATATACACATACATATAAACTTTCCTCTTGAATCGAATAGATAGAATTATCTATTAAAAAAACTGCATTAAAATCCGTTGCGTAGTTTTAAAGATATAAGCATACATAGGAACAGACGGACAGCGGGAAGCGACTTTGTTTTATACTATGTAGTGAAGTGATGCTGATATATTCTTACTGTTATGTGTGTAAATATATAAATAAATAAATAATATATAAATCTCAAAGAACTGATGCGTATGGAAGTCGGGTTTAACTCCACGCTACACGCTTGTACCTACGTTGAGTCGTTTCGTACTAAGGCAACGGCACATTATGTATACGTTCTGTAAAGTAAGTAAGTTCGTATAGGCCGGGTGGCTAGCCCTGGTGTCCGAGTTTTTAGGCCGCATGAAGGCCTCTGACATGGCTAAACGGTTAAAACAACCGGTTACGTTCTGTATATATTCAATTATTATTATTATATATTAATAATAATGTTATTATAACAGTGATCTAGACTACAGAATGGAATGCGAGCGTTAGATAATTACATCCTATACCGCTGATACCGGCCATGTTGACATCATGACATTGTTGTAAACAAATAATAATTATACCTATTGTAATACATATACGAGTAGTGTTTAATTTAAGTATAAGTTTGATACAATATCATATTGTCATCGATCAATAATTAGGATTACATTTGTAAATATAAACTAATCAATTATATTATTTCAGTCACAAGGATTTCCCCAGCATGGTCTGGATATGGTCTTTTAAATAGATTTCAATACTCAATACTAAATTATTTATTGCAATATAGTTATGTAACACGTATTATTAATACGGTGCTGAAGTAGCATGTTATATATGTAGTTTTATTATGACCCTATAAAACCATTGTTTGTTACTCGATGATTGTTTCTTATATGAGAGCCTCCCTCAAATATTTATTTTGTTTGAATTTAATAATTTACTTTCGAAGTGAATATTTAACTAAATATTCTATGAATATTTCAAGCGTCTACCTGTCATGATGTTTATTTCAGTTGTTAGTATTTGTTGTTCTAGCGGCAACAGAACTACGTCATCTATGAATATTTCACCGTTCTAGCTATCACGGTTCGTGAGATACAGTCTGGTGACAGACGAACAGACAGACGGACGGCAAGCGGAGTCTTAGTAATAGGGTCCCGTTTTTACCCTTTGGGTACGGAACCCTAAAAAGCAGTCAAAATGAGAACCTCCTCTTTGAAGTCGTTTTTTTTATGTAAACAAGATTTAAAATCACAGCTCGAGTAGAACTGTTAAATTAATCCCACATATACCTACCTACCTAAATACCTACGGATATGATTAGCCATTATCATTGCACTTGCAGCGGCTGTTATCAGTGGCTGCGCGGCGCCTGTGATAGCTGGGATAATTTTATTTATTTATTTATTTTATTTATAGCTGGGATAATTTTATTTATTTATTTATTTATTCAGCGTGGCAATGCTGCCAGCATGCTGGGCACGCTGCCAACTGGCAGTGGGCTTGAGCACTTGGATTATCTTTAGACCTTCAAGGGTCTGTGGATGATCCAATTGCTTTCTATGTAGTAGTAGTGTAGTATTGTCATTCTTTAAAAAAAAAAAATTTGCAAGTACACATACATAAAGTTATAATTAGATCTTAATATAAGATTAATTACTTAGGTACATGTCACCCTGTTTCATAGGGCATAGCAAAGTTTTAGCTAAATATTTATGCTAAACAGTGTAATGGAAACTTGGAAGGAAAACATTGAATAGTCTATATAGCAAAAATAACACTAACAGTAATTTTGGTAGCAGTTCATAATTTCTAATGACGAAATTATGTTTCTTATAAATAGTATTAGTAACTTATCTGGCTAGAGATGGCTATAGATAGTTTTTATCTTAAGTAGTCTTAAAAACTATTACATAACTAGCTTAATAATTAAGTTTTTTAAATTAATTTCAGTTTTATAATTTATAATCAAAAAAATTATCTAACGTATAGGAGCATTTTTGTTTTAAAAGGTGTTTTAAATTGGTTTGAAAGGATTTGTCAGATTTTTCTTTTTTTATTATATCAGGGATTTTGTTTTTTTGTTTTAATGCGATAGTATAGTGGACAAATCTCTATCTATTCGTAGCAGCTATTTATCTTTATCGCGGCTATCTCAGACGTGGGACGCCCGTTGCTGGACATAGGTTTCATTTATTCTGGAAAATCTAATTCGAGAAAAGGTGGGTTGTGTCCTTGCACTTCGCTTCGCTTGGTTCGTCTTGGCGGGGGCACTACCTTGCCCCTAGATGATAATTTATTTGGGAACTAGCTGAGCCGGTGAACTTCGTATCACCATCATTTCGCTGATTTGGTCGTTTCTCATTTCGACATATAAACCTTCACCTTGAATCACTCTATCTGTTAAAAATAATCGCATCAAAATCCGTTGCCTGGTTTTAAAAATACAAGCATACATAGGGACAGACAGACAGGGAAGCGACTTTGCAGCGGGGCCGCTAGTCACTACATAGTATAAAGCGGACCCGCTGCAGCGCCACATTTGTGAATTTTGTGCTGATTTGTGAATCTAAACCATCCAGGGCCCCACCCAAAGGCATGCAAAAAAACCGGACAAGTGGGACTCAGGCTTGCACATCGAGGGTTCCGTACAAACACATTGTAAAAATATTTAAAAACTTGTTTTAAGTGCACTGTTTGAAGACCTTTAAGTTATGATGATTATGAATTATTATTATAATTTACTTACCTTTTATTACCTTTACACTTTTTTAAGTTATGAATTATGCTGTGGCGCTTCAGACATGACTAGAAATCAGTAGGTAGTAGAGAGATCAAGTCGCTGGCCCATCAGAACCACTATCTAGTACAAAATAATACTGAATCTATAAAACAACATATAATTATTACATATAATTTCAAAATACATTTTAAATTTTATTGAATTACCCAAAAAAACTTGTACCTACGTATTACTCGGAGCAGTTTTACAAATCTTTCGGATGTACTACTTACGCCTACTGTCGTCGTATTTTTTTTTGTTTGTAATGTTATTAATGATTAGGTTTATCGAAATAAACCTACTCAATAATAACATTCAATTTTGTTCTGATAAGTACAACTGTGCATAACTGTACTGTGCAACATAAGTACAAAATGTAGAGTAGTAACTTTACAATTTAAGCCCTGATATTTCTTTCTGTATTAGTTTTCGAGTTTTTGAGGTGTAATTATTAGCCGCAGCTTGTCCACTGCTAGACATAAGCCTAAATATAGCTTTATCACGTCGTGAATACAAATCACAAATAAAATTATTCGAAATAACTTAGTCAAGATGCTTACTTTTAAGTTCATGCTATTCAGAGATTTTAACGTCAATTACAATTCCACATTTTTAGGGAATCATGAATTAATCCTTAAAACGAAGTAGCCTGATTCTTCCTCGCAGCGACATAATACACAATTATATTTAGCATTATTATTAGCCGCAGAATGGCTCTTACTGGACTTTCATATCCGAGTCTCCATATGATTTTCCAATAACACCGGTTGGAAGCGGCTTGCACCTAGCGTGATACGTCGGTGTTCATTAGATCATAGGTCCATGTTGTCAGTGGACGCTGCGCTTGCCCGTACGTGGTCTCTATTCGAAAACTTTATAACCCTACGAAGTAATCAATTCATTTTAAAATTTTGTACATACATTATTTGCATTTAAGTCAAACCTCGCGATTAAACACCTAACCGAGCAACGACAAGACAAAACAGCAAGATATAAAAGCTAAAATACTATCTTCACCAGTGCCAAATCATAAATGTAAATGAAAATGAAGTTCAGCGAATTGATTACAAAAAATAAATCTTTAAATCCCAACAGTTTGTAACTTCAGTACCTATCTACTATAATCTGCTTTAATTTATGGGTTTAGATAAAATATCATTTGATTGTCTTGATAACTCTATCTGCCACTTTTTGTATAAATGCGGTAGTTTGCGGTTTAGAAAACATTGTTAGCGAAGACACGGTCCCAGTTGACAATCCACCGACATCCAAAACGACAAGCAAATATGTCGATATTCTTCGTTGTGTTGCTGCTGGCCATCGCTGGACAGAGTTTGGGGGACTCTGTCACAGACGGAACTAAACTCGTTTCTGTTATGTTGGTAAGCTGCTTTTTGCGCTTTATAATGAGCTTGAGACTTGTTTTTCTCTCCAACATCCCTAGCATAGCAATGAGATTAATCATTTTATCCACTTATAATATCAGTTGCCAATTATGTCAATTCATATTTGGTTTTCTCTTCGAGGGGATAAGGTGATGGAAGACAATTGTCAGGGTGGTGCAGTGGCCACACAGAGTAGATTCATATATCATCCCACTTCGGCATCGTTAGGTTTTCTAACATCACACGTTTTTACAACATTGGGTGTAGCCAGGACATTTTGCCTCGGAGAAACGATACGTTCCAACTCAGTACTGTCAATCTAAGTCGAGCCGTAAACTTTTGTAGCATCATAGCTTCTCAAATATGAATTCATTGTTTTATTTACCATAGAGAGTGCTCCTATGAATTTTGAAATTTAGACGCTTCTTTTTCAAATATAACAAAGGATTCTTTTAAATAACTAATATGTTGTTCTGCAGATGCACCGTCATGGAGACAGGACTCCCACTTCTGGTAGTCAAACCTACGCGACAAATGTTGAGGCTGTCGAGGCCGCCTCTGCCTATTACGGATATGGACAACTTACTAATGTGAGTTACTTGGTCTTTTACCTAATGAATACTTATTTTCTTGTGAAAAACAGTGCCCAGTTAATTTTAATGCATTCTATATTGCTCCCCTTGTGGCCTAAAATCAAGAACGTTATTCTTAGGTTTTTCAATAAATGTACTTACTTGTTTAGCTTTCTTTTTTACTTACTTTCTTTAAATTTCCAGCAAGGCAAAAATCGCGCTTACTCCTTGGGAGAAACTTTCCGCGCGCGTTATGATGAGTTGATCGCGCCTCAATACAACCATTCCCAAATCTACATCCGGTCCACTGACTCTACTCGCGCCAAGATGACCATCCTCACTGCCCTGGCAGCCATCTACCCTGCCGGCTCTGACAGCTGGAGCGATGAGATTAACTGGGTTCCTACACCTTACACCACAGTTCCCGCCAAATATGATTTCGTAAGTGCAATTAAATACAGGGTCATAGGTATTAAACGCAGAACCTTTTAATGGCGGGTCTAGTACATCTTGACAAACAACTTTTGTTCCAGGACTTTACAAAAAGTTCGTTAACGCGCGGCAAATCTATGGAAAAGCTATTTTTTTACGAATTTTCAAAAGACGTTGTGCAAAATTTGTTTGTCGAGGTATACTAGACCCGCCTCTAAAAGGTTTTGCGTTTAATACCTATGACCATGCATTCTATATCATTCATTCTCATCATATACAGTCTTTTAAATCCCATTGATAAATTTGTATATGTCTTTTACAGAGTCATCTCTCTTGATTCTCTATCAATCGTGTTTAGTTTTAACGCGACTGCCTATATCTGTACCTTATTTTAACTAATGAAATAAAGTTTTGTATTATTATTTGAAACCATTGTAAAATTAAGTAAAAAATACTGTTAATCAATCAAATATATTATAATAATATCAGCTCTTTTACAACGAAGCGTCCCTTATTTTCCAAAAATTAAAGCCATCTTTAATTTTTGGAAAATAAGGTATCCAGTTGCCAGTATCGATATTTCTCAAAGTCCTCATTGTCGGAAATTATTTGTTGCCAATATTAATAAAACATCTATATTTACCAAATTAGAGAAAGCACCTTCAACTAAATAAATTCTGTCATAGGTGCGATACATTAATATTTACCAGCTTAAATTAAGCTACTAATTATATTTACAGTAAAAACTTAGTTTCTAACACCATATATTTTGTTTTTCAGAATCTAGCTATAATGAACTGCCCCAACCTCTTGACTGGCTATTATTCCTTGGCAATGACGAACCCCTCTCGTATGGACAAGTACTTCGATACCCTTAACACCATCGCTGAATTGACCGGCAACAACTTCACTTCTTATCCCGTCATGGGATCTTATACTTTGTACGATGTTTACGTTAGTCAAGTAAGTACAATTTAAAAAAAAAACGCATCATAATGACAAAGTACACATCTTTTTACAAAGTGCTTGGTAATACAAATTTTATCAATTTCTCATTATATTAAGGTTTTTAACAATTTGATAGATGTTTCCAAAGATCTAAATTATTTTTTTCAGAGAAATTTGGGTATTCCCTTGAGCGATGAAATTGAGGCTCTCATGCCAACACTTAAAGAAGCTGCTGGTGAAGCTATTGACGTTATCCTCGGAGATGATGACTATGTTGCGTACGAGGCTGGTAAGTCCCTAATTTTTAAATTGACTGATACGTAGCTATAGATTTAAACAACGATGTGAAAAGATTTTCGGCTTACAACCCCTGATGCCGTCAATAACTACAACAATAGTCTCTTGCAAAAGTCAACGTGAACTTTTGCTTCAAAAAGATGTAAGAACTCTTTCATTCGAAAATCTCCTTCCTCCAAATTTCCAAATAAAATACCTTGAATTATGCCTGCACCTAGTATCTCTCTTATAATGACGTGCAATTTTATACTCCACCTTTGTTTTGTGTACAAAAAAATAGGTAATTATAATAATTGATATCATTTCCAGGTGTGAACCTTTACAATTTCTTCGCTCAAGCTGACAGCATGATCGCTGGCGATGTCGATGACACCTACCCGGTGATAATCTACTCCGCCCACGACATGACGGTCTACGGCTTCGAATCTGCAGCTCACGTGTTCCCCAGGCAGGGAGTTCCTGCATACACAGCTACTTTTGGACTCGAGCTTCGTCAAGTCATCGAGAGCGGAGAATACGTTGTACTGGTAAGTAAATCTACATTTCGTAAATTGAAACGCAAAAGATGTTGGAGACATTTCAGAAATGATATTGTCCGTCTGATCTTTATTATGTTTAAAGATTTGAACTGTAGTGTGAAAGTTTAAAATATGCCTATGCAATTAATTACTGTGTAAGTTACTACTTGTTGTTTGTTTATTTTGTATATTTACTGGTAGTTTATATTTCAATACATTTTCTTGGCGATAATAAGAACAGAGTCCACGTTAAAGTCCACGTAGTAAAATATGTCTTCGTCATCGTTTCAGTTATAGGGCGTCTACTGCTGGACATATGCCTTTCCCATAGATCTCCAATAAGAGTGGTAAAATAAGAAGTTTAATGCAATTTTGTGATTCCAGCCAGTGTACCAGGCTGACCCGTCTGAAGGCTGGACGTACCTGACCGCTGACGGCTGCGACACGCTCTGCCCTTACGACACCTACAAGGAGCTGGTCTCCGACTACACCCTGGACGAGGACACCTGGAGGACTAACTGCGGCTTCACCAACGACCTCGTTGTCGATGACTCCAGCATTAACTAAACTACTTACACCCATGGGTATAGAATATAAATCGTTGTAATACTAAACTCTGACTGACTCTCGAACGTAATAATAAACTTTTTGCTAACAAACTCTATACATTACTTTTTTGTTTTGCCATGATAATTTAATTTTGTATTATTTTATTTATGTTTATTTATATAGCAGGTAAGGTTTTAATTGCAATTGGTAAATTCAAACAGAATTGATAAAGAAGTTGAAAGTAATTATTTTTGGGAACAATTATTACTATGCGATTAGTCCCGTAATATATAATAGTAATGAGTTCATACCGCGAAAGTTTAAAAACAACAATTATTACTAGGTACTAGCAAATTATCTTTTTTTTAAATAGTAAATCTTAGTTCTTCCAAAGTACTTACTCTCGAAAAACGACAAAAGCTAAAGCAATTAATGTAGATTTAATTAAAAAAAATGTTGTTTCGCAACGTTCAGGTACTTTCAGAAATGCACATCATTATGAACAATTTTAGTAATAGCGAATCTTAAGTGGAGCTGGGCAGGACAAGTGGCAAGACGAAGTGACGATAAGTGGAGCAAGGCGTAACAGAGTGGTGGCCTAAATATGGCAAGCGGAGGTGGGTCGTCCAGAAGCAAGGTGGGTCGACGATATCGTCATCGCGGGTCGAACCTGGACACGATTGGCAAGAGACCGAGGCAGATGGCACTATAAGAGAGAGGCCTATACCCAGCAGTGGGATAAAGGACGCTGTGGATGATGATGATGATGAACAATTTATACTAATAGATCCTGTTCCAGTTTACTTATTTCGACAAATGGGTGTCACAGACAGACACACTTTTGAATTGTCAAAAACAGTGTACCTACAATAGAGTACACTTAAAAGGAAATAAATTACTCAATACTCTGTACTGTATCAGTCCTTTTAATAGTGCACTGCAGAACTTTGGCCTACCCACGAAGGGTTATTGGGCCATATCCACCACGCTGGCCCAGTGCGGGTTGATGGATTCACATACTCCATTGAAATTCTTCTCCGGACATATGCAGGTTGCCTCACGATGTTTTCCTTCACCGAAAAGCCAGTGGTGTGAAATTCCGTACATAAAATCCAAAGCACTCATTGGTACGGGAACGGGATCTGAACCCACGAACTCTCGTTTGCAAGGCGGGTGTCACTACCTCTAGGCCACCACGGGTTACACTCAGTCAATACTCACATGTAGTACCACCTACTCCGAAGTAATAGTGATAAAAAATCTAGTGCTATACATAATTATTCTACATTTTTTGAGCGTCAATGAACGTTTTAGTATGAAACAGAGGGCTAAGTGCGAGATTTTCGCTCGAGCTCGACCGCGTTAACGTTTGAAGTGGTTCCTATGGAAATGGCACAGCGCCATCTTGTGTCACGTACAGAAAACTGAATAGCTAAGTGTGAGTATGTAACGAGCGCCAAACCGATAGAACACGAGCGCGCCAACATCTGTGATTGGCTAATTCAAGCGTTTGTGTCAATGTGCTCGAGTGTGTGCACGGCGCGCTCGGTCATCGCGACGTAAAAGTAATTCGATTTGATTTGCAAAACTTTCACTTGACACTCAGAAGATTTTGTTTTCGCGACTTTGCAGTTGGTGAATAGCAAAAAGTGATTATTTATGATTATGGTGTAGCGCTCGTAGCGTAGTTCGACTAGGCGTTTGACGGCGATCACCAAAATTAAGCAACGTTCCGCACGGTTAGTATTGGGATGGGTGACCGCGGGTGGCATTTTCCAACTGAGCGCTACCGTGGCTCGGATGACTCGTCAAATTGTAGGACCCGGTTGTTTTAACCATTTAGACATGACAGAGTCTTTCAGGCGGCCTAAAAACTCTGACACCAGGGCTAGCCACCCCGCCTATACGAACTTACATACTATTGTTTATGATGATGCAAAGCACCACCTTAAACATGTGAACTGAATCGAACACATGTATAGCGTAATAAAATATTTTTCTTAAATATCTGTTAAATTATCTGTTATATTATAAAAATATAACTTTCAAATACAAGCTTTTGAGATCCTGGATATCTTATAGCAGCAGAGTGCTATATGACCACAGTCGATGCAACTCGGCCGTAACGTCGGGATGAGGAGATATTTATTTATCTCGTAATTTTAGTGCGCGATTAGTCCCGTAGTATATAATAATAATGTGTCCAAATTGCGAAAGTTTAAGAACAACATTATTCCACTTACTTACATACCTATTTATCACAATACTTTGATCTATTTGACTGCCTTGGTGGCTCAGTGTTTAGTGAACCTGACTTCTGGATCAAAGAGGCGTAGGTTCGATCCCCACCCAGGGCAAGAATTTATGTGTTGTGTCTGGGTGTATTTAGATACTATCTATATAAGTATGTATTTAAAATATGTATATGTAGTATATCAGTCTCTGGCAGCCATATCACAAGCTTTGCTTAGTTTGGGGTCAGAGACAATATGTAAGATGTCTTCCATTATTTATTTATCTATATAAGACAAGTAAAACGAGCCCAAACACGACGGGTCTATCTTATTTAGTACAGGAGTTCCTATGGCCACCTTCCGACTCCATCATCAGATCAGCTCTAGGGTATCATAATATTGCATTGTCACGCAATATATATATATATATTCAATATATATATATATATATATATATTCTTTAGTCGCCTGGGAACACCTCTTGACTTTTCCCTACGTTGTGCTTTACGTACATTCGGACCCAACAAACAAAAAATCCCTTACCACTAGGGTAAAGGAAAATTGCGTAAAGTACAGCGCATTGGAAGAGAACTCTTTAGATTTTGAAAGCATTATTCCGCCAACAAGGCAGAATAAACCAAATTCTAAAAAAACAGACGATTCGGTTACCATTAAAATAGTAGAGAGCAAAATTAGTGATGGCGATATCAAAGGCGCCGCACGAGTCCTGTTCTCCAGCGACACTATTGCCCCCCACACACCCGATACGGTCCAGTCACTCCGTGACAAGCATCCGCCGGCAGCATGTCTCCACCTGCCTGAGCCACCACACCCTGATGACGTTGTCATTGAAGTATCAGCTCAGGAGATTGCAGCGGCCGTTTCTTCTTTTCGGAGCGGCTCAGCCGGAGGCCTAGATGGTCTCTCGCCTCAACATCTAAAAGATCTTCTATCTTTTAGCTCTGGTGAGGTGGCTGAGTCTCTCTTGAGAGAATTAACGGGTTTGGCAAATCTCATGTTATCTGGGCAGGTCAATGATGACGTTATCGAAGTCTTGTATGGCGCTAACCTATGCGCACTTGTCAAAAAAGATGGTGGCATCAGACCTATTGCTGTTGGCACCACATATCGTCGTCTCGCAGCCAAAGCCGGTTGTGGAAAAAAGGTTGCTCTTTTGAGTAGCCTTTTTCAACCAATACAGCTTGGCTTTGGTTCGCGGGGTGGATGTGAGGCTGCTGTTCATTCGCTTCGTACTTTTCTCGGTCAAAATTGTGGAGAGGTGTTGCTTAAGGTGGATGTCAAAAATGCTTTCAATTCGGTTAATCGAGACGCCTTGTTGGCACAGGTCAAAGACAAAATTCCCGATCTTTTCAATTTTCTTTGGCAATGCTACGGCAAACCCACTAAATTAATTTACAAAAATGATGTTTTGCTATCTTCCGTTGGCTGTCAACAAGGTGACCCTCTCGGACCAGCCATTTTCAGCCTGGCCATTCATCCAATTGTTCAACGTCTCCAATCTAAACTCAACGTTTGGTATCTGGATGACGGGACTTTGGGTGGCGATGCGAGCACAGTCCTACGTGATTTGGAAATTCTTATTGACGAGTTTCGTCAAATTGGTTTGGAGCTAAATTTTTCGAAATGCGAACTTTTCGTTTGCGACTCATGTCCGGATAAAGATTTGATACTTAACAAATTTAATGATTTGGCACCTAACATCAAATCGGTAGACAAGTGTTCTCTTCGCCTTCTAGGTTCGCCGATATTAGATGAGTCTTTTCCGCCTTTCGTTCAAGAAAAAATTCAAAATTTTTTGAGTGCCTCTGATAGGCTACTCAAAATTAACGCCCACATGGCTTTTACCATTATAAGATGTTGTCTGTTTGTTCCAAAATTTATGTACGCTTTACGATGTAGTCCATTGTGGAAACACAATGAGCTCCTTTTGAGCTTAGACGATGTTGTAAAGCAGTCCCTAGTATCGGTTTTGAATATTGACATGAGTGAAAGGGCGTGGCTACAAGCCTCCTTGCCTGTTAGGCTTGGAGGGCTTGGGGTCCGCCAAATTTCAAGTGTTGCTTTACCAGCTTTCTTGTCCTCCATTCATAGTACTCAGAACTTGATTGAAAAAATCCTCGCACCTTCTTTAGGCCATTCTGGCGTAGATGTAGCTCATTTGAATGAGGCAACGAATGCTTGGAGGGTCGCTTGCCCAAATACCGAGCTTCCAAAGACTTTATCGTCGCAGAGACTGTGGGATCGGCCGATCTGCGAACTAGCACGGAAATCTCTTCTAAACACGTGTCCTAGCGTCGCGGATCGCGCTCGTATCCTTGCAGTCTCTGTATGGGAGTCCGGTCTTTGGTTGCAAGCATTGCCCTCTTTCAATACTGGTAACCTTTTAGACCTAACTGCATTTCGTCTAGCTGTCAGCTTACGCTTGGGTGCAAGGTGTTGTGAAGCCCATCGCTGTCAGTGTGGTACTGCAGTTGACCAGCTCGGTCACCACGGTCTCTCTTTCTCAAGAAGCGCTGGTCGGATTGGACGCCACGCCAGCCTTAACGATGTCATACGCAGGGCTTTTGTCACCGCCAATATCGCAGCCGTACTCGAACCGAGTGGGTTGGCGCGTGGTGATGGCAAAAGGCCTGACGGCATGACGCTGGTCCCATGGAAGTGTGGACGGCCCTTAGTATGGGACGCAACTTGCGTCGATACTTTGGCACCGTCACATCTTCCTGAGACTCAGAGTAGGGCTGGAGCGGCGGCCAATTCGGCTGAGCAGCACAAGCGGCGCAAATATGCTAACCTCGGCAGTGGTTACATATTTGAGCCATTTGGAGTTGAGACTTTGGGTCCGTGGGGGCCGGGAGCTCATCTCGTTTTCAAAAGTCTTTCTGAGCGTCTGGTGGACGCGACGCGTGACCAAAATGCTGGTGTTTATTTGGCTCAACGTATAAGCATTGCCATTCAGCGTGGCAATGCTGCCAGCATGCTGGGCACGCTGCCAACTGGCAGTGGGCTTGAGCACTTGGATTATCTTTAGACCTTCAAGGGTCTGTGGATGATCCAATTGCTTTCTATGTAGTAGTAATGTAGTATTGTCATTATATTAAAAAAAAAAAAAAAAAAAAATATATTCATGCAAAATTTCAGCTTAATCGAAAACCGGGAAGTTGGTCAATGCATGATTCCACCGGAACTCACTTACATGCTTACATTGCAAGTTAAATAAAAGCTCATATGAGTATAGTTGTCAATTCATTGCCAAGATTCCAGTTACCAACAGGAGATTCGTCATAGATCGATTCAATGAATAACGTTATCAATCAGTTTGTAAGGTCATTATCAGGAGAAGGCGTATCTATTTATTCCTCTTCTTAAAGTATTTTGTTAAAAAAAACATTCTGAGCAAATGTATGACTCACACCGATAAGCCATGGGTTTGATAAGATTGAAATGTGACCACGAACTGATATTTTAGGTTGCAACCTCACTAGCTGCTAAGCAAATACTTGTTATACTCTATAAAATTTAACTTGATCTCTGCGACAGTGACATTGACATAGAAGATTGACATTTTTAGAGTTGTGATAGTGGTGGAAAAAATCGATTTTCACACAATGTTGTAATGAAATCGAATGAGTAGTTGAAGGTGAGAAATTTGATTTTATTTACTTACTATTATTTAAAATCAAGTATGTACACATGTAAATAATGTTATGATATTAATAAAATACTTATAATAATGTAACGATAGTATTTATCGACGTTATTCACTATTATCGACGCTAATGTAACATATAATTGGGTTTAATTTAATTACACATGTAAAAAATGTTATCATATTAAAAATATACAATAAAATTGATGATAAATTAAGTTTTATTTAAAATATCGTTAGTATAAACTATCGATATTTTAAATAAAACTATCTAAAACTCTGTGGTCACGATCATTCGTCGCCCATCACTAACCGGCATGCCCATAAAGTATGAGATTGACAGGTACTGTGTATTAAGAAATTCAGGACTTCATAGGCGTGATTTTTCTGACAGCTGTCGCAGAGAGCAAGTTAAATTTTATGGAGTATAGATGAGATTGCTTAACGGCTAACCAAGCTCATCTAACTAAGATCTTTAAGCATAGCAATCAGCTGTAAATAGTGAATTATTTTCTAGAACCAAAATTCCTCACTCATCATCATCATCTCATCGCAAGCTTTTTTTTCCATCCTTCCATTCATCAGCCATAGTACGCCCACTGCTGGACTTAGGCCTCCCCTATAGATCTCAAATAAGACCGGTTGGTAGCAGCTTGCATTTAACATGGTCCTGCGGTCTTAATAAGGTTTTTCTTTTTAATGGGACCTATTTTTATTATATTACTAAAACTTCGACGAAACTATATTTTAATTTTTGTTATTTAATTTCTAAAACATCTTGTGTCCATTGTGTTCCATATCCACCTTGTCGATGAACATCCTGCAGTTTCATCACTTGTCTATTGCCAAACATAGACTTGCTTTTTGACCGACGAAAAAACGGAGCAGGTATTTAAGTTGACGCTCATAATTTTTTATGTATATACACGCATAACTTTTTAGAAAGCGGTACAATTTCAATAATATTTTTTTTATTGGAAAGAATATAGTTGGTCCCATTTAAACTTTATCGAAATCAACTGAGCCATTTTTAATAAATCAACAATCTGTGGAAATTGTTATGTAGGTACATCGCATTGATCCGTGCGAACTATTCGCAGATTTCGTACTCGTTGAAGTCGGTCGTGCCATGTTTTGCGAAAAATAATTGTCATACTTGATATATTTAAACTGCTGAAAGCTTAGCCTATGTATACTGCTGTCAAGTTGTACTCGTATTAATTTGATGTTAATAAAGGTTTTTTTATGTAGAATAGGTCTACATTTGGTGCCAACTCGCCTGATAGAAAGCGAAGTTGTGGCCGAAGATGGAGTATGTAGACCTAGAAGATTCACTCTAGACTTGAAGATATCCAAATTTTGATTGTCCGGAAACAATGACGGAGGCAGGGCATTCCAATTCCTGGCGGTCCGCATTATGAAGGAAGAAGCGAATCGCTTAGTACGAGCAGGTGGTACGACTTCCGGCTTGTCAAAGTGGACGTTCTATGGCTGATATGATGTTGATGATGATGATAATAAAGATAATTGTCTATTTAAAAAAAGTATTTTTTTTAATGTAAATTAGGTCTACGTTTGTTACCAACTCGCCTGATAGAAAGCGAAGTTATAGCCGAAGATGGAGTATGTAGACCTAGAAGATTCACTCTTGACTTGAAGATATCCAAATTGTAATTGTCCGGAAACAATGACGGAGGCAGGGCATTCCAATTCCTGGCGGTCCGCATTATGAAGGAAGAAGCGAATCGCTTAGTACGAGCAGGTGGTACGACTTCCGGCCTGTTCTGTTGTGAGATGGAGATATATCGGAGATGGAGGAATCAGGTCGTGGAGTTCGAACGCACTGGAAAATTGCCAAACACGCTACTTTACGTCTGTGTTTCAGGCTTTTCAGTTTGGAGGCGACAAGTTAAAAAAAGGACTATACAGGGACTATACTCTAAAAAAATCCGATGTTCCATACATTTTGTCGCGGGTGAACGATATTTTTCTATGGAAGAACGATTTTTTTTTTGAGTTTTGACAAAAATCGCGGAACAAAAATTGTTAGTTTTGATGTACAGAATAAGGCCCTAAAAGTATGCTAATTGATTAGAAATAACCCTGTATAGCCCGTCGGCTTACTAGCAGAGTCCAGCAAGTGAAGTGTCGCCCTTAGATTGGATGTAATCGAAAATTGACACACAAAACCGATATGCGGAGTAACAGTAAATAACTTGAACACAAACGGAATGGAATTCCGAAATGTTTTTTAACAATAAAAAAACCTTTAAAAGGTCATAGGTGTCGACGTGCGCGAGTTACAGTTTTGTGTAGTGTTGCCATGCGAATGTGTTATATTTAAAAATCGTCGGTCGAATTCATTTCTAAAAAAAAATGGGTGCGGAGGTTTATGATTAAGAGTTTACAATAACCTACCAATTCCCAACTTATATCAAGTAATTTGTGCTCTATGTGGTGCTTGAGACGTCGTTAAAGATCGGGTATGGTGTGAAATCATCTTTAGACAAAAATCGCAAAATTTGTGAGACGATATTGAAAGCTGTAGCCGTGTGTAGATATATTATTATGAGTGTAATATAATTTTATCTTTATTAGCTACAATAATACAAGTATCAAAAATAATCTACGTAAAGTGCCACCTATATTATACTAGCTGCCCGTCTCGGCTTCGCCCGGGTACGATTGGCTAAAGAAGACAGATTTTATAAGTATATATATGGTATGTGCCTATATACCTACCACGCAATATAGGTATACTTCACACACATGAACACAGTTATTTTAGCGCGCTTTCATTTTACAGTAGTAACATCAGCGGGGCAATTCTGTTAACCGATCTCTTTACTGAAGTGATAATTACGTTCTTGAACCTCTCTCGTTTTTCTGACAGATTTGACACCTCAAAACTGTCAAAAAAAACGAGAGAGGTTCTAGAACGTATCACCTCAGCAACGAGATCGGTTAACAGAATTGCCCCGCAGTTCTACTTCTGCGAATTGTGTGCCCTACCTAAGGTTTCTTCAATTCACTAACCTAAAGAGCTGCGATGGTACGGAAGAAAACATCCAACGTGTTCAGGTAGTCTCGACCAGACCTTCGATCGCATGTTAGAAGAAAGGGGCAGGTGGGATCAGTTTGTGTAACTCCTGGGCGCACTATCCGAAGTGGCTGGGTGGAAATGGCGATAGGAGGCCGATAGACACGCCACCCTACGTCGATGCTCGATAGTTTGCAGCTGCAACTTAGTCAGGGTTTTGTTGTCTATCAGCCTCCTGGCTCGCCTATCAACCGACTCCAGAAAATTTCATCGAAATCGGCTGAGCCAATTTTGATAAGTAAATCAACAATAATGTGAAAAATGCTACATCGACCCGTGCGAAACATTCGTGAATTCTTGTTTTTAAACTTTCGCGATTTGAACACATTATTATTTTATACTACGGGACTTATCGCGCACTAAAATTACGAGATAAATAAATACCTCCTCATCCCGACGTTTCGGCCGAGTTGCATCGACCGTGGTCACGGGTAGACGGTTGATGCAACTCGGCCGAAACGTCGGGATGAGGAGGTATTTATTTATCTCGTAATTTTAGTGCGCGATTAGTCCCGTAGTATATAATAATAATTCGTGAATTCTGTACACGGTTGAAATCGGTCACGCCATTTTGTGTGAAAAATAATTATTAAACACTTGAAACGATAAATTTACATTCTAAGGCCTATATGAATCCATCAACCCGCACTGGACCAGCGTGGTGGATATTGACCAATCACTCTTCATGGGTAGGCCTATGTCCTTCAGTGGACTGTTAAAAAAGCTGGTATAGGTAAATGTACAGGAATAGTGGAGAAATAATGTGCAGCTAGCCCAGCGGGGTGACCGGCGATCACGCAACTTTTTTCTCAAACTTACATTTTTAAACTCATGATATCTTACAAATTAAATGTTCGAATTTGATCATTTAAAAAGTAATGTAAATGTATTGAAGCAGTCTTGAATAAAAAGTATCTTCTTTTTAATAAGGATTCATACCAAAGAGCATTTTCTTGCGGCAGCATTTCAATTACATTTTTTATATAAAAGAACGCTTATTGTGGCTTAACTATAACAGTCAGACATATCTAGCACTCGCCAACTTGAGAAAGATCGCCGAACGCGATCGAAACTATAGTCGTTATGTCCGTGCACGTGAGTTTAGTCCCGTTATATATAGTATTATAAAATTTGTATTTGTTCTCGAGGAGATGTACTCGTAGGTAAACAAAAGCTCTTGTTACTTTATCTGTACGAACTACCAAAAAGTCTGTCTAAGCGCTATACTTATTTAGCTACATAGCGCTACCACTGTATTGCTACTCAACATGCACCATCCTACACTATGGTATCATGGAAGTAGTAAACAATGGATCGGCAAGAAATTGACTCATTTTTGTAATATAAGCTCCGCCTTGAAGCTGTCTGATATTTTGTAATAATGAAAAAGTAATTAAATATTTCACAAGTATTTCAAATCTTCTTCTTATTTTATTTGGCGTCGCATTGTTGTGCATTTGCCAGTCAAGTCAGTCAAGTATTAAGTTTTAATCATTTTTGATATTTTATCAAAATAGTTACTATCGTAGTCACGTCATAGTCCAATAAAGTCGCGGTCAAGTCCAAACATAGTCCAAGTCATAGCTCAGTAAAGCAGTGGATACTTTACTAGAGGCGTCTGGAGTTTTGGTGACAACACGGAACGACCTGATACGTCACATTATATCACTTGCCTACACTCATGCACGTAAATCAGCTCATAATCAACGCAATACCACAACTTTTCACTAGTTATCACTGATAAAAACACAAGTTTAACAAAATAATACAATGAGGCGACATGACTTTTCCGCGTTCCCGCCAAAACTCTGCCAAAGTTGTCTCATAATTAATATAATTATGACAGATGTCACTATTGTTTTTTTTTTCATTGTCGGCGTTGCAAGTGATTACCGGCGACGCCATTTTTGGATTAAATTTTCAAATCACGAGACTTACCGACGAAAACAACGGAGAAGGTTCTCAAGGTGTCGCGTATTTTATTTGTATGTATAACCATAAACTAACTACTCAAGGTTTGAGGAGGTTCGTCTATGGTATAACTATTTACAAAGTAGTCCGATATTGAATATTTTATTTTCAATGAAAAGGGTCCCCCAAAATTGGTCTAGTAATAAATATTCAAATCGGTAAGCTGGTTTTTGAAAAATCAACAATAGTTAATCTTAAATACGCATATTTATACGTAGGTTCCAATGATTGTAGTCGGTTGTGCCGTTTTAGGCGAAAAATAATTATGTTTCTTACATCTGTGTGTTACCAACTTACTACTACGTTACCCATTACAACTTTCAGAAACCGGAAGTGAGCCTTTTGCGGAGTGAATGCCATCAGAAGGTCATTTCCGGTGCGCTCTAGAAACGTTTTACTTTCTTGAAGAGATTCTGGTAAGATAAAGACTGATAAAGAAGTAGAAGTTATTATAAAAATAATTATGTAGGTACTTGTACTTATACTATTTATAGAATGCTAGATTTTGCTCGCGGCTTCACTGACGTGGTATTTGTAATGTATAATTCATCAAAAACCAAATAAGTAAACGAATATTAGGTGATATCTCTGATGCCAAACCAAGCAGATTTTGTGATATGGCTGTCAGATACTGACATACTACATATACAGGGTTATTTCTAATCAATTAGCATCCTTTTAGGGGCTTATTCTGTACATCAAAACTAACAACTTTTGTTCTGCGACTTTTGTCAAAACTCAAAAAAAGTTGTTCCATAAATTTTGTCGAGGGTGAACGATATTTTTCTATGGAACAACAACTTCTTTTTGAGATTAATAAAAGTCGTAGAACACAAGTCGTTAGTTTTGATGTACAAAATAAGCCCCAGAAAGGATGCTAACTGATTATAAATAACCATGATATATATATTTTTAGGGATCAGAAGTTGATTAGATTAGTAAAATAACAAAAATATGAACCACACTTTAATTTACAACACAATCAGATATCACAACAATTCAATTCAAAATCACTCAACGAAACGAATGATCAACGCACAGTAAGAACCAAAATGTCACAATCAAAAATATAAATGGCTTACGCGACCTATATAAGACGTCTGCTCAGCACCAGCGCTTGTGGAGAGTGAGCCGCCGCGCTCGGAGCAGCTGTCTGTATGGGTTTTCCTAGCCTACCCTCTTATAATATATTTAAATACATACATACTTTGATAGATAATAACATCCAGACACGTAAATGTAAAATTTAATAATACATGTTAATAATCCTTTAGACTATATCCATAAAAAATAAGTCATTAGATATGGCTACGTCAAAAAAAAAAAACAAATGAACCAAGCAACACAATTTAAAATTTTAACATGATTAGGGGTTGTTTTTTTTTTTCTTTCGATACCTACTTTTATTTTTTACTTTTTTATTCTAAGCTCTCTCTATTAGTCTTGTATAATTTATATAATTATGTTACATAGAATAGCGACCAATGTTTTATAGAATAGCGATATTACCTCTACATCTGCACTATATTAATAATAGTGATGTAGCCAAAGCCATATCTATACATTTGTAAATCAATATGACCAGAGAAAAAATCTGTTCCACGTCCTGACATTGTTCGAGATTCTCATCTCAAAGCAGAATTACATCCCGTCAGGAAGAATGCTATTGTCGAGGTTTCTTTCTTACCTTGATTTTCTTGCATTAAGTATGTACTACTAACCTAGAAGTAAATTGCACTGATCTCAGGTCATAGGAGATGTTGTTTAAATTTAGCAAGTTACACGAAGCTCTCTCTTAAAATGATATTTAAAATCAACGTAGTTTAAAATCGTATTAAATTTTTACTAGATTTAGAGTCCTTTTCTTAAGCCTTTAGTTATAAGCAATATTATTCAAATCTTTTTTAAAATGTATATCTTAAAAAGCACAGACCCTGGAGTCTGTGGAGTGTAATAGATAAATAAAAAAATCCCTAAATAAAACTGTACAAATTTATCATTCACACATAAGCATGTTTAAATACATACGTACATGATGAACGTATGTATTTCAAATGTTAGTCTGCGCCGACGCGCGAAGACTAGATCATCTGTGAAGCCATATTTGGTCCTCCAGGTGTCCTCATCTGAACCGTAGAGGTGACGATTTCTTTGAAGGTCTCGTAGGGACAGAGGATAATGTCACCATGGGCATGGGCGGCTGCACCAGATCTGCTCTAGCAGTGAGCAAGTACACCGGCTGCAAGGAAAAATAAATGCCGCCAAGTTAGAGACGTCTAGATTTCCTTGCAGATTCCGAAGCTAACAAGAGCTCACAAAGGCAGGCCACCGAGGGGGTTTTAGTGGGTACAATCCCACATAACTCGACTGCACTCCAAAGCAATCGGGTATGTACCTGCATTTTTAATAGTCCACTGCAGGACGTATGCTTACCCACGAAGGGTGATTGGGCCATATCAACCACGCTAACCCAGTGCGGGTTGGTGGATTCACAGTGGTGTGAAATTGGGTATGGTGCGAAGACATTTATCACACAGACACGTTAGTTATTATCTATTGGTCAAGCTTAATACAGCAGACTGAAATAAATCGCTCCGCACAATATTGCTATACCCTAATAGGGTCATATGTATAACTAAATAGAACTTGTTACTTCAGAACCGCGTGTAAATATGACATGATAAATGATATTTTTATTTACTTGCATAAAACTTTAAACGTCACGAATATTAGGTGTGCGAAGCGTGTAATGACGGTCAATGATCAACGTACAAGACTAATAAAATTATCAAAACGTAATAAATTAATGTAAACTCGCTTACGATAACACTTCAAAAGAAAGCGAGTGGGCCCCGTCCACGGGACTCTCGAGATGGGGCATGTTGTCAATCTAGCGGGGACCTATTTTCGTATAAAACTCTTTTTACCAACCAATGAATTAATCAATTTTAAGCCAATAATTACACAATAGGCTAGAAGATTAAAAAAATACTTTTAAACAATTTTGCCTGTATAAGGAATCCCCGCTCTTCCTGAATATAGAACATCGAAATAAATAAGTTAAGCGCGTTTATAAGTATGTGTGTGGCATGTGTATATGTGTGCGTTTGTGTGTGTATCACGCACACACACTGTCTCTCACACACGCACACTTAGTTGTCAGTTAGATTTATTGAAAAACTAGCGACCCGCCCCGACTTCGCACTGCTGTAATCAAAATCAGCAGCTTAGTTTTAAAGATATAAGCATACATAGGGACAGAGAGCGGGAAGCGACTATGTTTTATTTTTAGTGATAGTGATTTAGACACGTATTTATTAATTTGTCAATTAAACAAAAAAATATAAAGATATAGTCCGTTTAAGTTACTCGTGACGTCACGGTTAGGTAAACTTTTTACCATATTATTATAATGACATCACGTGCCTCCACTCCTGAACTTCGGCTGGCGTTATTTTTGCTATTTTTTGTTTCATTAACAATATAAAAACTGTCGTGTCCAACATTCCATCCACATCTAACTGTCGGAATAATTATAATACATTTATTTTACGCAGACACCATGCCAATTACTTACAGTACGCAACAAATTACTAATTCGCATCTGCTTACACAAAACTGCATTCTGAAATTAATAAGTGTTCCGTGAATAAGCATTTAGCGGTGTTTGCATATTTCTACGTGTGTCTTGTGCGCCGAGTAAAGAGAAGACCTCTCTCTAAATATCTATGGTCTTGTCACTTCGCTATCGGTGGCTCCCACGAGGCTTTCATGAAGCTAACACGATGTTTATCGCATGGACGGCTACAGAGTGATACTTTTCATTTGGACACACCCACTTTCGATCCTCACATGAGTGGGTGTGTACAAGATTTATTCAAGAGAATCATTCCAACTATGATCAGAGTTTTTTTTTTATTTTCACCTTTTAATCTGAATAATAAAATATTTTCTTTATTTTTTATGCAATAATTCGATAAAGGCACATGCACACAAAAATACGTACTAAGCTCGCATTCTGCGTGCTTTCTAATTTCATAGTACCTTACGCACGCGTGCCTTACGCACGCTATGAAGTTAGCACTTCAATATTGGTTTGGTTTTTAACGCAAATTCACCGGATTTCGTCATGTTAAACGATCCTAATCAATGCTACAAGCCGTGGTGGTCAAGAGGTAGTCAGTGACACCCGCCTCACAATCGTGAGGTCGTGGGTTCGAATCCCCGGTCCCGTACCAATGCGTTCTTTGGAATTTATGTACAGAATTTCACACCACTGGCTTTTCAGTGAAGGAAAACATCGTGAGGCAACCTGCATACGTCCGTAGAAGAAATTAGATGGTGTATGTGAATCCACCAACCCGCACTGGGCCAGCGTGGTGCATATGGCCCAATCACCCTTCGCCTACGTTCTGCAGTGGACTATTAAAAAGGCTGGTACAATAAAAAATAAATAATAAAAATCAATGCTATGATAATCTGATTTGCCGTGAGTCCGTCCATCAGCAAAATTAATAAAAATAAAAAATGATTTCACCCAATCCAATAAGTATTGAAATTATTTATGCACTATTTAAATAAATCGAAATTTTATTACATTCTCAAAAAGAGGTTTGCAATTGTGAGGTGATTCACAAAGTTATGAAAACATCCTGTATATGCTGTGGTTAGTAGAAAGCAATAAAACCAACAATATATATGTAATCTTTACAACTTATTAAAAACGTCAACGGATGCGATTAATAGGTATATTTTTGGACAATAACTATGTTACAAATAGTGATTATGTATCAATTGACTGCCTCAGTGGTTAGCGACCTAAGCTTCCGGGACAAAAATCGTGGGTTCAATCCCCACCCAGGGAAAATATTAATGTAATGAACATAAGTGTTTGCTCTGTGTTTGGGTGTTATTTAGTTACTATTTTTATAAGTATATATTTAAAAATAAGTATAAGTAGTACCTATTATCAATCTCTGGCAGCCATATCAAGCTCTGCTATTATCTTTAGACCTTCTAGGGTCTGTGGATGATCTAATTGCTTTTTATGTAGTAGTAGTAAGAAGATAAGATAAGATAAGATAAATTTTATTGCAAAAACTTACACTAGGTACACAATTTTAAGTAGCTCTGCCTTTTGCGTTAGTTTAAAACTGTGTTGCAAAAGGCAGTGTCTTCCAGATGGATCAAGTGATTTTGCAAGTACAAACAAACCAAGTCACTATACAATACAAGAATGAGCGTTTGCATTAGTGTGTGTGTGTGTGTATGTGTGAGTGAGTGTGTGTGTGTGCGCGCGCACATTAGTGTGTGTGTGTGTGTGTGTATGTGCGCGTGTGATGGTGTATAAGTGCGTGTGCATATTCTTACGTGCGGTGAGCATGAAACACTGCAATACTCAAGATCTCTTAAGAGTCAGGGTTTGCAGTGTTTATTTGCATGAATGTAGTTAGTGTTAATATATTTTTTTAAGTAGATTTTCAGTCTCATTGTAGTTAAACATTGATAGCCAGTTAAAAATTTCTCTTTTAAGTTTGTAGAGTAATAATGGCTTTATGTTTTCTTTAGCATTAAATACATTGTACAGTTTCGGAGCCAAGTGAACATAGCTTCTCCAGGCGACTTCACTGCGGTAAGTAGGAACAGGACATAAGTCCAGCCTTTTGTTAGTTACCTTTTGGTTAGGTATAATGTATCTGTGATATCGAAGAATACATTGGTAAATAAATAATTTTCTAACCGTCAATACATTGCATTTTTTATAGAGATCATCGGTAGGATGTCGAAAAGGCAGCCTCATGATGACCTTAAGTAGTGCTCTTTGAGCTCTCTCAACTACCAGCATGTTTGTTTTACCTGAACCCCCCCATGAACTGATACAGTAACTTATTACACATTCTGCTAATGCTTTGTACGTTTGCATGAGAAGGTCATGGTTAGCAACGTGTCTAAGCTTTTTAAAAACATAAATTAACTTTCTGGTTCGTTTTGAGACTGCCACTAAGTGATGTGACCAATTTAGTTTAGTGTCAAATGTTACACCTAGGTAGCGGATCGTGTCTGTACTGGTCAAAAGGTCACAATTACAGTTTGATTGCAAGGAAGAACGGTTACACGGATAAGTATGAGCTTTAATATTAAGGTCATCAAGTGGTCTAGAGGCGTTGGTTTTGCTAAAAGATAAAAATTTTGTTTTTGAAATATTCAAAGAGAGTAAATTGTCTTCTAACCATGCAATGACGTGGGATAGGCCTACTTCAGCCTGATTGTATACTTTCTCCCATGTCGAGTCATGAAAGAGTAAGACTGTGTCGTCTGCAAACATCAGAACATCAGCTTCAGTCAGATTGATCTTACAAAGCTAGTAAAGTAAAGTAAAGTAGTGTAGGTAGTTTTAGCATATTAAGTAGTATTGTATATTATTGTAGTTAATAAAACCACAGCTTTGCTTAGTTTGAAGTCAGAGGCGGTGTATAAGATACCCCCAAATATTTAGTCATTTATATTTATTTAAGAAAAGTCAAATAAATTTATTATTATTATGGCTGACTGTGTTAAACGTATAGACTGTGCTATCAACAAAACCTTACCTATACTAAAACTAACCTTAAACTTAAACTATTTACCTTAATATTGTCGTTTGGACTAACTCACTATTATACATTTATTAGGCATTATTATATACTACGGGACTAATCGCGCACTAAAATTACGAGATAAATAAATACCTCCTCATCCCGACGTTTCGGCCGAGTTGCATCGGTCATCACTGGAATGTGAAACAGCTGGTACCGACAATTCAATTTTAAAAAAATTGTAAAAAAAAAAGTTGAAAAATTGTCACTACGACACACAACACTGACAGACAGACAAAACTCTTTATTTACAACCACAATATGAAAAATAAACACTATTTACACATACTACAAAAAATATGATTATAAAGGGGCGGCCTTATCACACAAGGCGATTTCTTCCAGGCAACCTAGCACGAATATGAACTGACAAGAACAAGAAATAGTAATACTGACGGTATCTAACAATGTCCTTCTACCTACACTACGCGATTTACCTTTGTTGACAACAGAATTCCACGACGCTATTATTAGATACCGTCAGTGTTGTGTCGTAGTGCAAATTTTTCAAGTTCAAGTTGAATTGGCGGTACCAGCTGTTCCACATTCCAGTCTACCCGTGACCACGGTCGATGCAACTCGGCCGAAACGTCGGGATGAGGAGGTATTTATTTATCTCGTAGTTTTAGTGCGCGATTAGTCCCGTAGTATAATAATAATGTGTTCAAATCGCGAATGTTTAAAAACAAACGATACTTTGATCTATTTGACTGCCTCGGTGGCTCAGTGGTTAGTGAACCTGACTTCTGGATCAAAGAGGCGTGGGCTCGATCCCCACCCAGGGATAGCATTTTTGTGATGAACATAAGTGTTTGCTCTTTGTCTGGGTGTTATTTAGGTACTATCTATATAAGTATGTATTTAAAATAAGTATATGAAGTATATCTAGTCTCTGACAGCCATATCACAAGCTTTGCTTAGTTTGGGGTCAGAGACCGTGTGAAGATGTCCCCCAATATTTGTTTATTTATTTATAAATGGCCTAATCCAGCCTCTAGTGTCTAACCACCACTAACCACACTGAGTGATCTGACGGAAGCCCCCCCTTCTGGGGTGGCAGTCGCTAACTACTGGGCAAAACTTATGTACCTAATTAGTTCTCACGCATACTACTAGAACCATAAACCCCAGGGGCTTTAAGTGAAGTAAATTGGTCGACGTACAAAACAAAACCTCAAATAAAGTTTTCTCTGTAGTTACACCGTTATACTACTGTCATACCGTCACAGTTTGAGAAAACTTTAAAACCGCTGTTTTATTTTGTACGACGATGAGAGGCTTAAGAAAGCCGTAGACGCGATGAATACCAGTGTCCAGTGCTAGTGTGTGGGGCACCTGAAACAGATGTAGCTAAAATAAAACGTATTTTATCCCTAAAATAACATCACGCCACCCGTGCGACAGCTCCCTTAGATTTCAGACGTTTTCTGTTTCTTTTTTTTATCTCGTAATTTGAGTGCGCGATTATTCCCGTAGTATATAATAATAATGTTTTCCGTTTCGTCTGTATAGTTACGAATAATATACCTACTTTTACAATTAAATAATCCAAAGATGTGTCTGGGTTGTCTATGGAGATAATTAAGATAGCTATAAGTCCACTAGGACTGGTCCTTGCTGACCTAATAATGAATGTCTGATAGAAGGGTAGAAGAGCCACTGAACATATCAATGCCGATGTAGAAGAAAGACCATCACTCTTCTGAATTGATAACCAGTTGAGGTATACTTTTTAGCGACTATGATGGCTTGCCTATCGAAAAGTGTTCATATTTAATTCGATTTTTTTGTTTTACTTTCATTCTTTTGATAGCCGGTATTTTTTTAAATCTAACTGATATTATAGTTTTCAATCTAAAGAAGAAGCCTTGGTAGGTTTATGTACTTATTTTTGTTCATGATGCCTCGCAAGCAAGTATGAACAAATAATTAACACTAAGAGAAAAAAACACGTGTGAAAACAATTATTGAATAGAAGTTGACACATATTTAATAACCAGTCAAAATTGGTATCATAAGAAAAATAATTTATTTACATAATTGACAAATATAAACTTGCCTACAAAAACCATTCATGAATTATTTTTAATTCAATAAAATAAAATAAAAATAGTCATGAACACTCATTCGATCTCTTCTGTTAAAATCAAAATAAACGAAAACCAACTTTTCTTTAGTATGTAGGTTGTAGGTAGGTACATATGCCATATAATTAATAAATATGGGGCCTTTAGAAATTCAATGGCTATGTAGTGCAACTTGCCAATGTGCGAGTTAGGTCTTTGGGGCTGTTTGAGCTACAAAACAAGCCGTTAAGGTACTTAACGTTAAAATAACATCTAGCCATCAACAACAATAATTATAACATAATACTTAGTAAGCTAGAAATAAGGTGCATGCTGTGAACTTACATATCGAATATAATCTTTATAACTCAATAGAAAACGTCAATACATACGATAAGTAGGTACATTTTTCGACAATTACAATGATTAATTATTGTACAAAAGCTTATCTATGGACTTATCAACAAAGGCTTAGCTATCTCATCATCACCCATCGTCGTGTGGCCAAAAGATAACATTCGGCTAACTAAGCTAATGTAAACAATCATCATCATATCAGACATAGGCCGGCGAGAAGTTCTAAACTACCTACGCAGTAAAGGGGAATTTACACGGGTCGATTTTCGCCGTGCGGTTAGTCGCTTCACAAATTGCCTCAGCGAGCCGCACCGCTAGCTCATTTATAGAGTAAAATAAACAATAATATTGTCAGGGTTTTTTTTTAAATAGGTATGTAATATCTTTTTAATTTCAGACATCTTACACACGAGATCTGACCCTAAACTAAGCGAATCTTGTGATATGGCTGCCAGATACTGATATAATACACACATACTTTTTTAAATACATATGTACTTTAGTAACATCCAGACTCAGAGAAAACACCTATGATGAGCAGAGGTTCATTACATATGTAAATATTTGCAATGGGTGGCAATCGAACCCATGCCTCGTTAACCCAGCAGGGCCACCACGAAATAATTCTTTCGAGTTTCGACGTGTCATAATGTGACAGAGTTATGGTGAAGTTATCTGTCACTTTTTCACATGTCGATAAAATCGTTTCCGTGGTCTTATGCTAAGCTAGCTAGAAGTCAGGTTCACTAACCGCTGGACCACCAAGCCAGCCAAATGTGCGCAAGACGCCAATCCCGGCAATTCTGACTACGATGCGCAAAGACGAAACACCCCAGGGTTTTTAGTGGGTACACCCCCAGTCGACGAGATTCCCACATAACCACCCTGCCTTCCCCAGGGCACGGTAATAATATCCAACAGTATTCCGTCTTCATATAAACGGTCGGAACGCGAATCATACCTTCGCGCCTCGGGGTTTGGTATGCTCTCGGTATGCTAGTCAGTTGCGGCGCGCCGTAGTGACGAACGAACGTGTATTTGTAAATAGTAATAATAATAATAGTATAACCTTCGATTGTTTGATCGTTTTACTACGGAACCCTTAAAACATCAAAATAACACAATTTATATTTTTATTTATCGTTTCCTTTTTATTCACAACCAACTATTTTTTGTAATGAATGTAATAATTTTACATCATAATAGATATAAACTAGAAAGAAACTCAAGTTGGTAAAGAGTAAGTAGGTGAAAATAAAATCCTGCATGCGGGCACCCCAGCGCGTGAAACGATCTGCGTGGACATGTGGCGCTGTAGGTATATACAGGGTTATGTCTAATCTATTAACATCCTCTTATGGGCTTACTTTGTACATCAAAACTAACAACTTTTGTTCTGCTACTTTTAGAAAACTCAAAAAAAATTGTTGTTCCATGAAAAAATATCGTTCACCGGCGACAAAATGTGTGGAACAGCTGATTTGTTTTTACATGATGTTAATTGATTTTTTTTTTTTTTTTTTTTTTTTTTATTAATGCCTCCTATTCCCCTGGTGTATACATATTTCAGGGTCTTTTTATAATTATTATTTAGATTCTTACTACAAACTCATATCTAATGTTCCAAATTATCAAGTTACAATTTTTGTCTGATTTTAATTTTATACATTTAGTAAGTATTCTTATCTTAAATTGTCGTAAAATAAATATGTCAATAGTTCCCAACTTCAAATATATTTAATAGTTTATTTTTACATTTTTGCCGTACTATTATTTTATGCTGCAATGCAAGTATCAATATTTTTCTTGACTCGTAAAATATAAATATATATATATAAATATTACACTGCAAATATAAATAAGTTAGCTATAGAGTGTGGCAGTCAGATGTTAATTGATTAGAAATAACCCTGTATATATCAAGGACAGGGCCGAGTCACAATGCTGGTTTCGTGTGCGTACGCAACTGATTGCGTACGAGGAGTTTTTCCTCTTTTTTGGCAACTAGTTTAGTCCATGTTACCGTGCCCAGGGAGACGCGTGACTCGACGCATGACGTGCGACGGGTCGGTGCGTGCAGCTCTGACTTTCAACGTCGTCGTTTTATCTCCAATTACTCACGGGTAATCCTAAAGAGATAAAAATTATATCTGAAATAATCCCTATCAATCGGTTCATGAAACGCTGTCTATATATATTGGATAATGTCTAAAATCTAACATTGCTAACAAGACATTCGCGTCTAACGCAATCAAACTACCTTTTAAGAAGACCAGAAAATCCATCAAAATGGCCGCCAAGTTCCTGGTCGTCTTCTTGTTAGCGATCGCTACCCAGACTCTAGGGGACTCTATCACTGATGGCACAACCCTCGTATCAGCGTACTTGGTAAGTGTAATTACTATAATTGACACTGAAAGTTAAAGAAGATAGTAAATTTATAGCTTTCCAAAAATCAGCCAAAAAATGTGTCTGTTTCACTGATAGTACCAACCAAATTACAGGTCTAACATGATATGGAACATGGTCTCCAAGTGCTGTTGCAATACTGTCAATAGCTAACTGGAGTTTGTAATTCCGGCTCGCTAACCGTTCCCCTGTGTAATCCTACTCCTACTAATATTATTAAGGCGAAAGTTTGTATGTTTGTTCCTCTTTCACGCAAAAACTACTGAACGGATTGAGTTGAAACTTTTCAATAGTAATGCTTATACATCAGAATAACACATAGGCTATAATTTATAAAGATATTTCATGAAAGTTCGCCGGGACAGCTAGTAATTTATATTTATTACAGTGCAACAGTTTTCTCATGATGTGTTTCTTTACTTGAAAAGGCTAGAGGACCAACAGACTACCTAGCATACTCGAATTCTCTTTTTTAAATTTGTGTCTGCTTGCAGATTCATCGTCATGGCGATAGGACTCCTGTGGAAACTTCGATATCGTTCAGCACTAACATAGAGGCTCTGGAAGCAGCCAGCGCCCAATACGGTTATGGGCAGCTTACTAACGTAAGTTACATTACCAGTCTTTCAAACACTTTATTATTTTTTACATCTTGCTTACACATAGGCATAGTAACTTTCACTATTATAGTTATAGCATCGATGCTCACAAATAAAGCTATATTCATTTGCGAAACTAAAATGTATTCTACTATATTTGACTATTACTTTGAGAATATTATTGCCAAATACTCAAGCATATCCTGTTGTTAACAGTTGGGCAAACAGCGTGCCTACAATCTAGGAAAATTCATCCGTGCACGATACAACGAGCTCATCTCCGAGAGGTTCAACACCTCTGAGATCTACATCCGGTCCACCGACTCCACGCGCGCCAAGATGACCGTCCTCGGCGCCATGGCTGCAGTGTACCCCGCCTACCCCGGCAGCTGGAGCGACAACGTCAACTGGGTCCCCACACCCTACACCACTGTCCCCGCGAAATACGACTACGTAAGTAAATTTTCTTCATTTTTGAAGTTTAAATCTGGACATGATTGGCACAGTACACGGTACCGTGTTTACATCACGTGAATCATGAACGACCAAGTTTGGCAACTAATGCATATATTTTTTTAACAGAACATGGCAATGTTGAACTGCCCCGTCTACAGCTCAGCCTACTCTTCTGCGATGTTTACCAACAGTGACAATATGGCCGATTATTTCGACGTCCTGAACGTTATTTCTGAAGAGCTCGGCTATAACATCACCAGCATGCCTAATTTGGTATATGCGGCCTATGACGTCTACGTTAGCCAGGTAAACTTCTCTTTGACATTCATTAATCTGACTAAACGTATATAGGGTGTAGGGCTAACGCCGACATTAATTTCACACCACTTGAGGTACCACATACTAGTTACCAGTGATTATAAAAGCAATAAGAAAACTCGAATCACTGTTTAGATAAAGTTTGCTCCAAAATGTTGTATTAGAAAATTGTACATAATTAATTAAAGTAGCTTATTTATAAAATTCAAAAATTAATATGTCGCAGGCTTTAACCCTACAATGCATGATTTTTTAAAATGTTGTCAATAAAATATATGTGGTTCTATATAGCGTCTAGACATAATAAACGATAATAATAATATTTGAACTTTATTAATTGTGAAGATATTTATTTTTTCAATTCTGTTCCATATGTGGTACAGTATGCATTAACACTAATATTTGGCTCTTAATTAGGAACAATGAACATAATCATATAATTAGTTTTATAATAACAATAGCTCTGCTTATTAATGAAATTTATAAAAACAATTGTTGTCTTTGTTCAAACACAACTCAACACGACACTTTTCGCATAATATATAAGTTTTTCCTTTACATTGTGGATATTTACAGCGTTCTCTCTTCTCGTTCCATATAGGAAGATGATCAAACTTATCCAGTCTGACATCTCGAGGGGAAGGATTGCTGCATTTCTTTTTTTCTTCTTCTCAGTCATGTGTTCTATGGCAGAAGACGGTCTTCCTCTTTTTCTTTGTAATAATACCACATATACAAAGACTTCTAGTGATTTCCAGTTTAAAATCTTTTATATTAATCACAATTGGCTCATTCTTCTGTTCTCCCACCCTCTTGTGCAGTAGCCAGTTATTTATGGTGGCAATGTCTAGAAAATGGTAAAACAAACGCAAATACCATTTTTAGTACGCATTTTTATTTTGTACTTCCCTAGAAAGGAGTCCAATAAATCCACTCCCCCATATGCTGATCATAGATTTTTACTATTTTAGGACAATCCACTTCAATGTATTTTTTTTGTGTCTTGCAATACCGGCTAACCCTTTCAATGGGCTGTTGTCCTACAAAAGATGAGGACAAAACTACAGGCTTATTCATCACTGTGCCAACTTCTGTGCCATCTACATCAGCTACCCATTCTTCTGAATGGGCTCGTTCTGTTTTAGTACTCTTCAAGTCATTCAGGGATGGGATTTTCAAACATTTGCCTAGTCGACCTTTGTTGACCGTTCCGAGTGACTGGATATCTTGTTTCAGTGGTATTATTACTAGTAGTATTATTCGAAATCCGATTTCTGGTAACTGGCATAGTGAAAAAACTTCTACTTTGGCGTGATGACGTACTTGGCTCTGAAATGCTGGCTTGAGGATTTGTTTCGGCGGAGGAGTTGTTTTCGGCGTGGGTAGAGCTACAGTTAGTAGAAGATAATAGTGCAAACCTGGTAGGCTCGATATCATTTTCAGAGTCACTATCTGCAATGATTTGGCCCAATGTTTCCCTGATTCTCGCCATGTCATCATCACTTTTTGCACCCGAAAAGTCTAGACCATCTTCATTCCCTAGGGTAAATTCAAATACTGCTCAATCAGCTCGTCAGATAATACCTTCTTCGCTATAATCTGTTATAAAATCCAACCGAAACAACATATTAGAAGTGAACTAATGCATGGTGTACCATATCTGGAACGTTTAAATAAGTTGTTATGTTAGTACATAAAACAGTAATATATCAAAAAAATAACTTACCTTCGTTTATTATACACTATTTCCAATGTAAATTTATTTTTTTCCGCTTCAAAATATTCTTATAACTATTTTATTTTGAATTTTCAATTTACGTAAACCACGAATTCGAATCGATCATTCAACTTCTGTACGAATCAATATCAATCGATAGCTGACGCCATCGAGTGCATACATTGCCATTACTAAACCGTTGCTAAGGGCTTAGAAAATATTCCGTCGGTCGATAGATGTCGCTACGTATCTTTAAGCGAACAGTAGACTTATTTATTTTGTCTGTACCAGATATGGAACAGTATGCATTGTAGGGTTAAATAGAAGGCCAAACATGATCACATTTAATGTGTGTAACATTACGGCGTCACTTTGTATACATACGTGATCCTGTGGCGCAGACTAACGTTAGATTTACCTACACACTGCTTGGTTAGTATACTAAAAGCAATAAATATATACACTACCATTAACAGTTCAAATTTCATTCAATTTTCCAAAAAAACAGAAAACACAGTGACTAAGATTATCATGTCATTTTACAGAATAACTTAGGAGTGGCTCTAAGTGACGCTATTGCGTCTATTTTGCCAGAAATCAGTGACGCTGCTGATGTCGCCATGGACAATATATTTGGAGACGATGACTACTGTGCATACAATGGAGGTAATAAAGTACTGACTGACACTATTTAATATTACCAAACCTTAAGGCGCCGCGCAAACGAGTGTCTGACACCCAATGAAGTACAACCGACTCTGGGAACCGTAGTTGCCGTGTCAGGATACGGAGCATGGCGCACCAGTCTCGAGAGAGTTGGGCTCACGGTTATACTTATATCTATTTACGTTCCAAAATGAATCTTAGAGACTTACTGGTGACCAGTAGTAGCAACGGGTGATTGTCCGATCACCGCTACAGGACACAGCAACTACAGTTCCCTGTGTCGGTGTCCGGTGCCAGACACTCGTTTCATGATCGTGGATTATTTCATACTGGTCCTAAAGAAATCAAATATTCATCGGTTGCTCGAGTCTCATACAAAACACACGCTTGCTCCTTGCCTAAGCCATATAGCACGGCTACTTTCTGAACTTCGTAGATCAGTAGCTCAACAGTCACATATCAAACTTGTGAAAGGCATCTCAATGACAAATAAATTTCTTCCAGGTCCCCTCTTGAACGAGATCCTGACTTATGCCGATGAACTGATAGACGGGACCGACACCCCTCGTCTGAGGGTGTACTCCGCCCATGACGTCAACGTATACGGCTTCATGTGCGTCTCCCAGATCACTCCCCGCCAGGGGGTGCCCAAATACTCCTCCTCCTTCTCTTTGGAGCTGCGCAAGGTTGATGCAACCGGAGAATATGTTATTTTGGTAAGTAACATGTAAAAAGTTCTCTGATTAGTTTCATTGTATTTCATATTACTTCTTCTCGTTCATATTTACTGCTGTTAGAAAAGCCGTTACTCCTATTTTTAGGATAATATAATTATCTATGTTTGAAATTAGCTCACACCCCGAAATACATTGAATTTGACATCCAATCTACAAGCTTGAACATTTATTTAATAACCAAACCTGTCAGAGACCTTCAGGCGGCTTAAAAGCTCTGTCAACAGGACTAGCTACCCTGTTTATACGAATTTACTTACATCTGTGACTTAAGCCGGAAACATACTATCGGACGCGGCTGACGCACGCGACTGACAGCCACGACTTAGCAATGTGCACAGTCTTATAACATCCAGTGTGCCAGATCGCTCTCGGACGTCCGAACGCTCAAGGTCGTCCGAAGATGACGTCCGCGACTCAAGTCCGATAGTGTGCACGGCTCAGTGTACTTTCATAGTCTAGATACCTATCAGTTGCGGCTGTCAGTCGCGTCCGTAAGCCGCGTCCGAAAGTGTTTCCAGCTTTACATAGTAATCTATGGTTATTAATGTCATAGGGTAGGAATAGAGGAGTAGGTTAAGTATTTACTCTGCTATCTGGCTACCAAGAACATAATTCTTATGCATGAGAAGATCCATTATCTTTGAGTTGAAAATGTGTGTTAAGAGTGCGCCTAATGCCATAAAAAAAAAACAGATTTCACCCGCGCTTCTTGCATCGCCCGCTATCATCTATATACTCGTAGCTTTGTTTAGGGTCGTAAGTCGAGTTGTAAAATCGCATGACATAGGTAGCGATGATTTTGGCTTCGAGCGCCAGCTTACATTTTTAGGTGACATTTTATTTATTTATTCAAAATTTAAGCATATATTAAAAAAAATCTAATCGATTACTCTACTAGAACATTAGTCTGGCTACGTAATTTGTCAAAAATAATGTGGTGTTGTCGCTGATAATTTCGAGCATTTGAAAAAAAAAGTTTTTTTTTTGATGCGAAATTTTTTTTTTTTTCTAAGGTTTCAAAATTCTACGCAATAACTCTGCTACTATAGGTTCTTTCCTTTCCTATAGTATTTTTTTAATATGGATATTTATGTTCGTTACCTTTACACCACGTCTTTAAAAAGTCGATTTTGGCATTAGGTGCCCCCTTAAACAGCATTTTTCGTTAACCTTCCATCAAAACCCAAAACGCCATTCTCTAGGTAAAATACGTCAACGTTAATTTATGTGGTGACAAATCAAAGAGTATATTATATACCTAATCAGTTTAACACAGTATTTCTTCCGCCTTGCAGCCGGTGTACCAGCCTTCCCCTGGTACAGACCTGGTGTACCTGCCCGTTTCCGGCTGCGGCAACACTCTCCTTTGCCCCTACGACACCTTCAAAGAGATCGTCTCTCCCTACGTCCTGGACGAAGACACTTGGAGGTCCGACTGCGGCTTCACTGAAGACTTAGTTATCGACGACTCGAGCGTGGCGAAGTAATTCATACAGACCTACTTCAAATACAAAGCATGGAAACGCTGTGATTTTTTCAAAATAAATTATTGTTTATTTTTAAACTTTATTATTTTGAATTTATGTACCTACTTTTATTTTATGTATTTGATCACCCAATAATGATCTGGTTTCGGTAATCTGCAGCGTAGTAGTCTGTGTCTTCAAATTCCGAGTAACTAGGTAGGTGCCTTTCTAATAAGTCTGTGAATAGCATATCTGCAATGATATACACACGCAAACCTCTAATGATGTCCTTTTGTATATGAAGCAGTGAAAAAACTCTAAACGTATACAAACAGCTGTAGCAAGAGCTGCAAAAGTCAGCTAAGCCTTCATCCGGAGGTAATAAGGTCAATCTATACAGCAGTAATTAAGCCGTTTACCTATACTATAAGCGACAAATGTTTAGGCTCTAGCATCTAAACAAAATAAAACAAACCAAAACATGAAAGCATTGGAAACTTGCCAACATAGCATTGAAAGAAGTATGCTAAACATAAAATTAAAAGACAAAGTAAGGTTAAACTCCATTAGGAATCAAACAAAAATTCTCGATGTCAAATATTGCATCAAAAAACTGAAATGGAAGTGGGCAGGACATATAATAAGGAGCAAAAAAGACAAATGGGCAAAAGATGTCATGGAATGGTGCCCTAGACAATACAAAAGAAAAAAGGGCAGACATGGCAGCAGGAAGTACATGGACGAGAAAAGCAAGAGACCGATCACTTTGGAAAATTCTTGGGGAGGCCTATGCTGAAAAGCAAGACGATCAAAAGTAAAAATAATCAATCAAATTACTGGTGTCGAAATAGAACGAGCATCATATATTATATATTTAGCATATTATAAGTAATTAAATAGTTAGAGACACATTTGTGTAGTTTTATAAGTTGATTGTTAATAAAGGCTATCATTATCTAAACAAAATATTATTCTGTAATGTCGGTTTACGGACGATTTACCCATTTTATAGGTGATAACGTCATACGTGCTCTTGCTTGTTCCGCGCTCTCGCTTGCACGCTCGGTTCAAGCGGAACGTGACTATGATTCATGCTTTTTCGTGGGTGCAGTTGGCGTTCATCGATTTAATAAAAAAAGCAAAAAAGGCAAAACGTCAAATAGCTGAATGCTGCCCAAAGAAACTTTGCTCTGAAACTGTGTAAGGCCTACGCATGTGATGCTACCCCTTGACCTTTGGGCTCAATTTAAGAAATAGTAGCTTTTAATGAGGTCAAGATGGGGGTAGCCCATCCAGCACTGACACCCCTCATCCGATACAGCCCTGGTGGCATTAGATTCATGAGCCTGGTAAACGAGAAGCAGCTAAACCAGAACAATTGTGAAGTCGTAAGGATCATCACGGACGGTAGCAAGATTGAGAGATAAATGGGAGCAGCGCTGTCCCTATGGAACAGCATCGCTGAAACCAAAAATATTTTTGAACTGAAAACGCCGTCCTACTGACCGATTTATAAGGTATGAAATGAAATGTACAAAAGTCGGGAATAAACATGCGGCATATAATAGTGACTTAAGGTCGGCACTGGAAAAGATCGCCAATAGCTACTCTCTCCATCGCCGTCCTAACCATCAAATTACTGTAAACAATTTTATAGGATAAAAGTTTAGGTACGCGGGGCTCAAAGGGAACAAAAGAGCATAGAAATTGGCAAAAGGCCCGTTTTTTTTTCAATTGCGCTAAATCGGATTGGAGACGACAAACAAATGGAAGCGGCGATATCGATATATGTCTGGTAAACGATATATTTATCAAATACTGTACAGTGTACAACGATTGGAATAAGGACAATAAATAATAATAAAACGCTAAATAAAAGATTGGTTGAATAAATAATACCTAAGTTTACGTTGTAATAAGTAGGTAGGTATAAAAAGTTAACAGTAATTATAAAGATAGAAAAAGACATAAATATTAAATATATATGTATCAGGAGACATCTTACACACGGTCTCTGACTTCAAACTAGGCAGAGTTTGCTGCCAAAGACTGATATACCTACTGCAGATATTATATTTTTAAATATATACTTTAGTTTAGTTAGTATCTATAAAAAAACATGTGTAGATATAATATCATGAAACATCCTACACAAGCCGTGGACCAAATGCCAAAATTATCTCTATTGCCATAATAAATGATTATATTTATTTATTAATGGGTAAACATACCTTTGTAAATGGTTCCGTGTAGTATAAATATTCTTATTGTATGTTTTTGTTCGTGTTATTTGGTATTATATCAACTATATCAATTAGCTCCTACAACTAGTACTGAAGCTCTCTTGACATCATATCATGGTTTGGCTGCAGCGGTTTTGAGATATGGCATTATTTTTTGGGGAAACTCAACAGAAAAAAACCAGGCTTTCAAACATCAAAAGCGCTGCATTCGATCCATGTTCAAACTGAAACCAACGGATAGTTGTAAACCCTATTGCAAAAAACATAGAATACTCACTCTTCCATCAATGTATGAGTTGGCAATATATGTAAGGGCGAATCCCAAAACATTCCCTAACATCTCGGTACAATCAAATTGGAACCGTCGTGACAAATTGAAACTGCTGCATCATCCTAGTAAAACACAACTTTTTAGAAATAGTGTTTTTGGGATGGGCCCTTTAGTATACAACAAGATACCCTAGAGTATAAGAAAATTAAATATATAAGGAAGTACAAACCAATTTAAAAAGAAACTTAAAGATTTATTGACTGCTAAATGTTATCCTACTAATATTATAAACGCGAAAGTTTGTGAGGATGGATGGATGGATGGATGTATGGATGTTTGTTACTCTTTCACGCAAAAACTACTGAACGGATTGAGATGATACTAATATTATAAACGCGAAAGTTTGTGAGGATGGATGGATGGATGGATGTATGGATGTTTGTTACTCTTTCACGCAAAAACTACTGAACGGATTGAGATGAAACTTTGCAATAATATAGCTTATATATCAGAATAACACATAGGCTATAAAATATAATGATAGATTGCGTATGCGGGCAAAGCCGCGGGTAAAAACTAGTTATAAAATAGTAAATGACTTCCTGTGTGATAAACTTTGACATTAATATGAATTGCTAAATGCTATTATGACCGTAATAATGTGTAAATAACTCCCTATCTGTTCCACTTTGTTATTCTTTTTTTTTCCTTCACTATTTTTGATTTGATACCTACCAAACATGTGTAATTTATATCTATAATTGTAATGTAATTAATGAGCAACTCGCCTCTCAGCTCACTTTTGCATACCCTCTGGTGGGGTAGAAACATGTTGAGATAATTTATTTAGCAAATAAATTAATCTTTATCTTTATTTAAAAATAGATAGTCACTTGAGAGTTCTTGATAATATGTATTTTTAAATTAGGTAAGTACCTAGTAATTTTGCATGAGATTAAGTAGGTGTGTATATTTATGAATTATTAAGATAATATTTAAAAAATACTAAAAAAATAAACGAATTTCCATTCAACTGCATTTTTATGAATATCACATGTACTCATGTACGCTGATAGGTACCTATAGGTATATAATAAATTATAAAGTGTCATGCCTACATTCGGACTTCACATTGTTTTTTCAGCATACATAGATAATAAATATTGAACGAAGCGTTATCATAATCCTAAAATAAATACAACAAAACATCCAACAAATAACTCTTCATTGGACACACAAAATAAAACTTACAATAAATACATCAGTAAAATTCTTAAGATAGTCAGCACTAGGCGGCCTTATCGCTAGAAGAATAAATAAAATAATCCAGACTCGACAGAGAAAGAAAGAAAATGTAAATCCTAAAAAAATTATTCCGAAGTCATTGCTTTCAATAAATGTGTTATCACGACAATCATCAAATATAACTCTAAAAAGATTAAGATTCAGACAATCTCTATCAATTTCTTCATAAAAAACTCAGTATAAATACACCACAGCGTCTAGAAGCCAGCATTGCTAACAAGACACTTGTTGCTGAAGCAATCAAAGAAGCCAAAGATCTGAAAGATTATTCAAAATGGCCACCAAGTTCCTGGTCGTAGTCTTGTTAGCGATCGCTGCGCAGAGTCTTGGAGATTCTATCACTGATGGCACCACCCTGGTTTCCACGTTTTTGGTAAGTCCATCCATCCATCAGTAAAAGGACGTTAACTGCTGGACATAGGCGTCCCATATGGATCTCCAATAAGACCGGTTGGAAGCGGCTTGCATCCAGCGCAATCCTGCGGTCTTGATAATGTCATCCGTCCACCTTGTGAGTGGACGTCCTACGCTGCGCTTGGCGGCGTAGTGGTAAGTCATAAACAAGCATTTGCAAAAATTTTAATTCAATTCATTTCATTTATTTCGGAAAATATGGGTGTTACAATTTTCATGTGTTGGTAGTCAATAAATACATATATTGCCGTTTTAACCAGTATGGTATGCAAAATTTCAATATGTACCTACGTTGTCCATATTTTTTAAATAAAAATCAAAATTTATTTTATTCTTTGGAAATATGGAAATGCGCTTAGAATCGTCTTTTTACAAAGGTTTAAAGACAACATAATTAATAATTACAATTTAATTAATTACTTACATAAAATAATTTATTACAAATTAGAAAACCCTGACATAAAATAATGTAATTAGTTAATCTTAGTGCAGAGATTTGCTAGAGATGATTTAAACTAGGACGGGGCGGCCACGGGACGGAGCCAGACGGGGCTCGTACGGGCTTTTACACACAATGTATGGAACGTGCGTCATACGTGAGCTGTATGGGCGTCGTACGGGCCTCGTCCGGGTCCGTCCCGTCCTAATTTAAATCATACGAGTACAATAAGCTAATAAAGACACAATGATGAGCAGAGCCAACCTGTGTTTTACTCTTCATTAAACAAATCATCATCATCATCAGCCTGTGGCGACCCACTGCTAGGTATTGGCCTCCTCTCTTGTGTGCCATTCTTCCCTATCTCGGGCCAATTTCATCCACGCCTGACCAGCGATGGGTCTGATGTCATCGATCTATCGGGCTGGTGGTCTGCCTTATCTGCTATTGGGTGCCACTCAGTCAGGGATCTACTCCACCGGGCGTCAACACGCCTAGCTACGTGTCCTGCCCAGCGCCACTTAAGTCTCGTAATACGGTTTCCAACATCCGTGACTTTCGTCCTTCAGTTTAAAAATAAAGTGCATCAACTCAAATCGCGCGGTGTTGGAAAATTGCATTGAATGTTAAGCTTAAAACGAGATTTTCCAGCAGTGCGCGATTTTGAGTTGATGCACTATATTTTTAAACGTGCGAAAATATTGCATTTAAGCAATGTACTTTCGGACCACAACCAGGAGTCCAGCTAGCTCGCTTTGTTTTCGATTTCCTTAAGATCAAGATCCCAACAAAAACAAGGCATGTAAAAAGTACAAAAACTCGAGCAACTTCTACAGTAAAAAGTTGTAAGATCTAGTCAGTTTATTTATTCAGTAGTTGTCTATATTGTTTTACTTACTATATACTCGTATGTATTCAATACCATAATCCATGACATTTTTATTTTATTTTTACTGTTAGAACTTCTGTGTTCTGTTAGTAATAGAATTTTTCTTGCTTTTAGATCCACCGTCACGGCGACAGGACTCCCGTTGAGTCTACCTTGTCGTTCAGCACGAATGCTGAAGCCCTAGAGGCCGCTAGCGCTCCATACGGATATGGACAGCTTACCAATGTAAGTAACATTTTTACACTTTTTAGGGTTCCTTACCTCAAAAGGAAAAAACGGAACCCTTATAGGATCACTTTGTTGTCCGTATGTCTGTCTGTGTGTATGTCAAGACTCTTTATCTCGGGAACGCGTAAAGATATCGAGTTGAAATTTAAACTATATACGTATAAACGTATATCTATGGTCTCTTGCAGTTGTGTAAACAAAAAACTTCTCAGTTATCGTTTAAAAAAGTTAGAGCCGTTTATGTCATAAAAAACGCATATTTCGACACTCCCAACTCTCAGAGTACACATATAGGAATAAATCTGAAAACTATACATTTTTTATTTAAATCACAAAAAATTGGGCCTCAAAATTCACAAAATATGGGCTCGTATCATGTAAGGTATCATATAAAAGAACTTCATTAGAACATGCTAAAACAGATTTTTAATTATTTTAACAATGCGTTTGTACGGAACCTTCGATATGCGAGCCTGACTCGCACTTGTCCGGTTTTTTTTATATCAATATCTGAAGACTAAATTCGATGCCCCATACCAGAATCCACCAAGTCCCAAGATTAGGTCTATATTCAACAGTGGAGAGCTTAGGATGACACGGTACAGTATGTGATTTGCATAGATTACATCCATGAATTCAGCAACACTAACAAAGACACTCACTTCTTACAAGGTTTTATTTAGTTTCACCTGGCCCGTTGTCTGTCGGTCCGTAACCAAATCTTGCAAGTTCAATTTGATCAACTTTCCTGTTTCCGATTGAGCTGAAATTTTGCATAAGTACATATGTCAATTGGGTGACAATGCAATATTATGATGACAATATGATGATGGAGCTGGAAGGTGGCCAAAGGAACTTTGCAATGAAACGACAGAACCTCATCGAGTTTGGGCTCATTTAAATCGTCTTGACGAGTAGTTTATCAATGGTAACTAGGGTCTGATGATGGAGCTGGAAGGTGATTCTAGGAACTCTGTAACGAAACGACGCAAACCCATCGAGTTTCGGCTCATTTGGTTCGTCTTGGCGAGTGCTTGTAAAAGCTTGTTTTAAAAAAGTTTTTTTTTTAATTATTCTTGTTTGTGACTCTGTGCGTTGGATTGACTGACTTTGTTGACTTGTTTCTTCAGTTAGGTAAACAGCGCGCCTATAACTTGGGAAAGACCCTCCGTGCACGATACAACGAGCTCATCTCTGAGAGGTTCAACACCCTCTGAGATCTACATCCGGTCCACCGACTCCACGCGCGCCAAGATGACCGTCCTCGGCGCCATGGCTGCCGTGTACCCCGCCTTCCCGGCAGCTGGAGTGACAACGTCAACTGGGTCCCCACACCCTACACCACTGCCCCTGCCAAATACGACTTCGTAAGTAAGTTATCTACTTTTAAAAACTAAAAGTTCAATTTTAATTTAATTTTTTGTCGTTATTAAACAGAACAATTAAACAGAACAGTGAAATTCTAAAAATATGACCACAGCAAGCACAACGAACGTTAAATCAAAATGTGGGAGATGGTCTGTGTAAGACCGCAGTTTTCAAGCCGACTCTAAGCTGTTCTGTCCTGTGAGACTTTATTCTAAAAGATCCCATGTTCTATCCCATGAACTTATTCAGAATGGAGCTACATCCAGCTACGTAAAGTTCTCGAGTGGAGACCACGAACCGACAAGCGCAGCGTAGGAAGTCCACCTACTAGATGGACGGATGACCTCATTAAGACCTCAGGATCGCTCTGGATGCAAGCCGCTTCCAACCGGTTTTATTGGAGATCCATAGGGGAAGCTTATGTCCAACAGTGGACTTCTTATAGCTGATGGATGGATGATGGACGTCCAGCTGGGACATATCTACTGTTATGTCAATAATCCATATTTTTCAACAGAACATGGCGATGCTGAACTGTCCAGTCTTCACATCAGCCTACACTTCTGCCTTGTACGCCGACAGTGACAACATGGCCGAATATTTCGACGTCCTAAATGTCATTTCCGAAGAACTTGGCTACAACATCACCAGCATGCCTAATTTGGCTTATACGGTCTACGACGTCTACGTGAGCCAGGTAACACAAACTTTAGAACACGGATAAATCAGAAGGACAAAAGGCCCAAGAATACTCTAAGCAGAATTCATCACTCTCATCCTTAAAATTAGAATTAGAAACCAAAAGGACTAAATTGCTAAAGCGAACACTACTAAAGTAGCACTTGTAGATATTAAAATACTAAAAAACTGCACTCCTTGAAAGCCAAATGAAGCATTTTGTACAATGTGAATTTTGGACAAAGCGCATTTCATTCAAATAGTTTATTGGTATATTCAAAGAGTTCTGCCAATTTCTTCCACGTTCGATGTATTAATTTACACCGATTCTCGTGTAGAAAGTAATCGATGACGTAATTTCAGAATAATTTGGGAGTGGCACTAAGTGATGCAATTGCTGCCATTCTGCCTGAAATCAGTGACGCTGCCGATGCCGCCATGGATAATGTATTTGGTGATGATAGCTACTGCAAATACAATGGTGGTGAGTTTGATAACATAGACATTATTATATCAATAATTTGGGTCTTTATTAAGTAATTGTTGCCAAAATTAAAACTCATACCAATCAACACCAAACCAATAATGTAAAGAGCCAAATACAGCAGTACCTAGATATAGCAACGAAGAACTAGTAAAGAAAATATTATAAAATTTCGCATTCCATCGAACATAATGAAGTTTCAAAATTGAATTCCCAATATCACAAGAAAACCGTTAGATGCAGTCTTTCAAAAATGTTGTAAAATACTATATACATAATTATTTTTCGCCAAAAAAGGCGCAACCGTGTTCAATCGTTGTAATCTACATACAATGTGCAGTTGAAAGACGCTCACCTTCAGATTTGGAGTCGGTTGAAAACTCGTTTCAGAGCGCTTGTATAAGTCCACTTTTTTCGCCGGATAACGGACCGTCAATAAACTGATTGTTTGATTTGTTCACCGGACCGATGTCCGGCATCTACTCATTATAAACCATACACCTCTGCGAACCCGGTGAAAAAACACGGTCCGTTGTCTGGTGAAAACAAACGGACATAATAGGGCATTAGTAGGTATAATTTATGACCACTTTGAATTTTAACGATTAATTAGACAATTTAATGTTCAAATAATATTGAAAAAAAAATATAATTTGAGATTTAGACAAACAATAATATTTATGTTGTTACATATTTATAATTACCATTTTTGCAATAATTTTGACACCAAAATGGCCACAACCGGGGCACCTACTATATAATCGCTCTTATTTTATTTTATCATCGTAGAAAGAATGGAATCGATGAGTTTTATCTATGCATTCACATACAGGTGTTCTCCTGAACGAGTTCTTCACGTACGCCGACGAGCAGATAGACGGGACCGAGACCCCTCGCGTGCGGGTGTACTCCGCCCATGACGTCAACGTATACGGTTTCATGTGCGTCTCCCAGATCACCCCCCGCCAGGGGGTGCCCAAATATGCATCTTACTTTGCTTTGGAGCTACGCAAGGTTGACGACACTGGAGACTATGTTGTTTTGGTGAGTATTTTCCTCGGAATAATGAAAGTAGAAGTGACAAAGTAAGAATGCTGTAATGCATTAAGATATCGTCGAAAACCACAGAGTTACCAGAGGGGTAATGTGGTCGATCGAAAAAGTCTGAAAGAGATGTATCGATTTAATATGTGATGAGTTAGAAAAACACATGAAAAATATCTCGATTCGGTAGTTGTTGTCGGATTTTTAGACAAGGAACGACAAATCCCGATACTTATTCGACAGTTTTTACAGCAGCTTGGATGATTTTCTATGCATTTCTATGGTTGAGAATTACGTCAAGAGACAACAGCATTATAAATCTGTTTTTATAAATATCTGGGAGATATGTGTCGAAAACGCATAAAAACTGCTATTTAATCTTGACACAAAATAATGTCAATCGAACTACTGATCAAATTTTGGAGAAAAGACAAATGTGGAGCTCTCGTATTATATTGAACATTTACAATATATCTGATCGTGTTATTCTTAATTACTACTCAACGAGAGAGACAGAGTGAGAGGTAGGTATGCGATATGCCCCGTCTTGAAATCTCAATGAAGCCAAGTATACTATCCAATACCGTCTTACCTGCGAAATGTTACTTCTGTTTTTTTCACTTTTCTTAAGCTACACAAGCCATCACAAGAAAAAAGGTTTTCACAAGAAAGAAGTTTTCATATACTTAATAAAATATTTCACACCTATACACTTCCCAAACAAAAATATATCACAAAATTCGAAAACAGCAAGTCACCAGCTGGTCACTTTGACAAGTAAAATGCGGCTTCACGTCGCTCAAAATGATAGTTGTTGTATGATTACGTCTTTTTTTTCTTTTTCTTTTAGTAAGATTATTATTTAGATAAGCAGTAGCGACTGTATGTTTTATAGTTCAATTGAATACGAAAGTTCCAGTCTTGTCATTTCTCCAAGGATCAAATGTTGCGAATACATTAAATGAAGGACAAACCTCAAAACGTCGACGGAAAAGACTCAAACGCATCCTAGGCGGAGCTTATATTTTGAACCTTATTGAAAAATAGGTGCCATCTCATTTCAAACACCATGGGTTTGGTATTTTCCTCAGAAGAATGAAGTTCTTATTCTTTGGTATTTTCACACAGTTTTTAGGCCGATTCAAACTTCTAGGCGACTGTGAAGTTAGCTAAAAGCTGCGCACATCCCCGCTCCTCGCGCAGCTGATCTAACGAAGTTACTAGTGCGCAATGATTCGCATCGTTTTCACAGACGCCAGGAACTTTAATTCGGCTCATTCGGCTATCATATTACCGATAAAGAGAGCAATAAATAAATATATACTAATATATAATTATGTGAAGCAAACATCTATATTCATCACATACATGATTTCCCTAGATAGGAATCGAACCTACACCTCTTTGGCCCGAAGAGTCCGAATCACTATACTCTATAAAATTTAACTTGATCTTTGCGACAGTTACATATTGACAGATTTAGAGTTGAGATAGTGGTGGAAAAAATCGATTTTCAAACAATGTTGTAATGAAATCGAATGAGTAGTTGAAGATGAGAAATTGGATTTTATTTACTTACTATTATGTAAGATCAAGTATGTCCACATGTAAATAATGTTATGATATTAATTAAATACTCATAATAATGTAACGATAGTATATATCGACGTTTTTCACTGTTATCGATGCTAATGTAACATATAATTGGGTTTAATTTAATTACACATGTAAAAAATGTTATGATATTAAAATATACAATAAAATTAATGATAAATTAAGTTTTATGTATAATATCGTTAGTACAAACTATCGATATTTTAAATAAAACTCTATCTAAAACTCTGTGGTCACGATCATTCGTCGCCCATCTCTAATCGGCATGCCCATAAAGTATGACATTGACAGGTACTGTCTGTACTATTAAGACATTCAGGACTTCATAGGCGTGATTTTTCTGACAGCTGTCGCAGAGATCAAGTTAAATTTTATAGAGTACCTATAGCCACTGGGCCACCGAGGCAGTTATACAACAATTTTGAAACACATTGTGACTCTTTCAGATTTCAACCGATTAAAGATTAGGTACACTATAACTAGAAAGGTTACATTATAAAAGAAAAATATAGTTCTATTAGTGATGTTCCTGATACGGCTTTTGCCGTATTATACGGTTTTGAGGCCCTCTAAAAACCCGAAAAAAGGAAAACACGGCTCGACTGCCCATTTAAGGCCGTATTTTTTTTAATGAAAATTACGACTTTTTTTAAATACGGCCTTTTTATCATCGAATTTTCCCATACATTTTCACTTTAAAATACGGCTTTTATGTGGTTAACATACGGCTACTTTAAATTTACTTGGAACACTGAGCTCAATGTTAATTGTGTCCATTTTATTCTTTCTTCCAGGCGGTGTTCCAGCCTTCCCCTGGTGCAGACCTGGTGTACCTGCCCGTTTCCGGCTGCGGCGACACCCTTCTCTGCCCCTACGACACGTACAAGGAGATCGTCTCTTCCTACGTCCTGGACGAAGACACCTGGAGGTCTGACTGCGGCTTCACTGAAGACTTGGTCATCGACGACTCAAGCGTAGCCAAATAAATATATATCAAAATATTCCCTCAAACTATAATAATTATAATCCAATGAGTCTGAAAATAATTTTGTACGTCTATTAAATTATTATTTTTACTTTAAAAAGGTTTTTTATGTAATCCATCTTACGAATGTAACTAGACTTGAGTTTATTTTTATATAGCCTTAGAAGCATGAGAAGATTATTTATGAAAGCTCTCGCAAAGAATCTTCTCATATTCAAAAGATGAAAAACTTAAGAAGCGTAAGCGTAACTTAAGTAACTTTTATACCAATTTTTATATTGTTTATCTTTGGAATAGATAATAGTGGTGAAAACGTCTGTAACTTTGACGATTCCCTTCGCCCGTATCGGAAAAATCAGTGTCGCTGCGCTTGTGCATTATTTGAAGATACTGAAGCCTGGCTACGCAAATACACACACCCTTAACTCTACTTATAGTAGGTAGATAAGATATCTGGATATTCCAAAACGAATCTAGCTGATACTAAATCGTCCTATAAAATAAAGTTTATGGTACTGATAAATGAAGGTGCAATATTAATAAACGAATTAAAAAATCGAGCCTGATCATGTCGCCGTCGGTAGCTCCCACGAGGCTTTCATGAAATGAACACGATACTTATTATAGCTTATCACATGGATGAATACAGGGTGATAATTTTTCTATAGACACACCCACCAGTGTTGCCAATGAAAATCTTTACAGGCGGCCGTGTCCATCTATCAGCCTTATGAGGTCCACTGCTGGACATAGACCTGCTATATGGATCTCCAATAAGACCGGTTGGAAACGGTTTGCATCCAGCGTCATGCGGTCTTGACGACAAGATGTGTCCACCTCGTAGGTCTTACGCTGCCGGTACATGGTTTCTACTCGAGAACTTTTTACCCCCGGGAATCAGTTTTTCGAGCTATGTGCCCTGTCTACTACCATTTTAACTTGTCAATCCGCTGGGCTATGTCGGTAGCTTACTTTGTCGGCGGTCGTATAGGTATTTATGGTAAATAAGCCGTAGGTATTTATAAGAAAGACGGCTAAGAGTCGGCCGTGTTACCAGAGTAGATACCACAGTCATAGGGAGTGAGTCCCTCAGTGAGCCATCAATCCTATATTTTATTATTATATACCAAGGGACTAATCGCGCACTAAAATCACGAGATAAATAAATACCTCATCATCCCGACGTTTCGGCCGAGTTGCATCGACCGTGGTCACGGGTAGACTGCAACTCGGCCGAAACGTCGGGATGATGAGGTATTTATTTATCTCGTAATTTTAGTGCGCGATTAGTCCCGTAGTATATAATAATAATGTGTTCAAATCGCGAAAGTTTAAAAACACCATCAATCCTATATTCCATACGTATACTTACTACCTATACAGGCTTGGCCAAAAGTATTAAGCACCTTTAAAAAATCAAAATGCTTGTTTACTACTTAACCAATAACTGAGTGCTTATCTTAAATGACTTACGGGGGTCATAAATAACTTCTTAGAAAAAAAGCGGCTCTTTGTTAAGGTCAAAAACACCTGGTGACCGAAATCAAAGGATTCGGTTTTCTTTCGGTCTTATCAGTCAATGTTTGGTCACTTGTGTTCTGGACTCTAACAAGTAAACAAGCTTTCATTTCTGTTAATGTGATTAAATTGACACCTAATTTTGTTAAAAATGCCATAAAAGGAGTGAAATTAGTTTAGAAGATAGAGTGAAAATACAGGGTGCCTAATACTTTTGGCCAAGCCTGTATGTACATATAGGTATATATACATTACTACCTATACTTATACCTCTTACTACTTGGTTCCAGGACCGTAGCAAATCTGCAAAAAGTCGTAGACTTTGCTACGATGTTACAAATTATTAAAATTAGGTAGATTTTACGATTTTTATCCCAAACCCAAAGCCGTAGAATTTATATTACTTTGATGCCCTTGCCCTTACCATAAGTAAGTAGATACAAAAGTAACATTTTCCATGACATTGACCAATTTGTGAGGACAAGTGCTAGTCTACTTTAGAAGAACACGTCGCGGACCGTGTTTTTAAATTGATCTTCTACCCTTAAGCTAGGGACACGATGTTTATGCAAATAACTCGTCCAGTCAGCGCATATTTATTTTATAGCAATTTGAATCTGACAAAGTGAGTTTCCTAATACGAACAACATTTTGTACCTAGAATATTACTGTAGTCATCTCATCATCAAATCAGTTCTTTCATACATTTCGTCGAATATCAATGAAAATTTTGTATGGATCATCTTTTGTTCCAATATTTCATAGTTGGTCTCAAACGACCTACGACCAACATTTACACGTTGGTCGTAGTGATGAATAGGTATAGGCCAAATCATACAAGTTGGCGGATGTGAAGTTAGCTACAAGCAGCTTACGTGAGCTTCTGTCGGGATTGGATACTTCACAGCTTTTAGCTAACTTCACAAACTTCACATCTACCAATTGTATGATTCAGCATATATATATAACATACTGTATACCCACTGTCGTATTAACTAAAAATCTCCCATTTAGTCAACTAACAACAAATATGTACCTACGAAAGTACTGTACTGTATCAGCCTTTTTAATAGTCCACTGTAGGACGTAGGCCTAATCACGAAGGGTGGTTGGGCCATATCCACCACGCTGGCCCAGTGCGGGTTTATACGCCATCGAATTTCTTCTACTGACATATGCAGGTTGCCTCACGATGTTTTCCTTCACCGAAAAGCCAGCGGTGTTAAATTCCGTACATAAATTCTAAAGAACTCATTGGTACGGGACCTGTATTTGAACCCACGAAAGTACGTAACTAATTTTATTAATTTTGAATATTTCAATTTTCAACCCTCTAGGGGTTATACAAGATCATTTTTTGCAAAAAATAGCATGACCGACTTCACCCGTGTACAGAATTCGCGAATATTTCGCACGAATTGATGTAGCATTTTTTAATGCTGATTTATCAAAAATGGCTCAGCCGATTTCGATAAAATTTAAATGGGACCGATCTCGAAGTATACTCTTATCAATAAAAAAATATTTTTTGAAATTGGACTACTACGAAAATGCGTGGTTATGTACATAAAAAATACGCGTCGAATTGTGTACCTCCTCCGGTTCATTGGTCAAAAATCTACTAAAATAGCCTATATTAAAATGTGAACACACTGTTATTTCTACTACAAAATAATAAAAGACCTATCTTTACAACATGAAACAAACCGTAAAGTCTATCGATAAGAGCTTACATATTTTTGTACAAATAACGATGAAACGGCACTGTAAAATACTCGATGGCTAATAAAATACTTATATTATCAGCCACTACCGCGTATCTAGTTACAGTCTGTTGTTTTTTGGATAAATATCCGGCTGGTACACTTATCCCTACCGAGCTATCCCCCCTTCTGTCTATAGACCAACTATTACCTAATTTTGCCGCACGGCTGCTAGAGCCCCTAGAATATAAATTCAGTACCGTAACGTATGGGCGCAAGCGGCAGACCTCGAGGAAAACAAGTCTCACTTGAACGCACTCCAAAGAGGTTTCGCCCAAAAAATCTGTAAGTCGTACCGCACTGTTTCTCTCAAGTCAGCACTCGCCCTTTCAGGTCTACTCCCTATTGACCTGCGCATCCAAGAAGCGGCAAGCCTGTACAGAGCGAAGAAAAACTTGTCCCAAGAATATCTCCCACCGGAAGTGGAGCTCGAACGAAACGTCAGTTACCTTGACCAGCCACACCCGTCAGCCCAGATAAGTGTGGACTTCGAGCTTCTGGAAAACACCTCGAGCCTGCCCGATGGACCCCAAATCTACACAGATGGTAGCAAGATCAAGGGTCAAGTTGGTGCAGCTCTGAGTTGGTGGGAAAATGGTAGGGAAGTCAAGTATTCAAAATTCAAGTTACACCCCGAATGCACAGTCTTTCAATCGGAACTTTATGCTCTTTACCGAGCGACTCAAATGGTGGCAACAAGCAGAAACCCTGAAGTCAGCATTTTAAGTGATTCAAGATCTTCACTCGAACTGCTTCGCAACCCCAAAACGAGTCATCCTTTGGCGAAGAGGATAAAAGAGAACATTGAAACGATAATTGCAGAAGGGAGATCTCTTCGTCTTTTCTGGCTGAAAGCGCACGTGGGCACCGCTGGTAATGAGAGAGCCGATGAGCTCGCTAAGTCAGCGGCACTCACTGAAACCTCAAGAGACTACGAAGGGATCCCCCTGTCCTACGTCAAAAGCAAAATTCGCGAGGAATCGGTCCAGAAATGGCAGGACCGATACGAAACCTCGGATAAAGGTAAAGTCACTCAGACGTTCTTCCCAGATATCGTAAATGCATATCGGGTGACGCGCGTTACGAAACTGACTCCTTTTCAAGTTCAAGCATTGACAGGACATGGAGGAATAGCTGAATATCTGTACAGATGTAAAATCAAGAACAGCCCTGGATGCGAGTGCGACCCCGATGTCTCCGAGACGGTCTGGCACGTGCTCCTCGATTGCCCCAGATTCTTGGCCGCACGACATGACCTCGAAATAATGATAGACAGAAATTTAGTGGTCTCAGATCTCCAAAATATCTTAGTAGATCCAAAAAGCAGACAACATATTCTGTCTTTCATGGAGAAGTCGTTCAGAATTGCGGCGAAAAGAAACTCTACTCTCCACTTTATCCAACAACACAATCCCGTCGCAACACACCCCACTACCCTACCATCCATCACTACCCTACCATCCCCCACTACCCTACCATCTCCCAATACCTCAACTCTTCAACCCACTTTGACTGACACTTTTACACCACCCTCTACTCTAACACTTGACCCCATGCAAATACCCTCTACTTACACGCAGTCCACCGAAGTCGCACAAAGCGCAATTCCCGTCCGAGATTTACTCCCTAAAAGCGTAGTCATAGACGAAATTCTAGTAAACGCAGAAAAAGGAATTCCGGGGATTCGTATCCGTGGTGTGGCTCTCTTCATGGACAACAACAGAGAAAGATTCGGAATAAGCTTTTGCCAAGTCAGGGCCCATAAACGCGTCCGCTTGTCGCCTGGACTAGCATGTCTACTTAACGGGAGCACCGCCAAAGTAACAATGAAGCGGAAATCCTATGACGCTATGCCAGTGTGCGAGGCAGGTGGCCACCAATTCCGACTGGTGAGATCGAAAAACAAAACGATTGCACTAGTCGAGTGGGGCGCCCAGTCACCTTTCGTGCAGGCCAGTTCATTGCTCGAACATCTCAGCATGAAAATGGACAGCGCTCCCCGGGTGATAAGCGTAGATGCGATGGTGGTTGAGCGGTCGAAGGCGGAGGCTGCGGACCGGCTGGGTTGCATTAAAGCCTCGGAACACCATGAGGTTATCGTGTATGAGGATAGAGGAGAAAACCTGAGTTTTCTGAAGCCTCCAAGTAACGATCCTGATAATGCAACAGACAGTTGGGGCCGCCCCATTCCGAACTCGGCCATTCAATCTGGTTCTGAAAGAGCAGAGTTAATAGCAGCATCTGATAGACCCGTTTTCCGTCCAAGCAGCAACGATGGTGCCTTATCGGGTCTCTTCAGTGTCGCAATGCAGAGCTTATTCCGTTCCATGTCTAAAACACCGCCTCCACAGACAGCGGTGACCTCGAGAGTAGTTTCACCACCTCAGGCAACCCGAACGAGAGCCGACATGGGACAGGTCGATGCGCCCCGTTATATCTTGGCCTCAGCGCCACGGGACCACGCGAGAAATGCCTTTGCCGAATATCTAGCCTTATTGAGAGCGACGAAAAATGTCAATCTTAAGAACTGTGACAACATCCTCGAGTTCTTTAGGCTGGGTGGTCCGGTAAGTGAGAGTCTACTAAAATCGAGACTCGAGGAGGCAGAAGCAGCCATATACAATAACGTCACTTCCCAAATCATCAGAGGGACCATGAAAGGACGATATATGGCAGCTTACAGCGCAGGAAGTGGTTTTGTGGAGCTGGATGAGAGAGAGACGGAGCGAATAGGAAGACCGAAATACGCGATACCATCGAACGACCCAATTGTAGTCACCGCCAAGTGCACCAAGATAATGCTAGACGATAGAATCCTTGAGATGGCTAAAACCATCGAACGGAGCTCAGACGTCGAGGCAGGCTGGGGAAACTGGGCGGTACCAAAGATACAATGGGTCAACGGGGTACCAGGATGTGGCAAGACAACATGGGTGATTAGACACTTTGACGTGAATAGGGACGCTATCATCACTACAACAACAGAGGCAGCAAAAGATCTGAGGGAGAAGTTATCGCACCGAATAGGAAAACTGGTAAAATCCAGAGTGCGAACCATGGCTTCATCTCTCGTCAATGGTTTCGGAAAAGAGAGCTTCAGTCGTCTTTTGGTGGACGAAGCTCTAATGAACCATTTTGGAGCCATAATAATGGCTGCCCGGCTGTCTGGTGCTAGCGAACTTGTCCTCATTGGAGACGTCAATCAGTTGCCTTATATCGACAGAGAAAATCTCTTCGAAATGAGGTACCATCGTCCAACACTAGTTACAAATATCACCCAGGAGTTACTCTGCACACACAGAAACCCAATGGATGTCGCGTATGCGTTGAGGGAAATATACTCAGGTATATATTCCTCAGCCCCTCGTATTAGGTCTCTTGAGCAAAAAAGGTTCAAGGGGGCTCAAATATCCAAAACCCTCCCTAACACCCTTTTCTTAGTGCATACACAGGAAGAAAAGGAGACCCTCATAAGTCAAGGCTATGGGGGAGGCTCAGGATCACGCACCCTTACCATTCACGAAGCTCAGGGACTAACGTACGAGTCGGTAATCGTTATAAAAACAAAGCCGAAAATGAAACTACACGAGAGCGTCTCACACGCAGTCGTTGCACTATCGCGGCACACCGGGACCTTCATCTATTACGCCGACGACATCGAAAATGATGCCATCAGTCGATTCGTGCGGCGCGCATCGTCTGTGTCATCGGAGACCATCAAGGAGTACAACCTGCAGATGGCTGTCAGAGATCGGAACGAGGCGGTGATGGAGGCTTTGGGCCGGGAGAAGGCAACTAAATTGGCATAGGACGTGAAAAAGGTGTATTCGAATTTTAAGAAATAAGCATTGCGTGCATGCCCCAAGCATTCATGCTCGCCATCGAAGGCTCCTTCTTGCGGCGGCATCATGTGTCGGGTCGTTCTCCTCCCTCAAATATGGTCGAGGAGAGCGATGGCTGGCACATGTGTCACACTCGTGATCGGGTGCTGCTTGCGGGTCGCCGGTCTGCTCGTGGCATTCACGCAGTGCATTGACTGACTTAGGCTAATATTTCTAGTAGCTACTCTTTGTACAGTAACTATAATAAAATAATTGTAAATCTTAGTTGACAAAGGGCACAGACCCTGGAGTCTGTGGTTAGTAAATTTTAAATAAAAAAAAAAATAAAAAAAATTCAGTACCAACCAACCGAATATTTTTATGTCATCCATCAGCCGTAGGACGTCCACTGCTGAACATAAGCCTTTCTTCATCTTTATTATATCGTCAGTTCTCGTCCTCCGTCCTACGCTGCGCTTGCTGGTCCGTGATCTCCATTCGAGAACTTTACGGCCCCATCGAACATACGTCATTTTATTATTACAAGCTTTTATTTAACTTGCAATGTTTGTATGAATAAAATCATAGAGAACATCGAGTAGAGAGTAAAATCATAGAGTAGAGATCTTCCAGTCTAAAACTTCACACTGAAGGTATCCACATGATATCTCATACCCGATTTCGGAAAAAGATCAGAATTGATGATTACATAACATCGATTGGTACACGACATAAAATAGAATACAATTGGTACTTACAATTCAATAGGAATAATACGTTATTAAAAAGCGTTAGAGCCGTGGTGGTCTAGAGGTGGTGACGCCCGCCTTGCAGTCGTGGCGTCGTGGGTTCAAATCCCCGGTCCCGTACCAATGAGTTCTTTGAAATTTATGTAAGAATTACGGAATTTCACACCACTGGCTTTTCGGTGAAGGAAAACATCGTGAGGCAACCTGCATACGTCCGTAGAAGAAATTCGATGGCGTATGTGAATCCACCAACCCGCACTGGACCAGCGTGGTGGATATGGCCCAAACACCCTTCGTGGGTAGGCCTACGTCCTGCAGTGGACTATTAATAAGGCTGGTACAGTACAGAACAGTACAGTTATTAAAAATGTCAATGATAATGAATTATAGGAAATCAATCATGTATAATCAAACAATCAATAATTATTAAAAGCAGTTTTAGAGAGGAACTATTTTTCACCATAATTCTTTTAAAAGATCACTAAAAAGAATCCAACGTAATGTTGCCTAACTACTACTAGGGTATCATTAGGCTAGTTGACAATTTTATGTCCTCTTGTAACAGCTAACCATAAACAGAGCCGATTAACGAAAACAAAAATAAAATTAACTTAGGAAATAAAGAAGTTACAAGCATATTTATTTATATGCTAGACAATGAGCGCACTATGGCAGAATATGACGTGACGGTCCGTAGATGTCTTACATTCGCCATACTATGTTATGCTTTGTGGGAAAGGGACAAAGCATCTTTACAAGCATATCTCTGCACTTGATTGGCCAATTTTAATTTTATTTGTGCAGTTTATGAATCATAATTACGAGTAATTGCAGAATTCACTAAACTTATTACATTTAATTAATTAAATACCAGCCAACTACCCTATTGGCTTCGAACTAGCTATATCTTCAACTGAAACCGAGAGGAACGCCAAAATAAGCTTGGTAGGTAGGTACAAAAATTAACAGTCACAAAAAAAAAACAAATATTTTTAGTAATAATTTATTTCCTTACCCTTACATTAAATAGTTGTAACATGCATTCACGTACGCTAATGTAATTAAGCGTATTAATGCTACAAAACAATACAACGTCTTCCAGAAGACAATTTACGAAATAAATATGAAGCCATCGCACACCATACCGACTCAATCTGAAACCATAGAAAGGCTTTTATATCTTGTTAGCCACAACATTATTAGTGAGCTAAAGTTTACCACCCCATGGAGTTGAACTGGACCCCACAATATTAAACATAAAAAACGTGAAAACCACGATAGATTCCTAAATAAAAATAATCAGTTTTTAATATCACACTATATTTATAGCTCCTAAAAAAATTACCTTTTTTAAAGTGAAAAACACAAAGCCCCGTAATTCACAAAAGTTCGATAATCTAATCTATGATATTACGATTATAAAATGCTTAGTCCAAGAATACCGTGGTCAAAAACAAAACCAAGCACCATATCGCAAGGTAATAAAATAATAAAAAAAATCCTAGAACCACCTTCTCTAAAAACGCTGTAAAAGTCGAGGTACAAAAGAAGGGTCGATAGGGTGTGAGATGACCATTATAGTGATATCAAAATACATCGATTACAAACGAAGTGCACTCTATTCCTTACATTGTAATTTATACATTTTGAAAAAATGGAATGGATACAAATGTCTTGAATGATGTTTTTATTGGAATTCAAATTAAGGTACAACTGGATAAGCTAGTGTTGATCTTTTTTCAATTCTTGCACACAGGCCTGTGAGCATCGAGCAAAAACTGCAATAATAATCATTATCAAGATCATCAACTGTGGTAGGTTCATAGCTGGATTCTGTAGATCTCCTCTAAATTACGAATAGGGCTGCCGCGATTTTAATTAATTCTTATCAAGGTTCGATTGGTAAAGGACCGAGGCAGATGGCACTCTAAAAGAGAGGCCTATACCCAGCAGTGTACACTGCCAGGTAATAAGGCTGAATTATGAAGGCTGTAGATGATGATGATTATTATTATATACTACGGGACTATTCGCGCAATAAAATTACGAGATAAATAAATACCTCATCATCCCGACAATCTCATAATTTTAGTGCGCGATTAGTCCCGTAGTATATAATAATAATAATGTGTTCAAATCGCGAAGGATGATGATGATGATGAAGGTCAAATTTGTCGGTAGAAGGCCTAAGCTACGCTTGGTGGTACGAGGTATCCAAGAGAGAACTGAAACTGAACTAATCGCATGTTGCACAAGTACAATACCAACTATATCAAACGCATTTTCCTATTACAGGCCTGTGTTAAGACGTTGCAGTGAATATAATTACAAAATGACATCACAAAATTTGCAAACGAGCATGTCAACAACCACAGAACGCCTCTTAAAACAAAACTTAAGGCGAGGCCAAGCAAACGTTATTTTGTGAAACGTGAGTCGCGTAAAATGAGTCGCGTTTTATTTCGCTTTCATACAAAAGTCCTAAAATGAGTCGGCTCATTTTCGCTCGCTGTATGGTACAAATAGGATTTCAATATAAAGCCGAATGCAGCGTGAATTTCGCGACTCATTATATAATTACGCTCATTTGACCTCTGCCTTAAATCCAAAATTTAAAAAACTTAATGGCGTCTGTACAGTTAGCTACAAGCTGCGCAAATCCCCACTGCTTGCCACCGGTGACATGTAAATTTGCTGCGCAACACCTCGCCTCTTGTTCTCGGACGCCATTAAGTGTGATTCGGCATATACATGGCTTTTAAAATAAACAGTGAAACTACACAAAAAAAACCAACACTCCTAGTAAAAAAAAAAGTAATAACAAAACGTTGCAAGGAACAGAGTAGTTTTTAACACCATTCACATTTTCATATAAAAATATTTTTCGATAGTCAAAATAAAATGTATTTTGGTCAGGATTTACGATATTTTAATATTTCTTCCCTCAGATGTACTAGATTTTGAATCAATTAAGTAGGGTACTGTATTATTTCAGCGAACATCAAACTCGGTAAAAATCAAAACATTACTTGCACAAAAAAACAAACTGTCCAGACATAATATCTACATTTTTTCATCTCTATTTCTATGCAAAAAATGTTTTATTTTAACGCATTCGATATTCGTCTAATTCAATTTGGCAAATTAATCGAAAGTTTAAAAAATTGGTAAAATTTCGGACCTTTTATTTTAAACAGGAAAATAAATTGCGAACGACATTAAAAACTAAGAAATACATAAGTATGGCACAAGTATCAAGTAAAACTATAAAAATCTTAGAGAGCTATAAATTGTGAAAAACTAGACGTACTTAGTAAACACTTTTAAGCCTCGGCCACATTTTTATTTTTATTGACAACTTTTTTTACAAGTTACGTTATTTTGTTACGATGACGTCAATCAAATTGTAGGGTGAACACGATGGCATTGAAAAATAGCTCTTAAGTCATAATCGTTACGTCATAGTTTCCTAAGGTAAACTGAACGATTAGAGCGTAAGCGTCATTTTGACGTAAAAGTAATTTTGAAATGACATTTAATTTTACTTATGGAAAATATGCTGTAAATAACAAGATGTAGAGTTCAAATTGGAATGTTTTCCGACTCAATCAGCGTCATCCTAAACCAAAATTTCTTTCAAACGTGGCAAATATGCGTAACAAATAATGATTTTCTAAAATAAACCTTATTTTTTGAAATTATAGCATATTTTTGTCATTTTCGTCATTTTAGTAACGCGTTACAATGTGTCAACAAACTACAAAATCTAAAACTACAATGATTATTTTCATAGTGTGCATTTTTGTGCCAGTGTGTGTACATACATTATGCATCACCTAGATGTTTTTATACATTTAAATAATATTGCACTTACATGTATAGGCCATATAATATATAACGATATAATTATAATGATAAATTTATTTAAAATAAATAGTGACAAATGGCAAGAATGTAAAATCACTCTTTGTGATACTAATAAAATTAAATGAGTATTAAAACGCACTAAACCTATACATCGTAATTATTTTATAAATTATCATATTTTTCGAGATTATCTAATTTTCGAGAAAGTAAGTGTTACTAATTTTGTCACAAATGACACTAATAAAGATTAAGGCAGGAAATAGAGCGAGAACTTCAAAATAAGGTAGGTAATAATCTTTTACTACGCCAAATTTCGGTATTGTACAAATAGGTTTTTTTTATGTACATGTATCATACAGCTAGCTGTATGAAAGTTTGTACATTTTGATGAAGGGAAACATCGTAAAGAAACCTCCATACGTACCTACAAGAAAACCAGGAACTGGGCTAGGATAGGACGTAACCTAATTGCCCTCTAAAGGTCAGCATATGTGTAGCAGCTGGATCAATAGAGGCTGATAACTAACAAAAAATTTATTGAAAGAACAATTTTTTTGCGCCCATAACTATTATTTATTACTCACAACACGCTAATTTCATCGAAACAACTAGAAATTCTAATTTATTGAAAAAATATTTCTATTTTAAAGTGATCCGCGACTGAAGTTTGGATAGCTCTACTCCCAGCCTTAATAAAAGACGCTGCCAATACATAATCATATCAATTCATTGTTGTCATAAATAAGGTAATACCAAAAGATTATTTTGATCCAATAAAGATTATCTGATTACATTATTTTTTTCAGGAAAAATGATATTACATCATGACATGAAATGATTATTGATAACTTTTTATTACGTTCTCTGTTGTTTTGATTTAAAACTTTGATTGAAACTGAATAGACAGAGAGGTCTTTTTGAGTAAATATTGTGATCGCATACCATTGGTATCGTAATCATAATCGCTTTCATCACTAGAGTCCGTTCCATGAGTTTTTAACGCGAACCTAAATTAAGGCGGTTTGGCGGTTTGATACATCTCACTCTGTTAGCTGGAGAAAAAACGAGACGAAAAGTAATTATTTTTATTTTAGTATATATTTAGCATATAGGCATCTATTATAGATGAGACGGATCGTTGAAAACTCATGGTGAAGGTTCTCCGAGACAGTCAAGCAGATTGATAGCAAGCTTGATTGGCAGTCTACCATGTTGGTTTGATGCTCGGGTCAAGCATTGACGTTCTTACGCCACGCTTGATGTGATTTTAACTTGTCAAAATATCACTTGCGCTTCTTGCTTCACAGCTACTTGAGCAAGCAAAACAAAATCACGTGTACGCCATCAAACCGCTTCACCGTGTCGGAGACCTCTTAGGACCCAATTCGGCAATATAGTCTAAAGCGGGTGACAGGTGTACGAGTACGCATGAAATACGAGCATTTATGTCTCCAAATAATTTTGCGCTAAAAAACACGTACTTAAATTAGTTAGTCGAGCCGTAAGTATGCATATCGACTTCGATAAGATTCGTGCTTACTTAGTTATAATGAAGCACTTATACCTTCGTGGTCGAACACCAAACACCAAAAAAATGTATAACCATTTCTTTTCAAAAATAATAATCATAAATTTAGATAACTACAAAAATGATTTATAAATAGTGACAAAAAATATGACAAGTAGTTGATTTTTATACATTATGCATTTTCATGCTACGATTTTTCATTATCTTAAAAACGTGACTTATACCTATTTTCTTGTCAAAAATAACACTCAGAGCGTTCTATAGTCGCATTTCGTCACACATGTACATGTTTGGAATAAGAGCGAAAGTAATTTTTTGAAACTTGAGTCGCGTAAAATGAGTCACGTAATTTCGGTTTCATACAAGTCACGAAATGAGTCGACTCATTTTCGGTGGCTGTGATCAGCAACTAAAAAACAAACAAGACTTTAGTGTAAAATCGAATGCAACGTGAATACTTTGACTCATTTTACGCAACTCACAGCTCAAAAACATTGGCCTTATTTGGCCTCGCCCTTAAGCATAAGAACTCATGGAGTGGTTTTTCCCGTGCCCAGCGCGGGGTCGGAACCGCGGTTTTATTCTTATACTCACGCGACCCAATTGTGAAGTTACGCGGCCGTCGTGAGATCTGCTTTAATTTTTCCACATAATATATATAATATCTGCATTACACAGAAGCTGCGGGCCCGCAACCGCGGCGGACGCAGTTAAAAACCGCTTCGTGAGTCCTTAGCCTAAGTCGGACTAGCACACACACAATCTCTATCGAAAAAGTTATAGTCAGTTTCAATACCAACATCAGTTGGTGATTGGGAGAGAAATTCTAACCAATCATTTTGCTATCGAACACGTGGTTATAACATTTTTGATAGAAATTGTGCTACAGTATATTACGTCGTAAAAAGGCATAAATTAGACAGTCAATCGTTAAGAATGTGATGGGTTCGCTAAAGTTCAAAAACACAGATCAAACAAATTTTTTGATTAAAAAGCAAAGCAGTGAAATATCGTTTTCTTTCCAATGCGTTTCTACTTCTTTGTACAAGGTGTTGTTTTTTAAAATCCAGGGACTTTTAGAGGCAGGGGTATATACTCATCAATAAGTAACTTTAAAGTTACTAACTGCTATGTCGCAAAAAAATCTCATCTGTTCCTTAAATTTCGTAAGAGTCAATGAACTTGAATGGAACAGCTGATTTTTTTCGTGATTTTACTGGAGCTATGTGATAGTATTCCTAACCACAGTTTAGGCAAAATTTCGAATGAAATAGTATAAAATTAAATTTAGTAATATCATTAAAAACTCTACTGTACGCATCGTGATATAGTTCATATTCCAATGCCGAGCTTTTAGTTCATTCAGAGTAGATGCGGTGAAAGATGGTAATCAAAATAAGTCCCGTCGATAAAGCACTACACAAAAAAATAAATAAAATAATTACCCATTTATACGACGGGAAATGGGTTGGTAAAACACACGTGACGATCTCTTTGTCGGTAATATTTCTCTTTTGCTCACTGTAATGCTAAGATTCTTTATCCCGCTCATTCTTATTAAAATAAGATTTTATTTGCTCGCCGATTGAGGCCTTGTCTCCACTAAAGCTGTCTGTGCCCGTCGATGTAGAGTTCATTATAAAACTTTCATATGTCCTTAACGCCAACAAAACACAGAGTGAAGGTATGATCAGAAGCGGATTCGGACCAAAACAATGTGGGCAATTTATATTTTACGAGCTTCACTTGTAACACAAAATACAAATCGCTGACTAACCCAAAACGATTAGGTTTGATTTGGTATGGTATATGGTAAGTGAGCAAACGAAAGCAATTTTACATTGGCGCGAGCGTAGCGAGCTCGATTATTTTTATTTAAAATAAATTATTTTGCTTGTTGTTTACGAGACCTCCACTGCGATAGATTTGTTTTCCGTGTGTTCCAAATATGTCATTTTTTAATGGACTGTAAAAGTTCATCGCATGGAGTTCTCATGGAGTCAAAGCCTAAAATCGTATTTCGTGTTAAGTTTATTGTATTATGGTGCTGCCACAATCTGAACGCAGCGAAATGAGTTTTACTTCCGTTCGTTTTAGTTTGTGCGGCGAATAGTGTATCTGTAAATAGCAAAAAAAAACAAGAATATTTGAATTTCGAGCGCTGATCGACGTCATAAGCCTAAATTTAATACTATACGTAGTGTGTGTGTGACTAAAATTAAAATTGCTCGGGACTCAGCTTATTTAATATATTTTAATACTTATTTTGATTTATAGTAACGACATTGTTTAGTTATAATTAAACGTGAAAATGTAGAACGCATATCGCTACGTTCAATGTTATAATTGTGACCAGACCCTTACGAGTAATCTATGAGTATATTTTGTGTCGTAGAAAAAATATTAACGGCTATTTTATTTGATTGTTTAGAATTACTCATTATTATAAACGGCTCATTTATTGTATAAAATCCACGCATAAATAATAAGTCAGGTACTCTAAACAAATTTCACAAGATAGATAAGTACTTTAATCCAAAACAACACATAACGAAAATACAAATAACTTCCGAGGTTACCAACAGACATGCTTAGGCTGGAGTTCATAAAACCCTTAAACACGGCTAAGTAATTTTTAAAACAGTTACATTTCCTGACATATTTATTCGTAGCATAACATTTATAAAATTAACCCTATGACAGTAAAAAGTTTGCAACTGAACATTCAAATTAAAATCAACTTATTCGTCATGAATCGAATAAAAGTAGGTCCCTACATAATCCTTTTTCAGTATCTACATTATAATATTCAAAAACAATTTTATATAACAAAGGAGTTTTTTAACCTATTACCTAATAACTACTAGCGTACTTTTGACATTTTTAATATCGATTGACGATCATAAGCAATCTAAAATCGTCTTTATTATTATACACATAAGGTAATAAACGGTAGGAGCTAGCTCCGTACTATAAAGGCAGTTTACACGTTTTTTCTTCTGAAATCGATAGTAATTACCTAGCGTAGATAAAAGATGGCACCACATGTTGTTTTAAAAATAAAGTAAGCAAGTGTACACGAATTCAGTATTGTAAATTATAAATCAGGAATGTGTCAAATTCACAAAATTAATTTGTTAAAACATATTTTTTGGCTCTCCTGTTTTGTTATTTCCTAAACTTTAGTAAGCGAGTTGAAACTAGGTGGCGCCACACATAGCATCTTATTGGCAATCCTGAAAATGAACACCACAGAACAATGTACAAAATAGACTAAAAAGAGTTAAGTGACAAGAAATTAAAAAAATACGCTCGTATGGCCTCGCTCTAAAGCATGATAAGTCCTCGCAAAGCACGAAGCCAAATGAGCGTAAGACCTTTTAAATTGAGTTTTAAGTTGAGTAGCGTAAATTGAGTCGGTTAATTTCGGTTTCATACAAGTCACAAGAATGAGTCGACTCATTTTCGATCGCTTTGTGGTATAGGCCGCGCCACACAAGTTGGCGGATGTTAAGTTAGCTACAGCTGCGCAACATCCAATCCTGATTGAAGCCCACATAAAGCCGCGCGTTGATTGGCTATTGCGCAGCTTGTAGCTAACTTCACGTCCGCCAAATTGTGTTGCGGGGCTTATACAAAAGCTAACGTTAGAATAAAATCGAATGTAGCGTAAATGCCACGACTCGCAATTGAAAAAATACGCTTGTTTGGTTTTAACCTAAAGGCAGTTTGTAACCAAGCTTTATTGAGCTTGGCGCCCAATTAGAACGAGACGAAGAGATATTTTAATAACTAAGAACGGCAGATGAAAAGTAAAGCGCAGGTGACACTTCGCCGGGATTCGTTAATTATTGCGCATAAGTGCACAATGCCGACGCCACGTGACGTAGTGGTGAGCACGGGCGTAGGGAGCGCGCGGGAGGCATGAGGTTGGTGGGTGAGCCCCGGCGTCTCATCTCTCTGGCTTGTGTGGCGCGGAGTACAGCTTGGATCGTCCTATGTGATAAGCTGTGGCGCGTGTAGGGCGTAAAGTCGTAAGGCGTAAAGTCCTGGCTAGTGGCGGTTTATGAATGTTAACTTATATCGGCACTAGATGGCGTCACCTGTAGCTTGAATGTTAACTTATAGCAACACAAGATGGCGCCACATGTAGCTTGGATCGTCCTATGTGATGAGCCATAATGCGTGTAAAGTCCTGGCTAGTGGCGGTTTATGAATGTTAACTTATATCGGCACTAGATGGCGTCACCTGTAGCTTGAATGTTAACTTATAGCAACACAAGATGGCGCCACATGTAGCTTGGATCGTCCTATGTGATGAGCCATAATGCGTGTAAAGTCCTGGCTAGGGGCGGTTTATGAATGTTAACTTATATCGGCACTAGATGGCGTCACCTGTAGCTTGAATGTTAACTTATAGCAACACAAGATGGCGCCACATGTAGCTTGGATCGTCCTATGTGATGAGCCATAATGCGTGTAAAGTCCTGGCTAGTGGCGGTTTATGAATGTTAACTTATATCGGCACTAGATGGCGTCACCTGTAGCTTGAATGTTAACTTATAGCAACACAAGATGGCGCCACATGTAGCTTGGATCGTCCTATGTGATGAGCCATAATGCGTGTAAAGTCCTGGCTAGGGGCGGTTTATGAATGTTAACTTATAGCAACACTAGATGGCGTCACCTGTAGCTTGGATCGTCCTAAGTGATGAGTCGTGGCGCGTGTAAGGCGTGTAAAGTCCTGGCAAGCGGCGGTTTGTGGGTAGGCTCAGAGTTGCTCGGCGCCCAGTCCTGGAGCCGCGCTGCCCCCGCCAAGCGGTGGGTAAGACGATGTGCGATACTGAAGCCTCCGCTGCCTTCTAACTGGGTTAGTACGATTATCACCTGCCTGTGGATAGAAAACTTTGATTGAATCGCGGATCTGGGAGTCGTAAACGGAGTTATATTTTAGTCTCCTCTTATTTTTAGTCTCCTCATTTTGGTATTTAATCAGATATCTTGTAAATATATTATACACTACGATTATTATTTTTATTTATATTCTGAAAAAATAACCAAAATGATGTTTAGCAACAAAGGGAACAGTCTTTTAGCAACCAACTAAACGGTGTAGAGAACGGTGTAGGGCGGCACAGAGGCGATAGTCTTGAGCTCGCTGCGTGTGGAGACGACATTATAGCTTGGATTCACTTGTTCGTGTGTCTGTCCTAGTTACCTGGACTTTTTTCGATTTTTATTCAATTTATTTATATTTTCGTATTTTTTTTTCTCTAAATTTTTCTTTTCCTTTTTTTTTCTTTTTTATCTGACTGTCCTGAACTGAAACTCTTACTACCTACCTAAATTGCGAAGTAACACCACTGATTACAGTTCATCTGGTTTTTTTTTTTTTTTTATTTCGAATAGATTCGCGTTTGCTTACCGGTGCAGAGGCGGCACAGAATCGATAGTCTTGAGCTCGCCGCGTGTGGAGACGACATTATAACTCTCCTGGCAGTCGCACTTTACGTGGATCCACTTGTCCGTGTGCCTGTTTTCGACCATCACCACCAGCCCCGCCCAACCCTGGAAACCAAATCACTATTTATAATATTGTAAACTATTTACCAGTAGTAAATCATTAATATTATTGTACTGAAAGACTAGTATTTGTCAGTCTGTGTATCCTACACATCGTAAGTGTCGCGCGCCCCAACGTATTTACCTCAACTGTGAAATTAAATGAAAACAGTTTATTCGACATTATTCATATCATGACACAAAAACAACGAAAAACAATAATACATTATGATATAAGTGGTTGAAAATTACAGCCGAGGCGATATTGCTATAAGGAAGCAGAGGCTGTAAATTTTCAAAGCGCACGTATGTCATACGACGTTTTATAACATATTTGCGGGGAAATTAATAAAACTCTGACTTTCTTAAACGAATAAATCTTTAATTACTTGTTAAAGCAGTTATATAAATTTGAACAATTTTTAAAAGTGATTGTTACGTTGCCAGTTGGCATTTTTAATGTTGTCAAGTTATTATTAATAGTTACAATTTCCCCAGTCTCTCTCTCACTCTCTTGAGTGAAAGTAAATTCATCACTACTTGACGACATTTTCAAATAAAAGCAATACAGCGAAAAGAAAAAGCGCGCGAAATAATGTTTATCTCCCAAAGTAAATTTTATTCATAAAATATTGACCACTTTTCTGACATAAAAACTCTTTGCTAAGATTTTAAAAAGTATCGTTCATTTTTAGACGGAGCATCTTAAAAACCGTGCATATTACTTTATTTAAAAAAACTCGTGGGTTTACATTACAATAACGCATAAGTGCGTAATGAAATACATTACGATATTGAAATTAGTGTAATTACAGCCACTTTACGAGCAAATATGTTATAAAGAAATATACTGTACTGTACCAGCCTTTTAAGTAGTCCACTGCATGACGTAGGCCTACCCACGAAAGTTGATTGGGCTATATCCACCACGCTGGCCCAGTGCAGGTTGGCGGATTCACATATGCCATCGAATTTCTTTTACGGACATATGCAGGTTGCCTCACGATGTTTTCCTTCACCGAAAAGCTAGTGGCGTGAAATTCCGTACATAAATTCCAAACTCATTGGTACGGGACCGGGATTTGAACCCACGACCTCACGATTGTAAGGCGGGTGTCACTACCGCTTGACCACCACGGCCCTCAGCCAAAGAAATATATACAAATTACATTATAAAAATATAACTTTTTAAAAACACAAGCTCTTGAGATCCTGGATGTCATGCCCAAACACGACGGGTATATCATGTTTAGTACGGGAGTGCCACCTTCCGACTCCATCATCTGACCAGCTCCATGGTACCATATTATTGCATTGTCACGCGACATACATATGCGCCAAAATTTCAGCTCAATCGGAAACCGGGAAGTTGGTAAAACTTGCAAGATTCCACCCAAACATAGGTACATCCATTGCAAGTTAAATAAACGCTTGTAAAAAAGTACAGAAATGTCGAAAAAGGGTCACTTCAGCGTTAAAGCTGAGTGCAAGTAAATACCGAAAACCCAGCGCTGGTTTTCAAGTGAGCCCTTTTGTTAGACGACTGTGGAGTGATACCCCCTGCATAAGGCGTGCAGGGAAGCTGAAGCAGGTACGGAGGCAACTGGCTAAATCGGATAGACTCACTCACGTCATGGGGCCGACCGTATACAATCGTCTCGCGTGCTTCAAAAGTCGTCTCAAGCGATGGCTTGTCGAGCAGACGTTCTATAGCCATAATGAATTTCTAAATTGGAAGGGTAATGACCGCTGTACACCAAATCCTACTAATATTATAAACGCGAAAGTTTGTGAGGATGGATGGATGGATGGATGTATGGATGTTTGTTACTCTTTCACGCAAAAACTACTGAACGGATTGAGATGAAACTTTGCAATAATATAGCTTATATATCAGAATAACACATAGGTTATAAATTATAATGATATCTTTGCTCGGGCGAAGCCGCGGGTAAAAACTAGTGTACTATAATTTTATGTATATTCATTATTTTTTATTTGATTGTGATATTACTGTTAAATTGATTCACTTATTAATATAATTAAATAATTGACATGTAACTAATAATTACGCAATAAATGACTATGACTAAAAGTAAGTTTAACGCACCTTAGTTAAATAGTACGCAGTCATGCCCTGACGACCTTCGTGCCGTTGGCCTCTCGCTAGCGTCAAACCTGGAACAAATATGCTTCAATATAGTTTTCGTATAAATAGCCCTATTTTGTCGAAGATACGTCAGAAAAAAAAGTTATTAATTCATCTGAACGTATAATTATTTTCATTTCAAATCAAATCAAATTGTTTATTTGCTGAGAATATATGTACAATACAAGTCAGAATAGTCTTATATTTACATTGTATTCAGTCTGCAAGCAGAAGTGCAAATATTTATTTATTACATTACTTTCTTGTATAGGTGCGTCAGTATAATCTATAAGTTATTAACATTATTATATTTCTTAATACTATAGAAGCAATTCGTTACGAGCCAGTCGGTTAGTGATTTCTTAAATTTATTCCCGTTCAATATTTTGATTTCATTAGGTACATTATTATATATCGTTATACACATGTTATAAACATTTCTTTTGTAAATGTCTTTTCTGGCAGGAGGTTGATGTAATAGGTTTGTGAACTTAGCTCTTTTTTGACGTGTTATGATGTCATTACGTTTATTGAAATATTCGGGGTGTTCTTTGGTGAAAATACACATGGCTTTAATATACATGCACGATAAAGGGAGCAAGTTGCATTTTTTGAAGAGCGGCCTACAGCTATCCAAAAACCATGCTTTATTTATTACTCTAATGCAGCGCTTCTGAAGCTTGAACACTCTGTCTGCGTCAACTGAGTTTCCCCACATGATCAGGCCGTAGTTCTAGAGAGACGCCACGTGCCCGTGATAAGCCGCCTCCATAGACACAGTATGCCTAATTTTCTTCAATGCAAATACAAATCGATCAAGTTTCTTACACAGAACATCAACATGGGTTTTCCAATTCAGATGATTGTCGAGGGTTAGTCCCGAAAATTTATATGTGTTTACATTCTGAACAGTTTCATTATTATAATTAATATCAAGTTGTAAAGTATTAGAATTATATGAATTAAATTGCATTACTTTAGTTTTGTCTACGTTTATTTTTAGTTTATTGTGTTCCATCCACTGTACCACATCTGTTAGAGCCCTATTTACTGTTAATTGGGCCTGCTCTTTGTTGTCACATTTGATTACGATTGTAGTATCATCTGCGTACAGTATACTTTTATGTGGTGTAGCCTGTGGAAGGTCATTAACATAAAATAAAAAGAACAAAGATGCCAAAATACAGCCCTGCGGAACTCCACTGTTGTTAATGAGCGGACTTGACCTAAACTTCTCTTTTTTCAATTGCTGATTGCTGTTAGTGACAATTTTTGAGATTTCTGTACATTGTTTTCTGTCCCTCAAACAACTAGCTATCCAGTTATATGCTGGGCCTCGTATGCCTTCATGTTCTATCTTTGTTAGGAGTATTGAGTGATTCACAAATTTGACGATCAATTACACCGCTTGTTTCTACTATCGGTAAAAAAGGCGCTTGTAGCGTCATATTCGCTGTTTTAGTAAGTGAATATTGCCACTCGAATCCGGGGTTTTTGGTTTCCAAGATAATTACTCTACTTAAACTGGTCCTCACCACTTTTAGTATCATTCACACTCTTTTTGACAATTCCTTTTTACCAATGATAGCTACGGCCAATAGTAGCGTAGTAGACGTTCGGTGTGCTAGTGATTGACCATTGTAACTTGACCCCAGGACAATACCAGCGTCATTGGTCACAGGGGTCATCGTACACTGATTACATACCAATGATTGTATCAACCAACAAAAGCGTAGACGCTCGGTAAGCCAATGGTTTTCTTCTTACCGATGATAGCGTCGGCCAGGATGTGCGCGTGCAGCGGCGGGCGCTCCACCGCGAGCGGCTTGGAGGAGTGCGCCGCCAGCACGTGGCGCGGCCACGCGGCGCTCGCCGCCAGCTCCAGCCCGGTGTGCCAGTGGTTGAACGCGAGACATACTACTAAGTAGAAGCCCTTTTCGAGCATCTTGTGGCATCCGACGAAGCCTCGAACCTGTAATAAGCAAGAGTCATTAAAAAAACCCTTCTCTTCGCCGTGTCGATGGTTCTAATAGTTTCTAATAGTGCTAACTATACAAGTTTCGCCCAGTAGTAAGCGACTGCCACCCCAGAAGGAGAGACTTCCATGTAGTCACCCAGTGTGCAGGTGGTTGGACACTGGGGGCAGGGCAAAAACTGATTCATCGTTTGCACTTCTCCACAATTACACCTCACAGAGTCTGCGTCAGTGAACCCTCACTTGGCCGTAATAGACCTGTTTTAAAAAAAAAACCTTTTCTTTAAACAAGCTTTTACTGAACAAGTACTCGCCAAGACGAATAAAACGATCCGAAACTCGATAGGTTTACATCGTTTCGTTACAGAATTCCTAGGACCACCTTCCACCTCCATCATCAACCCTGGTTAACATTGAAAGACCAACTAAAATCGTCAAATACTTACTTGTCTTTTACTATGCGCGACGAGTTTCCCTATTTGCGCGCTGGACCCGGATTTCGTCCTAAACACGACCACGCATAGATCTAGCTGCGACCGCTGGCTTTTCTCCGAATTCCTGAAAAAAAAATGTTATGAATTAACTGTGGCAGTCTAGTGGGAGAGTAACTAAATGCGACCAATGCGATCTAAACTTTGGGCTAAAGAAGACATAGAGGTAAAGAAAGATACATATAAATGCATAAAATAAAGGTATCTGTCCACTACTTGTTCTGTACTAAGACGAAAAGGTGTGATGAATACCACCATGAACAACATTTACTACGGCACCAATCTAAAATTAGAGAAAAAAAAATCGCTGTTACAAAATTGCAACTCAGAATCGACAAAACGTACACAGCTGATTTTTTCCTCGGATTGCGGGTTACCCTCATAGTAAAAGATTTCCATAATGATGATCTGTAGAGGGTTCAGTAATCGGTAAGCTAGCCCCGTATATCCAGCGGTGGACGTCATAGCCACTTGAACGTTAACGGGATATACCTTATCCCATGACTAATCTTCACAAAACCGCTACCGGGACAAATATGTCCCGCGGTGCGATTTTTCAGAAATCAGCTTTAAGCCGTAATAATAGAGTTCCTTTTTGTAGTAACGCTAGTATTTAATGTTCGGAATGAACTGTAGATGGAATTACAGAGCATAAAAGTTCATTCCCCTTTTCGAGTGGTTCGGCAGCCATTTTAGAGTCGGCGCCAATCGCACCGGTCCGGTTCCAGCGGCATTATGTGCAGCGATTTTGTGCTAAAATATGTGGTAAACTTTAACTAAATAATAGAGTGTTGTATATTAAAACGTTGCCAGAGACGTTTTCTATCGACTGGTGTATGTGATTTACAGTGTTAGTTGTGTTGTGATCGAAATATTGTGCTCTAAAGTCGGGGATGGCCGCTCCGGTCATTGGCGGCTCCGTGTTGCTGTTTACCATTTTTTTAAAGAATTAAGGTAAGACTTGAATCATAGACTTATAAAAAACACTTTTGCCAATAAAGTAGGCTATGCCACGGTATTTTTTATTAGAACGTAACTTGTCTATTGTTCCTTTGATAGACGTTTTTAGCGGGGCGGATAGTACGCAACCGCGCGCGAAAAATTTGACGCGGGGCCGCGACGTTTGATTCATAAATAGGTTTGAGACGGTGACGTTCAAGTGGCTATGGCTGAAACGATGATGAAAAAGATGTCATACCGTTGTCCCTCCTGAAAGAGCGTGAAGTCGACCTCAGTGGGCTGCGTGGCGGTGAGCAGCAGGCACGTGAGGTGTCTGGTGGACGACAGCGGCGGCAGTATGCCCGCCAGCCGCACCTCGTGCCACCCCACTCGCACCTTGCAGATGTCTATGCAGTCGAAGTATCTATAAACAAAATATAAGCTTAAAGATAGCAAAAGGAATAAACGCTTTTGGTGAAACAGAACATGTGCCATTTTAATACGTCCATTATCCTACTAATATTATAAACGCGAAAGTTTGTGAGGATGGATGGATGGATGGATGGATGGATGGATGGATGGATGTATGGATGTTTGTTACTCTTTCACGCAAAAACTACTGAACGGATTGAGATGAAACTTTGCAATAATATAGCTTATACATCAGAATAACACATAGGCTACAATTTATAAAGACATTTTGTGAATTGTCCAAAATATAACGATAAATGTTGAGTAAGTAGGAAAATTTTGCCATCTGCGAGCTACTCTAGCGTGCGTTGCAAGAATGTCAAAATAAACAACTGTCGATCGAATATCTGTCAAATCAATCGATGAGCAGTCCTTGGATATCATCATACTGATAATATATTATAAATGCGAAAGTAACTCTGTCTGTCTGTCTATCTATCTGTCTGTCTGTCTGTCGCGCTTTCACGCCAAAACTAATGAACCGATCTCAATGAAATTTGATACACAGATAGTCTAGAGACTGAGAAAGGACATAGGCTACATTTTATCCCGAAAATTGCATAATTCCCGTAGGATAGAACAAAATCTTGCGTTATCGAAACTGTCACCTATCACAACGACGCTAAAAGGCCCAATTTTGAAGACACCATCGTAATTATAACAGTTAATTAGACTATTTCTGTTTCTTTTTCACTTTCGGCATTCTATAGAGAGAACACTTTTTACGTTGCTATTAAATTTACGATGGCGCGTTCATAATTGGGTTGATTGGGCCTAACATGGATTCACAAAACGTAATTAGATGACAGGTGACATACATTGACTGCAGACTTTTATAAATGTCTCGCTTAGCATAGCAAAGGGACAAATTGTCTTTCCACCATTTTAGCTCCTCGAAGAGGAAATAAAGTATGAATTGACAATGACAACTGACTTTAAAATTGGACAAAATAGTTTTCCCTTTGCTATGCTACACAAATGCTACATATTACAATGACGTTTAATACAGGGCCGTCATTTCGTCTGACATTAAAAATATTTTTAAATACACATATATCACCATTAGAGGTTAAACATATTTCTTTAATCTACCTTTATGGTACAGAATCCATGCTAATATACGAAGAAACGGATCGACTTGATTTTTAAAAGTAGTATGGCATGAGTATGAATATCTTGACACTAAGGTTATTAACCTTGATTCTGAGTTGACACCTTGACACGAACATAAATTTCTGTTGGTTTGGTTAGGATTGAACAGTGATAAAAGTGCAGCCCGGCTCAGTTGCGGCACTCCTCATGAGGCACGCAACTTGCCGGCCAGACTCTCAGCTGCTATATTTAAAAACCCCAGAAAAGCGGCCCAACCTCGAGTGCAAACTTCTAAACTGCCTAGGGGCAAAAGACCAAAAAGAATCGGGAGACCTCGAGCGCCGCCTTCTCAGCTGTCTCAGAAAAAACCCAGAGAAGCGGCTCTACCTGGGATTCCCGCGTCGCCCATAAGCCTCGGCTACTAAGTTCTCCTGCCACGACAAGGCGGGAACACTATGGGCGGGTACACTCTAACCTTATCTTAATCAACAGAAGCATTTATAAGTATAAGGTATTTTGATATCGGGTTTGGTTTGAACAGTGACAACAAGGTGCAAGGTACTTGATTTTTTATAGAGCAAGTGCCTTTATTAACTACCACTAAATACAGACTTATAATGTAAAACTTCATAAACTATTACTACATAACAAGCAATTGGATCATCCACAGACCCTTGAAGGTCTAAAGATATTCTAAATGCTCAAACCCTCTGCCAGTTAGCAGCGTGCTCAACATGCTGGCAGCATTGCCAATCAGCTTGGCAATGCTGCTTATACGTTGAGCCAAATAAACACCAGCATTTTGGTCACGCGGCGGGTACACCAGACGCCCAGAAAGACTTTTGACACAAGATGAGCTCCCGGCCAACACGCGCACAATGTCTCAATTTCAAACGGCTCAAATATGTAACCACTGCCGAGGTTAGCATATTTGCGCCGTTTGTGCTGCTCCGCTGACGGCGCCAAAGTATCGACGTCCGTCCGACCGTCAGGCCTTTTGCCATCACCACGCTCAAACCCATTCGGTTCGAGTATGGCTGCGATATTGGCGGTCGCAAAAGCCCTGCGTATGACATCGTTCACAATGGCGTGGCAACCAATTCGACCAGCGCTTCTTGACCAAGAAAGACGGTGGTGACCAAGCTGGTCAACTAGGGTACTTGAATAGGTGAGAGCGCTCTCAGCTATGTGCGGCGCGGCAGCAAGGTGGGTCGAGTATCTCGACGATATCATCAATACCGCCGGTCGAGCCTGGTCACGACAGGCAAAGAGCCGAGGCAGATGGCACTGCAAGAGAGAGGCCTATACCCATGACAACGATGACGAAACAAATTAGTTGAGATTGGCTGTTTTTTGGGTTTGAAATGATTATTTGCTACAATATTTGTGTACCGTTTCACATTGAATTGGGGCTAATATTTTGTGGCGCATTTACTGTTTTAGTTACCATATGTTTTTGACAAGATAAACATAAATCAAATTATATCGCGGACAAAGCCGCGGGTAAAAGCTAGTAATCTATAAAATTTAACTTGATCTCTGCGACAGTGACATTGACATAGAAGATTGACATTTTTAGAGTTGGGATAGTGGTGGAAAAAATCGATTTTCAAACAATGTTGTAATGAAATCGAATGAGTAGTTGAAGGTGAGAAATTGGATTTTATTTACTTACTATTATTTAAGCTCAAGTAATGTACACATGTAAATAATGTTATGATATTAATTAAATACTCATAATAATGTAACGATAGTATTTATCGACGTTTTTCGCTATTATCCATGCTAATGTAACATATAATTAGGTTTAATTTAATTATACATGTAAAAAATGTTATGCTATTAAAATATACAATAACATTAATGATAAATTAAGTTTTATTTAAAATATCGTCAGTATAAACTATCGATATTTTAATTAAAACTCTATCTAAATCTCTGTGGTCACGATCATTCGTCGCCCATCACTAATCGGCATGCCCATAAAGTATGACATTGACAGGTACTGTCTGTACTATTAAGAAATTCAGGACTTCTTAGGCGTGATTTTTCTGACAGCTGTCGCAGAGATCAAGTTAAATTTTATAGAGTATAATGACTGAAAATTAATTAAGCACACTGAACTGTACTCAAAAAACACCATAGTAATGTAATCGCTGCCCACTTTTAAAAGTCTCAATAACCACACTCCTAGAAACTTGTCTAGCGTATCTCATAGGTACCATACATGCTGCTCCTAAGTATACAGACTACTACTAGTAACTTACATACTACTACTTGAAAACATCGTTGAAGCATATCCAGAAGAGTTCACGGCCACGTTCTAAATCCTCCAGAGTGGAGACCACGGGTTACTCACTTGAGAACATCGTCTTGTTGTATCTGGATGACTTCATAGTCCCATCTGGCGACTTGTCTAGTATATTCTACTAGGAATCTATGGTATCCTATAGGGTATTATGGTATCCCACAGGGTATTATGGTTTTCCACAGGGTGTTATGATATTCCACAGGGTATTATGGTGTTCCAAACAAACAATAACACTTTATTAGACAACCACATTACATAAAAAAACAAATTACAGGGACAAAACAGTACAACAGGTTTCTAACTGGCGGCCTTATCGCTTTAAGCGAAGGCAACCAAGGGTTTCCACAGGATGTTATGATATTCCGATTCCGATGTTAGGTATTACGGTGTTCCACAGGGTATTATGGTTTCCTACACCGTATTGTGGTATCCCACAGGGTATTTTAGTATCCTACAGAGTAAAATAGTATCCCACGGGCTAACCACTTAGAACATAGTCTGATTGTATATGGACGACTTCATAGTGACACCTGACGACTTCTCTGGTATATTCTACAGGGTATCCTACGGCTACTCACTTGAGAACATCATCGAACTGTATCCAGAAGACCCCATGATCAGTATGCCTGGCGGCTTGCACGGCTCTCCTGGCTTCCTCCGTCCACCGCGGGCAGCCGTGCGCCCAGGCGCCGCGCCACGTGTAGTGCCCCCACGGGTTCCGTAGTCGCAGCAAACGGGCGCGGGTCGTGCCCGTAGTTAGTTCCACTACGTCGAGGACGGAGTACGCGTGTCGCGGCCGGAGCCCTAGTCGCTGATATTCCTCTTCGTCTACCTGTAAAGGAAAATTTTAAATTACAAAATCAAAATAACGTTTAGATTTTTAAAACGCCAGACATTTTTTAAATGTAAATGCGGTGCTTAGTATTTCATTTGACTTTTATCTGAGAAACCAATTTTACCGATTTATTGTTTTTATTTTATGATTTATTGTGCTATTTATGACGAGATATTGTGTGATGCTGAACACTAACTATTAATTTAAGAAGTTGTTTTAGCTGGTTATATTTATAAATTATTTCATTTCCTTTCAATGTGACATTTGATCACTAGTTTAAGGCCATGTCCATGATTACGATACCATTATTATGTCCGATGATTACATAGAGACTTTCTCGGTGGCTCAGTGGTTCGTGACCTTGACTTCTGGATCAAAGAGGGTGCGTGGGTTCGATCCCCACCCAGGGCAAGCATTTATGTGATGAACATATATGTTTGCTCTGTGTCTAGGTGTTATTTAGGTACTATCAAAATAAGTATGTATTTAAAATATGTATTTGAAGTATGTCAGTCTCTCGCAGTCATAACACAAGCTTTGCTTAGTTTGTGAGAGACCGTGTAAGATCTCCCCTAATATTTATTTATACCGAAATAAAAATAGAGCCAGTTGACCTTCATATTGCCGCCCCCGCAACTAGCGCCCATGAGGAACGAGGCCTGCCTAGAAGACAGCAGCTGCGCCCACACCAGGTCCCTGTCCAGCTGCTCCAAGGGCGCGCCCCCGCCCGCGCCGCCGCCCCCGCCGCCGCCGCCCGCTTGCAGCGACACGGACTCGCACGGGGCGCCAGTCAACGTGCAAAGGCCTGGAAACGAAATACGCATGATGACTGAAAATAGTAGATTGTATCATATGGGAGCAAAATCATATTTTTACGGCGAGGGCGCTTTTTTGAATCCAGAGCGAAGAGAGGGATTCTTTAGTAGACTCCTGAACGTAGCGAGGGATTCAATGCGCTCGAGTGGTACACTCTACTTTTCATCACTTATATGAGAAAACAAAAGGCACCTCATATTTTATTATTTAATAAAACGTAGAGTAACAACTAAATTGAAATGGTATCTAATAATAAAACAAACGAAAACTTATATTTACATTCTTTTCATTCATTTTCTTGGCGCTGAACACTAACATTACAAATACTTCCAAATTCAAAAAGTGCGCAGCAAAGATCATTCCGGCGCACTTATAAAGTTCCTTATAGAAAACACCTCCTTTGGACGCACTTAAAGGCTAACCAAATAGTCCTTTTCGAACAGATGTGATGAAAAAATATATAATTAGTCCATCAGATAGATTTATGGAGGACTTGACTACAGCAGAAAATAAAAGATCAGTTTGAGCTTGAATTGGATAGTGACTTTATTAAGGTTCTAATGCTATATTTATGCAAAAACGATTTGTCTTCTCTGTCGCACAATATTGTTCGCGCTGCTCGCACACTATAAAGAAACGCGCGCGGCTCGTAGTGCAGGCATTCCACGGCAGAGGGCGTAGCGTGCGCACGGGCGCGCTTTGCAGCGATGCGACGGCGCGACGATGCGCGGTGCTACATGATTCCTCCCCTAGCGAAAGCGTACCGGAGCAGTCACGATTCGCCCGCTTCTTGTAGTCTTTAAAATCGGCTTAGGCGGCGACTGGGATATTTGCTCTGGCGTAGTATGTATTGTAGAATGTGAACTGGATCGAAGCGTAGTCGGTGGTAAATCCTCCAATAATTCTTCATTCAGAATGTATGCTGGTTTGAGTCGATCGATCGATATGGTAGGTGGTCGACGATCGGGCAACTGAAGTACAAAAGTTTTGTCGTTACGTTGCAGGACTTTGTAGGGGCCATCGTAGGGTGCTTGAAGTGGCTTCTTAACTGCGTCGTTCCTTACAAACACATGCGTACATGTTTGCAAATCGCGATGTATAAATATAGGTCGCAGGTTGCCGTGTGATGCGGTACTTAGACATGGTTTCACGGAGTGGATTGTTGTCCGAAGTCGAGTCACGTAGTCATAATTCATCTCATGCTCGTCCGCCGTGGATGTAGTGAAGAAATCACTCGGTAGACATAAGCTGTGGCCGTAGGTTAGTTCGGCTGCACTGTCGCCAGTGTCTGGGCGAGTAGCGGCGCGCAAACCCAACAATACTGTAGGCAGCTGCTCAATCCATGTTGTTTGTTTCGATAGGCGAGTTTTCAGAGCATTCTTGAGTGAACGATGCCAACGTTCAATTTTTCCGTTCGCCTGTGGATGATATGGTGAGCTCTGGGTTCGCTTTATCCCCATCATCTTCATTAGTCTGGCGAACAGCTGGGACGTGAAACATTTCCCCTGGTCTGTGGTCAGGTACTGTGGCCGGCCAAAGCGGGTGATCCAGTGTTCGTAGACTATTTTTGCGATAAACTCGGCTGATGTGTCGTCGGTAGGTATTGCTTCAGGCCATCGCATAGCTCGATCAATCATAGTGACGATATATCGAAATCCTTAAGTTGCGAGCGCTCCAACGATATCAACATGAAGATGGGTAAATCTTGATGATGATGATGGGAAGCTTGAGACTGGACTCGTTGTGTGTCGCTGCACCTTATTTTTTTGACATTCCAAACAATGTTTCGCCCAGGTGCCGGCGTTTATATTCATTGACGGCCAGAAAAATCTCTGAGACATAAGCTTGCGTGTGGTACGAACACCTGGATGACTTAGTCCTTGGACGGCGTCGAATGCTGCGCGTCTGTATTTTTCTGGTAGATAAGGTCGATTGCGCGATGTTGATGTTTCACAGTAGATTGCTGTTTTCGCGTCAGGCAAGAGAACCGGTTTCATGGTTAAATTGCTCTGTTGCGCGAGTTTTTCTATAAGGTCGCTGTCTTCTTTCTAAGCTTCCGCGATCTTGTGATAGTCGAGTGAAGTCACGATGCTGTCGATTGATATGCGGCTTAGTGCGTCGGCAACGACGTTAGCACTAGCGCTGACGTGACGTAGGTCAGTGGTGAACTCGCTGATGAATAGGAGCTGTCGGGTGCGGCCACGGGCGCGCTTTGCAGCGATGCGACGGCGCGACGATGCGCGGTGCTACAGATTTAGATCAAAAAAATATTTTGTGAATTAAACAAAAATTGATAAAGATATAGGACCGTCAAAGTTCCGCGTGACTTCACAAGTGCCATACAAATGTATAGACTTCTGTAAGAGAGGTGACGTCACAACCCCCAATCCCAAACTTTGACAAGCTCGGGCTAGTGATCCGAAGGGGCAGGTTCAAATCCTGCGTTCGCTTCAGGGTTTTGAAATGTTTATCACAAAGATAACTCTTTGAGATAAAATCATAACATTGATTTAGCAGTGCGTCATCTCTCGTCAATCTTTAGAAGTTCTAATAACTTCTAGTTGAGTGATAACCTGTCTAATAATCAAAGGGTATCACAGGTGGCGCCACCAACGCTATAAGCGTCAAATCTTTGAAGTGCTTACATTCACTTCAAAGATTTGACGCTTGCGTGGGAGGCGGGCTGGCTCAGTTGGTTAGAGCGACGGGCCAGTGATCCGAAGTGGCAGGTTCAAATCCTGCGTTCGCTTCAGATTCTTGAAATGCTTATCACAAAGATAACTCTTTGAGATAAAAAATCTAGTGTGGAAAGCACTCAAAATAAAATCATAACTTTGACAAGGTTAATCTTTATCATTTGTTGTTTGATTAACAAAAGAAAAAATACGTGTCCAACATTTTTTTGATAATCTAACTTACGGACTAATTATAATAATGTTTTTTTACCCAGTCATCACGCCTATTAGAGCGCTTGTTCACGTTTCACCGGACAACGGACCGTCAATAAACAAATGCCTACATTTTTAGCCGGATGGATGTCCGGTGCGTCAACACGCGTTCATTATAAACCATACACCACCGCAAATCCTATGAAAAACACGGTCCGTTGTACGGTGAAACGAATTGCCATAAACAAGCGCTCTTAGGCTTTTGAATATTTTTTTATGATAAATGAAAAGATCATACAGAAGATAAAATACAATTTTTAGATAATTGATTTTCAAAAACCGATTAAATTTTTCTCAAAATTTTAACCTCTGATATATAATCTACCAAACAAAAAAAAATGAAAGTATTGATAAAAATGGCGGGAAGGTAGCGTAACATACGTACATAAAAAACATAACAATTAAATCAAATTGATCTATTGAATTGAGTTTACTCCTTTTTTGAAGTTAGCTGAAAATCGGGTAAACTCCGCATAACTTAACTAAAAAAAAATGTAAAAGCCTTTATCAAACCTTCAATAGCCCTCCCAGAGACGAGAGCTTCGTAGCAGCCGTGTAGTTTAGCGACGGCTTTTTCTATCAGCGGAACCCAAAGTTGTTTTCTTTTCGCCTGGAAAATAAAGAAGTTATAGACAATTATTTGACACTCTTTTATTAGTTTCACCGGTATGTTTTTTATCCTACTAATATTATAAACGCGAAAGTTTGTGAGGATGGATGGATGGATGGATGGATGGATGGATGGATGGATGGATGGATGTATGGATGTTTGTTACTCTTTCACGCAAAAACTACTGAACCGATTGAGATGAAACTTTGTAATAATATAGCTTATACATCAGAATAACACATAGGCTACAATTTATAAAGATATTTTGTGAATTGTCCAAAATATAACGATAAATGTTGAGTAAGTAGGAAAATTCTGCCATCTGCGAGCTACTCTAGCGTGCGTTGCAAGAATGTCAAAATAAACAACTGTCGATCGAATATCTGTCAAATCAATCGACGAGCAGTCCTTGGATATCATCATACTGATAATATATTATCCTTACTATTTTAATATTATAAATGCGAAAGTAACTCTGTCTGTCTGTCTATCTGTCTGTCTGTCGCGCTTTCACGCCAAAACTAATGAACCGATCTCAATGAAATTTGGTACACAGATAGTCTAAAGCCTGAAAATCATTTCATAGGCTACATTTTATCCCGAAAATTGCATAATTCCCGTTGGATAGGACAAAATCTTGCGTTAGCAAAACTGTCACCTATCACAACGACGCTAAAAGGCCCAATTTTGAATACACCATCGTAATTATAACAGTTAATTAGATTATTTCTGTTTCTTTTTCACCTTCGGAATTCGATAGAGAGAACACTTTTTACGTTGCTATTAAATTTACGATGGCGCATTCATAATTGGGTTGATTGGGCCTAACATGGATTCACAAAACGTAATTAGATGACAAGTGACATACATTGACTGCAGACTTTTATAAATGTCTGGCTTAGCATAGCAAAGGGACAAATTGTCTTTCCACCATTATAGCTCCTCGAAGAGGAAATAAAGTATGAATTGACAATGACAACTGACATTAAAATTGGACAAAATAGTTTTCCCTTTGCCATGCTACATATTACAATGACGTTTAATACTGGGCCGTCATTTCGTCTGACATTAAAAATATTTTTAAATATACCACCATTAGAGGTTAAACATATTTCTTTATTCTACCTTTATGGTAGAGAATCCATGCTAATATACGAAGAAACGGATCGACTTGATTTTTAAATGTAGTATGGCATGAGTATGAATATCTTGACACTAAGGTTATTAACCTTGATTCTGAGTTGTGACCTTGACACGAACATAAATTTCTGTTGGGTTGGTTAGGATTGAACAGTGATAAAAGTGCAGCCCGGCTCAGTTGCGGCACTCCTCATGAGGCACGCAACTTGCCGGTCAGCCTCTAAGCTGCTATATTTAAAAACCCCAGAAAATCGGCCTAACCTCGAGTGCAAATTTCTAAACTGCCTAGGGGGAAAAGACCAAAAAGAATCGGGAGACCTCGAGCGCCGCCTTCTCAGCTGTCTCAGAAAAAACCCAGAGAAGCGGCTCTACCTGGGATTCCCGCGTCGCCCATAAGCCTCGGCTACTAAGTTCTCCTGCCACGACAAGGCGGGAACACTATGGGCGGGTACACTCTAACCTTATCTTAATCAACAGAAGCATTTATAAGTATAAGGTATTTTGATATCGGGATAGGTCTGAACAGTGACAAAAAGGTGCAAGGTACTTGATTTTTTTACAGAGCAAGTGCTTAAGTGATTAATTACCACTAAATACAGACTTATAATGTAAAACTTCATAAACTACTACTACATAACAAGCAATTGGATCATCCACAGACCCTTGAAGGTCTAAAGATATTCTAAATGCTCAAGCCCACTGCCAGTTAGCAGCGTGCCCAACATGCTGGCAGCATTGCCAATCAGCTTGGCAATGCTGCTTATACGTTGAGCCAAATAAACACCAGCATTTTGGTCACGCGGCGGGTACACCAGACGCCCAGAAAGACTTTTGAAAACAAGATGAGCTCCCGGCCAACACGCGCACAATGTCTCAATTTCAAACGGCTCAAATATGTAACCACTGCCGAGGTCAGCATATTTGCGCCGTTTGTGCTGCTCCGCTGACGGCTCCAAAGTATCGACGCAAGTTGCGTCCCATACTAAGGGCCGTCTACACTTCCATGGGACCAGCTTCATACCGTCAGGCCTTTTGCCATCACCACGCGCAAACCCATTCGGTTAGAGTACGGCTGCGATATTGGCGGTCGCAAAAGCCCTGCGTACGAGTATGACATCGTTCACAATGGCGTGGCAACTAATTCGACCAGCGCTTCTTGACCAAGAAAGACGGTGGTGACCAAGCTGGTCAACTAGGGTACTTGAATAGGTGAGAGCGCTCAGCAATGTGCGGCGCGGCAGCAAGGTGGGTCGACTATTTCGGCGATATCATCAATACCGCCGGTCGAGCCTGGTCACGACCGGCAAAGAGCCGAGGCAGATGGCACTGCAAGAGAGAGGTCTCTTGCAGTGCCATCTGCCTCGGCTATACCCAACAGTGGGTCAAAGAAAGCTGCGGATGATAACGATGACGAAACAAATTAGTTGAGATTGGCTGTTTTTTGGGTTTGAAATGAATGTTTGCTACAATATTTGTGTACCGTTTCACATTGAATTGGGGCTAATATTTTGTGGCGCACTTACTGTATTAGTTATCATATTTTTTTGACAAGATAAACATAAATTAAATTATATCGCGGGCGAAGCCGCGGGTAAAAGCTAGTTATAATAATATGTTTGTTAACTTGTAACCAACGCCTTTGAGCTCGATTTCGCCCAACTTTGAGCGATCAGATTTTCTTTAAGCTTTGCACACCTGTCAAAGACCTATTTGAAAATTATTTTACACTTTTTAGTTTGATATGCTATGAAAGCGTGTTTTTGTTGTTTTTTTTTTCACTTCCCCTTCTTTGGTGTCCCTTCTTGTTTACCTGCGAGTATACAAGGTGCCCCCTTCTTGTTTACCTGCGAGTATACAAGGTGCCCCCTTCTTGTTTACCTGCGAGTATACAAGGTGTCCCTTCTTGTTTACCTGCGAGTATACAAGGTGCCCCCTTCTTGTTTACCTGCGAGTATACAAGGTGCCCCCTTCTTGTTTACCTGCGAGTATACAAGGTGTCCCTTCTTGTTTACCTGCGAGTATACAAGGTGTCCCTTTTTGTTTACCTGCGAGTATACAAGGTGTCCCTTCATGTTTACCTGCGAGTATACAAGGTGTCCCTTCTTGTTTACCTGCGAGTATACAAGGTGTCCCTTCTTGTTTACCTGCGAGTATACAAGGTGTCCCTTCTTGTTTACCTGCGAGTATACAAGGTGTCCCTTCTTTTTTACCTGCGAGTATACAAGGTGTCCCTTCTTTTTTACCTGCGAGTATACAAGGTGTCCCTTCTTGTTTAACTGCGAGTATACAAGGTGTCCGTTCTTGTTTACCTGCGAGTATACAAGGTGTCCCTTCTTGTTGGCGGGCAGCAGGTCGTCCACGGTGACGGTGAGCCATCGGCCATCTTTACACAGCCGCAGCTGGTACGCGCCGACCCTGGGCTCGCTGCGCACCACCACGCCGCGGACGAGCGACGAGCGCTCGGCCAGCACGGCCAGCGCGGACAGCAGCCAGCAGTTGCCTAGCACACCTGCGGATATGCGGATAGCAATAAATCCGATTATCTCTCGAAGCTCTATATAATGCCTGATCCACACTAACGGGAAATGCCGTTAATTATCGCGTTGATAGTGCCCTTTTGTATGTATGGCCACCAATCAACGCGTTAATTTGACAACGGCATTTACATCGCCGTTCAACGTTGGCCGACAACTCGAGTGGCGGAACGTGGGCCACACTGAAAGTTTTTAGAATCTCATTAATGGAACGAAGTATTAACTATTTGACCTATTCATTATTTTGTATAATATATTATATTACTTATCAATATATACATCGTTGTATTCGATGGCACCTCTAGGAGAGCCAGCAGGCCTACTCTGCTTGAAGGGTCTCCACGAGGCAATTTTGATGATGATGCTTATGCAGCACAGAGCTTCCTGCCAGCTAAACATTAACAAAAGATTGTTCGTATATTTTAACTCATAGCAATACCACACCATTTTCAAATCTTACAGTATATCAATTGATTATTGGAATTTTATATAGAACGCATACCATTGATTTTATATTGGGTGGTCAATGTAAACAGACACATTTGACGAGAGACACTGAGATTACAATAATTATACCAAGATTCATCAAACTAGCCTGTAACACTTTTGACTGCCTCGGTGGCTTGTGACCCTGACTTCTGGATCAAAGTAATTTATTATTGATATTATTATTATGAGGTATTTATTTATCTCGTAATTTTAGTGCGCGATTAGTCCCGTAGTATATAATAATATAATATTAACATTTAAAATAACTTGTAGGATGCTCAAGAATCTCTGTAAAACTAGTTAAGTCTATAATTATGTTTTATAAGTGAAATAATGTGTATTATGTAGAATTATACAGTGTCTATGTCATTTAAAAATAAGATTTAGCTTAGTAAGTAATTTTTAAGATAATATTGATACAATTCAATACCTTGCGATATGTCTGAAGGTCTCGGATCTCTGAACACGGCCCAGGGCAGTCTCGGATCGGCGTCTACGTTGATTTGGTGCGGCCGCAGCCAGCGCGCGGCGGCGCCGCTGTCGCAACTCCCAGCGTAATATAGCGAGCGCGGGTGTGCGGGAAACGAAGAATCTACGTATTGTTCGCCCGTCTGTAAGTACAGTTGGAGGAAAATAAGAATAGGTATGATGACAAGGTTAAAAAAACATTATTATTACTATTTGGTTACTTATAGATTATCAAAATCAAAAAATTTGAACAAGTGTTTTTTGTCAATCAAACAATAAATTACAAAAATATTGTGACGCAGTAGGCCGCGGTAATGACGTCGTGTTGTTTATGAGAGATGAAAGAGATTTATGGTTTTATGACTCGAGCGGGGTCGGCCTTTGTCCGCCGTCTATTGTTTAGTTTTTTTGGTGTTTTCGTATTGGAGAAACAATAGGGAAGTCTCGAACTTTCAAGCTGTTTACTTGTTAACACAATAGCGTTTATTAGATCTAGTAATGTCACGAATTATCTAGTGAATTCCAGACTAAAAAGTAAGTAAGTTCGTATAGGCCGGGTGGCTAGCCCTGGTGTCAGAGTTTTTAGGCCGCCTGAAGACTGTAATAACGGATATAAATACGCCGGCCGACCCTTGGGGACTCAGTTTTTCGTTTATCGTCGAAGCGAAAACATCTCGTGTTCCAGTGCGATTGTGAAGTGACTAGTTTGTGTGAATATCAGTGCCAGTGTGAAGTGTTTGTGCGAACCAGTTGTGTCGTGTGTATTGTGATTTTGTGCAATAAAGTGCAAAGTGAATAATCGGTGTTTTAACTGATTATCCAAGAACCCAACTCGTAACAATATATACATATACTTCGTCCAAGGTCGGGAGTGGGGGCTCATGACGTCCTACGTGAAAGTATTATAGCTAGTCGTAACGTTACGTTGAAGTTTAACGGGCTATCATTTATACTCATCATTTTTGTTTAATTGACAAAAGAAATTATACAATCCGCGCCACACAAGTCGGCGGATGGGAAGATAGGCGCAGAACACTGCGCAAAAGGCAAAATATAGGTATGCGCGGGAGCCAGAGACTCGCGCCGGGGCACACCCGCCCGCTAACCTCATGCCTCCCGCGCGCTCCCTACGCCCTTGCTCACTACTTCGCTAATTGACAAGTTTTCATATTTCACAAGGCTATGAAATTCCAAAACCATTTCGAGATATCGGGATGCTGATCATTATGCTTATTTTCCCAAAATTTTTAGTGCAGTTACTGCTAAGATACGAGGGTCAAACTGAAAGTTCTTAGAACTGGCCACTTATAAACAATATAATAAAAAAATAATTCTATAATTTGAAAATAGAACTCTTTGCCAATATTACTGAGTATATACTTCATTCATTTGTCATTTGTTTTACGATTTGGCGGCAAATTGAAAATTGTCTGTGTCACGTCAACATGAATTTAACACGAGAAAATTTTCGTGCAATGATTTTTTATGACTTTCGATGTCATTTAAGTCAACAAGAAAGTTATGATAGACTACGATTGGCCTTTCACGATGAAGCCCCATCTCGTGCGACTGTTTACAACTGGTTTAATGAGTTTAAACGTGGTCGCACTAATCTCACTGATGATTTACGTGAGGGACGGCCTTCTACGGCGACGACTGAAGATAACATCTGTGTTGTGCGGCGTATGATAGAGACTGACAAAAGAGTGACCTATCAGCAGATTCGGACAAGCTTAGGCATCGGTATGAGTCAAGTGCACAAAATCCTACACGAACATTTAGCGGTCAGGAAGCTTTGCGCCCGGTGGATACCTCATAATTTGACTGAGGCTCAAAAACTCCATCGTGTGGATTGGTGCCGTAAAATGATTGAAAGATTTAACGGAGGTGACTCAAATGCTGTGTTCGACATACTAACAGGTGACGAAAGCTGGATTTACTGTTATGATCCTGAAACCAAAAGACAATCTGCTCAGTGGGTGTTTCCTTTCGAGGAGTTGCCAACTAAAGTGAAGAGAGATCGAAGTGCGGGGAAAAAAATGGTGGCCTCGTTCTTTGGAAGGATAGGTCATTTCGCGACAATTGTGTTAGAGGATCAAAAAACAGTTTCTGCAGAATGGTACACTACCAATTGTTTGCCACTTGTCTTGGAAAAAGTTCGAGAGAAACGACCTCGCAGTAGGATCCTCCTTCACCACGACAACGCCTCATCGCACACCGCCAAGCGAACGATCGACTATTTGGCGACATCAAACGTTGAATTACTGGGTCACCCGCCGTATAGCCCCGACCTCGCGCCTTGTGATTTTTATTTATTTTCAAAAATTAAAGAAAAACTTAAAGGAAAGCGGTTTATGAATGCTGAAGAAGCGGTGGCTGCGTATCGCGATGCCATTGAAGAGACCCCTAAGGACGAGTGGGCAAAGTGCTTTTCCCAGTGGTTCCATCGCATGCAGCGGTGTATTGACGTGAATGGACAATATTTTGAAAAGATATAATAAAACTAATAACTGGCTAATGTAATCAGTTTTTGATTTTCTAAGAACTTTCAGTTTGACCCTCGTATTAGATAAAAAGTCTCACCCAAGCCGTTTCGGGATTCATACTAAAAGTTCAGTTGCCTATGATAAAAAAAATACTAGCAATATAAAATGACAGTTAACACTGGCAGTGTTGACACATAAAATGTAGTTTAAAAATAAAATGTCAGTGTCATTTTCAAATTACTTATTTTGCTTTAGCCCGAGAGGTAAACGCAAAAAATGCAAATACTTGTCAAAAGCTGAATTATTGGTAAATAGTTATGAAAATGGTGTACATCAATACCCTGGAGTCAGTCAGCTGGGTTCCCTAGCATTTGGTGGAAGAATCCGTTTGAATTTAAAAGTATCTTGGAACTATTACTACTTATTCTTCTTCTTTTAAGTGGTGCTAATTTAAAGCCTATATGGCAGACCCTGTTACATATTTCAGGTGATTGGCAGTTGTTAAACTTGTTTTATATTTTTCTTCCCATAGTATACCGCGGTACATAGTGGACTTTTTGCACTGACCTCCCGGCCTATTTGTTGTGAATTGTGACGGATTGATTGGCATTGACAGTGACAGTAACGCTAGCACCTATTTTTTTCTAATGTGGCTTCAGTAAAAAGGTTTATGTGTCCTAAGTTTTGCAGTTACGTCCTTTTAGAATAAGCTACTTTTCAAAACTTAATTTTACGGAAAATATAAGTCGTATTGGATAAATAAAAAATACGTATACGTTATTTTGCAATATTCTTTCAGATAATAAATAAATAATACTATGTTAAAAATTTGAAATGTTGTCAATTGCGTGAGCATTGTGCACACATGCGCAATAATTAGCGAATCACGGCCGAAGTGTCATCTGCGGCTAACTTCTCACCCGCCGGCTAGTGTGGCGATCCCTCTACCTACTTGTCATTAGACAGCGAGAAAAATTATTTCTGACATTTTATCTGACGGATTAATTATGACTAACTGACTAGATTCGCCAAAGGTTTTAACATCTTAGTTGCCGGTTTCGTGCAATTTTCTGGATTTGTAGGGAACCCTCAGTGGGCGAGTCTGACTCACGCGTCTTGTCCAGCTATTTTATAGCCTTACAGGGTGTAGCCTGGTGTAGATCTACCATTGTGCAGGGGCTTGGACACTGTGAGCACGTGAGCAGATGATCCATGCTCTCCTCAGGGGCTCCGCAATCACACTGTACCCTGTCAGCATCCGAGAATCCCCACTTGGCTAGGTTTATCCTGCAACGGCTCACTTGGGTTCGGAGTCGGTTTATTGAATTCCACGTGGGTCGCGGGAGGTCGCTGCCTGCTGGTGGGGTCGCAGCGGCCAAATATTGGGAGAAGACAATATAACATATTTGAACCATTGACACGACGAAGAAGAAGAAGAATAGCCTTACAGCGGCACACTGGGCCAGTTCTTGCCACTACGTCCAAGCGTGACTCTCTTAGGCGGACTATTTCCAAACTATCCAGTCTCTTCCCTAGAAACAATTTAGGTAACATTGTGTAGACTCACGGCGGCACACTGCGCCAGCACTTCTTGCCACTGCGTCCAAGCGTGGCTCTCCTCACTCAGGCGCAGTATTTCCATCGGCAAACTGTCCTGCCTCTCCCCGTCCGACCCCTCCGCTGGAAATACATATAACATCATATTAGCCTCCAAAAAACTTGGTGTTCTCTCTAAGGTGAGACACCTGACACACCTGAGCAACTGCTTAGTCTTTATAAAGCACAAGTCAGGTTTTGCATGGAATACTGCTCTCACCTTTGGGATGGCTCTGCTAAATATCAACTGGAGGCTCTGGAGTCGATTGAGAGGCGAGCCAGAAGGCTGATTGACAACGACACCTTGACTAAGTCGCAGCTGCAAAGTCTTGAGCATCGACGCAAGGTAGAGTGTTTGTCGGCCTTTTACCGAATACACTTCGGAGAGTGCGCCCAGGAGTTGCACAATCTGGTCCCACCTGCCCCTTTCTTCTATCGTACGGCTAGAAGCTACAGACGCGACCAACGCGCCACCCTTTTATGGTGGACATTCCGCGCGTTAGAACCAAGCGTTTCGAATCCTCATTCCTCATACGAGCAGCCGGAATGTAGAACGCTTTGCCTGGCTCTGTCTTCCCGTTAAAGTACAACATGGGTGTCTTCAAATCCCGAGTAAATAGGTATCTTCTAGGTAAGCGTGCTACACCCTAGACCGCACATTTGCTTAACATCAGGCAGTGTGTAGTCAAACGCGAACCTATTCGAAATAATAAAAAAAGAAAAAAAAACATAAGTACTAGCTGACCTGGTGAACTTCATCTCACCATCTCTCGACTGTCAATGACAACTTTTACACGTATTTATCCATCCATCAGCCATAAGAATTCCACTGTTAGACATATGCCTCCCCTATGGATCTCCCATAAGACCGGTTGGAACCGACTTGCATCCAGTGCGATCCTGCGGTCTTAATGAGCTCATTCGTCCACCTTGTAGGTGGACGCAAACTCAAGAACTTTCGACCACATCGGTCATCAGTCCTCCGCGCTATGTGCCCTGCCCACTGCCATTTCAACTTCCTAATCCGTTGGGCTATGTCAGTAACTTTGGTTCTTCTACGGATCTCCTCATTTCTGATTTGATCTCGCAGAGAGACTCTGAGCATAGCCCTCTCCATAGCTCGTTGGGTTACTTTGTTTGTACGGGAAAATGAAATTAATGTTTTATAATTTTTCTCTAAATCAAAATTAATCCAAAATTAGCCGAATCGGTCCTACCGCTCTCAAGTTTTAGCGAGACTAACAACCACGATTCATTTTTATACATAAAAAGATTGCTATAGTCCGTTCCATAATCGCTGAGACGTAGGGTCGCGACGACCTTACACAAATATAATAACCTAATAGTTTTGCATTAAAAATATCACTATTTTGATAGTTTTTCAATAAATTCATGCTGAAAATATGTAATAATTATGTATTATTTCTACTATTTGTGTCAAATTCTTCAATAGATTTCAACTGGTTCAATCTCAGCGGTTATGGAACGAACTATAATTTAATTTGTTACCTGAAGCCTGGGCCCTGGAGCTAATTCTGGCTCATCGATCGGGGCGCATCCGCTCCACGTGTCCAGCCCAATCCCAGTTTAAAAAACATGCTCTCTGTTTTATTGGTCTGTTTTGTTTCATCGATGGCGTATGGAGTAGTTGTATAATGTTAAGTTTATTAACAGTATTATACATGACATAGTATTATGTCCCTTTGCCATACCTTGACATTGAGTTCAGGGACACCCTGTATACAAGAAATGCTTTTAAAGGTATACGAGATAAATGACTGGTAAGGGCTTACGAGAATCATCATCATCTAAGCTGGGCTGCTCGGGCGCGGCGCGTAGTAGCCTGGTCTTGGCCGAGTGGCACATCTCACACGTGAGAGCTCCGCCATTGTTCACGTACGTGCATTCTGAACACGACCATTCTGTTGATTCCGCTCTGAAAAACAAATAAATTCCATATAAACCAAGACCCGATTTCAAAAACAAAAATTGTGGGACTACCCACTAGGTGGTGAAGTGACACTTCACTATATGATACGTCATCTCATCATGAACTCCTTAACTTTAAAAACATAAATAAAATACAAAAGTATAATGAAATTGAGGAATTTTGTGCTAAGAATTATAGTACACCTAAAGAACTAAATATGGAAAAGTTTGACTTGAAAACAGCATTGAGCTTGTTGGCTTTAATGAACGACACAGAGTGTTACAAAATAGCTTATAAAATAGCTTATAGACGGAATTGAATACTATAGTTTTAATTTTAGATGACACATCAAATTCCAAATTAATCTCTTTTGTAAAAAAAACTCGTCTGTCTCGATGTTCTCGCTCGGGGCCCATAATACTAAATACTAAATATTGTTAGTTATGTGAACAATAAAGCGTTTATCTTTTCACAACAGAACAAGGGTCCGGACTCGTGGTTACACCGCTTTTTTACACCAGTTGCTGCTCGTACTAAGCGATTCACTTCTTGCGAGATTATAAAGAGATTATGAGATTAAAATCTAGTGTGGAAAGCACTCAAAAATAAAATCATAACATTGATTTAGCAGTGCGTCATCTCTTGTCAATCTTTAGAAGTTCCAATAACTTCTAGTTGAGTGATAACCTGTCTAATACGGGTATCACAGGTGGCGCCTCCAACGCTATAAGTTGGGAAATGTAAGTACTTCAGAAATTTGAAGCTTGCGTAGGAGGCGGGCTGGCTCAGTTGGTTAGAGCGTCGGGCTAGTGATCCGAAGGGGCAGGTTCAAATCCTGCGTTCGCTTCAGATTTTTGAAATGCTTATCACAAAGGTAACTTTTTGAGATTCACTTCTTCTTTCATAACGCGGACCACCAGGGATTGGAATGCCCTACCTCCGTCATTGTTTCCTGACAATTACAATATGGATATCTTCAAGTGTAGACCTACATATTCCATCTTCGGCTAAATTCGGCTTTGGCTTCGCTTTCCATCAGGCGAGGTGGATGCCAAATGTAGCCCTATTCTACATAAAAAAAAAGTTTATCATCTGACAAAAAATGTCACCGAGCCGTTGATCAAAAAATTCTACAATATACAAGTTTGATAGTTGACTCCAAAAACTACCCAAAAAATGTAGAGTGGTAGTGTCATACATACAGGCTGATGAACACATGAGCACGCACGTCGCGCCGTCGGGTAAAAATAGAAGGACTTACTTAGGTTCAGGAGGCGGCGTTTTGTGCCGCGAGCCGCGGCGGGGCAGGGCCGGCGTCCGCGCGCTCCGCCGGGGCGACGGACTGCGCCCACCTGGAACCATGTCCATGCCACGGTTGACAACTGTGTCCTGAATAGACATTTTTTGACCGACGAAACCGAGGAAGTACTCAAATCGACGATTTTTATGTATAACCACGCGTAACTTTTAACATAGTCCGATTTCGATAATTATTTTTTTACTAAAAAGAGTATCGGTACCTCTAAATTGGACCCAATAAATTTTTATCAAAATTCGCTTAGGCAGTTTTTGATAAATCAACAATAATGTGAAAAATACTACATCGATCCGTGCGAAATATTCGCGAATTCTGTACACGGTTGAAGTCGGTCATGCCAGTTTTTGGGAAAAATAATTATTACTATGTCAATCAAACAACAAATAACAAAGAAATTCTAATTATTCTATTTAATTGCTATGTAAGATTTATTTTGGAATAATGTAGTCAAATCAAAACTTTTTATGAATTCTATAATTTTAGCAAAATATGACGTAAATATTGATGAATAAGGTAATACTAATAATGCAAGTAAAAAAAAATTATAGAAGCACATTAATATGGCTAAAATGAAATAAAAATATGAGCTGTATTTTCATTTTCTATACAATTTATTTTTATCATTGAAAAAAATAGAGTGGTGAAAATGTATAAATTAAATATTTTTGAGAAGTTTTTAGGCCGCCTGTAGAGTCTGACATGACTAAACGGTCTAAAACAACCGGGACTTACAATTTAACGTGTTATCCGAGCCACGGTAGCGCTCAGTTGGAAAATGCCACCCGCGGTCACCCATCCAAATACTGACCGTGCGGAACGTTGCTTAACTTCGGTGATCGCTGACAAACACCTAGCAAGACTTCAAACGATGCTTTAATCATCTTGGTTAGATTTTACTCTGAATATAGGTACCATTTGTGGACGTCTCTTTTAATAAAATTGTGGATTTTTTTTTCTGAGTCACCTTTTGGGTTATTACAAGGCATGGAGGAGACTGGAGAGCGCGTGGGCCCCGTTTTTTGTTGAAACAATAGGTCACCGATTTTAAGCGGGGGGAGAGGTAAGCTCTGCTGGCTGTAATTGGCTGACGCCAAAATGACGCAATAACAACAGTTCTTGTAGTGGTGCTAAAAATGTTACTAGCATTATCGATATCGATATTTTTGACTTGGATGATAAAATATCGTATAGCAACAGCACATGTTTTTAACTATTGACACAATCGTATTGTCTCAACAAAGAGCGGCTTTAGAAAATATTATTTATGTGTACTTTGCCACTTACAGGTTGGCTGACGTAAATAAGTATTGTTTATGTACTTACCTAAAACAATAAATAAATAAATATTGCGGGGACATCTTACACACGGTCTCTGACCCCAAACTGAGCAAAACTTGTGATATGGCTGCCCGAGACTGATTTACTACATATACATATTTTAAATACATACTTATATAAATAGTACCTAAATAACACCCAGACACAGAGCAAACGCCTATGTTCATCACAAAAATGCTTGCCCTGGGTGGGGATCGAACCCACGCCTCTTTGATCCAGAAGTCAGGTTCACTAACCACTGAGCCACCGAGGCAGTAAACTTTGATGGTATAAAAGACAATATGTTCTATTTTTTAAAATACGATAACGGATCGATCCAAAATATCGTATTGAACCAAGCGTATCGATACCTGGATCGATACACTGCGATGCGATCCATTGCAATCCAAAGTATCGATACAAAGCACCTGGATCGAGCATCCCTAGTCGGTTGTCAACTAAAGCGCCTATCGATGGTGAGCGAGGCCGCCCCGCGCACTCTCTCCACTGGTTAACTCCTTGGTACGAGGCAAGCAGATAATCCTGTGGAGAGTATCGCGATCTTACCAGCTGTAGTAGTTCCGTTTCCGTCGGTAGACAACCCGTGTTTAGGCACAGGCGGGGTCTTGCACGCGAGGCAGTAGCTCGCTGAAAGGGGGTTCTGTAGCGTACACGACGTGCACGACCTGGAATATACGCGTTCCCGAGATAAAAAGTCTTGACATACATACAGACGGACAACAAAGTGATCCTATAAGGGTTCCGTTTTGCCCGTTTGAGGTACGGAATCACACTATTTTATTTTTATTTTTTATTTTATTTAAATAGGTTCGGTTACAGACAAAAGGTTAACAATAAATAACATTAATAGACTTAGTACAACATTTAGAACCTTAGGTCCAATTACAACCGCACACAACTTAGCCAACTTAAGAAAGGTTACACAGTACACAGTTAGTTATATAACAGTTAGTTATAATGAGAAAACATTTTAAAATTATATTTTGACATTTAAAATAAAGATTCAAAAGAAATTTAAAATAAGAAATTTTTAAACAATATTTATAATATTAGTCAAAATAACTATTAGTATATGTATTTTATTATGACGATATGATATATTTACCAGTAAGGGTGCGGCTGCGGCTTGGACGCGGCGCACGCGGCACAGACAGCCGCACTCACTTCATTCACCAGCGTGCAGCGCGGGCACGACCACGTCTCTATCGCGGCGCTCGTCGACGAATCTAAAAATAAATCTTATTGCACAATTTGGTTCCACCTTTTTTTTACCAGGGATAATCCTTTATGGATACCACCAAGCAACGAGGGCAAGTGGGTGGTATTGTGGAAGTCTCCACCGCTTGTCAGTGGTTTACCCACCAAAATCCCTGGGTGTTCCACCACTGCGCCTGATGTTGAGGCTACGGGCACGCTTCTGCCCTCACCAGGTGCCCCTTTTTTTTAGACAAACTCGACCAAAGCGCCTCCTTTTTATAGTGGACATTTCGCGCATTAGAAGCGATTCAAATCCAAATTCCTCATACGCATTGCCTGAATGTGGAACGCTTTAAACAAATAAATATTTATAAATAAATAATAAATAAATATTTTGGGACATCTTACACACGGCCTCTGACCCCAAACTAAGCAAAGCTTGTGATATGGCTGCCAGAGACTGATATACTACATATACTTATTTTTAAATACATACTTATATAGATAGTAACTAAATAACACCCAGACACAGAGCAAACACTTATGTTCATCACATAAATATTTGCCCTGGGTTGGGAATGGAACCCACGTCTCTTTGATCCAGAAGTTAGGGTCACTAACCACTGAGCCACCGAGGCAGTCTACTTTGCCTGAGTCTGTCCTCCCGTTAAAGTACAACGTGGGTGTCTTCAAATCCCAATGAAATAGGTATCTTCGAGGTAAGCGTGTTACATCCAAGACCGCAAATCTGCTTAACACCAGGCAGTGTAAAAACAAACACAAAAATATACATAATAAAAAAAAACATACTGGTTGTTGACCTAGGCTCTGCCCGCGTAATATTTTGATTTTTTCGCCATCCCACGAGAACCTTTTGTTATTCCGGGATAAAAAGTATCCTATATCACTTTCCGTCTTTCAGACTACCATGCCAAAAATCAAGTCAATTCAACTAACAAACTTTTGGATTTATAATATTAGTAAGGATAAGGAATCGAATCAAACATTCTTGGCAGCTGTGACGGCGCAGCTATTAAGGCTGCTATCACAGTGAAATCTCTAAAATAGGGTCGCAACAAAACCATTTTTTGACGATATTTATTGATTAATTACTGAAAAAAACGAAGAAGACTAAGACTAAGAAGAAAAATCAAAAAAGTCATGAAGAGTAATGTCATGACTTCTCTTATTGTTGTCATAGCACAAAAAAACCTCTCTACATTTTATAGATTGTGTATGTTATGTTACAACGAGCCATGGAGCGTGCTATGCTAGGCATCACGTTACGTGACCGAATTCGAAATACGGAGATCCGTAGGAGGACAAAGGTGGCAGATATCGGATCCCGTATAATCAATGTCAAGTGGCGTTGGGCTGGACATTTAGCCAGATGTGATGATGGCAGGTGGAGCAGGTCTCTGACTGAATGGTGGCCCCGCGACGGGAAGCGCAGTCCCGGTAGACCCTTACAACGGTGGCGTGATGACATCCTAAAGTTTTGCGGCAACACCTGGATGAGACTGGCACAGGACAGGGATAGTTGGCGTAAGGGGGAGGAGGCTTATGCCCTGCAGTGGGCCGAAATAAGCTGATGATGTATGTTATGTCAAATAAGACGTACTTTTGATTTTTTACTACATTATACTTTTGTCATGATGTACTCGTAATTTTGTAAAAATTTTTATTTATTTTATTTATCACTAACGACCCGCCTCGGCTTCGCACATGTGTATTATGCATATAAACCTTTCTCGTGAACCACTGTATACATTAAAAAAACCGGATCAAAATCTGTTGCGTGGTTTTTAAGATATAAGCATACATTGGGACAGACAGACAGGAAAGCGACTTTGTTTTATACTATGTAGTGATAACGTAGGGTGAATCGGGTCGCTAGACAAGCCCTCTTTAGGGAGCTTCAGTCAGGAATATGTTATCCTCAGGTTGTAGCTGGTATCACAGCCGCCAATAAATTTGATTCGCTTTATACCTTTCTTTTTTACGGGTCAAGTTCCAAATTTCCAATGCTACTTCTCCAACTGCGACTTGACGCGCTAATTAAGCTGTTACTTAGATATGGCCAAAGTTTTAACACGTCAAAACCAGTCGCAAAGTTAAGTTTATAGCGTTACGATGCAGATTTAGCAGTAGCATAATACGAACTGCTACAATGTCAAACTTCACACTCATCTAGTTCTGCTATTGCGCCCAAACATAATAGGGAATATGCACGGTATCTTTAATCCTTTAAATACATACACAACATTTTTTTTCGCCTAAACTAACCTAACTTAACGTTAACCTAACCGTGACTCAACCCTAATACAGTTGGATGATTAATTGCTAGTATTATTTGTGATTTAGTTTGATTGGTTGAATTTCCTAACTTATAAGCTTGCGACGGAGCGGAAATACACTAAATATTTATTCAAAACAAGGATGTGCAGATGAACTTCCGAAAAGTAACGCCTCAATAAACTAAAAAATATGTAAAAAAAAACAACGTACCGACAGCAAATAGCAGCTCATCGCTGTTCAAATCGTGGTCCAAGGATGCGATGGGTACGGTCAGCTTCTTGGGCGGCTCGTTCCGATTCGGCTCCGGCGCCTTACTGCCGCTCGCTTCCGCTTGCCGACCGCTGCCAACAATACGTAACAATTCTAATCAAAATGGTAAAAAACGTTTTAAAGGACACGTCCACAAAATGTATAGAGGATGGTATAGTAATAATCAAAAAATCTAACCAGTGTAGGAAAACTAACCTATTCCTATGTTTTGTATAGAAACCTCGTTTTAAATCATTGATTCGTTATACGAATCTGAGACTTTCAGTTTGTTATTTTATTTTTCTCACTGAAACCAATGATACAGACACAGTCAGTCTAGAGCCAAGTTTGGTCCATGATGGATCGATTTTGTTGATTTGATAATTATACTACTTGGGAAGTGTCTACGCTGGACCCCCTCAGGACCTCTAAAGACGCGGTCAAAACGCGGCCTACATGTACCGCTTGAATTTTATTCTACAGTGTACCCTTTCCAGATTTCTGACGCGCCGTCATCCGGCCCCCTACCAACTAGTGCTCGCGAGAGCGCCGGAGGGATTTCTGAACCGCGGCGCGGGGGCCTTCGCCCGTCTGTACTGAAGCCTCCGCCTGACAAAGAAGCAGTGATGAGAGCTTCTCCCACCGTGAGAAGCTCTCCCTCCCGTTATAAACTCCGCGCTCTATCCGTAACTACTTCAACGTGAAACTTGGTGCTATGAAGAACTTTAAACCTAAGTACCTAGAGTAAGTCCAGTGTCCCTATATCTTTGTATGTATGTTTTTATAAACTCTCTGTATTAAATTTTCTATAAACTGTATGAAGTCCTTGTTTCCTTGATAGCGGCTAGTCTGGACAGGTCTAGGACAAGCGTTTCATTACAACAGAGCACTCGTTACATCTCGAGAAAGTATGTTTTTCTAAGTCTATTACATCAGTCAGTTAAAATCAAAAAAGAGCCCTCCGATTTTTTTAATTTTGTAGGATTAAATAATATAAAAAGCCCTTTAGATACCCATATCGAGAGGGTTGTGTGAAAAAATGCAATCCGCCATGTTGTGGCGGTGGCCATCTTGTATTTACGTCAATACCAAATATCATTTCAATCTGTTCACGGGAAGGGACTTAAATTTAAATTACTAGATTTGACCCAAAAAACGGGCAAGTGAAGATAAAACCGTTTAAAAATAAAATTATTTATACACAAATTCAAAATTATAGATTGTTGATCAACTATTCTCCAAACTGGGTAGAATAAAGCACCCGTGTGTCGGTCTTATGCTTAAACTTAAAATCGTGAAATCAAATGCCTGGTGTCTCATTTCCGCCACAGATTTATTTATCCTCTACCATGACAGAGGGGTACGCGTATTAATACTTCTCCCGTGGCTAAATATTCCAAGAGTTTACCCTTAGTTTTCAGCTCCACTCCTTGCAACAAGGAACTGTGTTATAACAAACACATAAGTTATACAGAACTGTGTGCGTGCGTGAGTCCATGCGTGCATGCGTGGGCCCATTCGTCAGCCCGCCTGTTCGCGTGCGTGCGTGTGTTCATCGCGTGCCAGATCGCGCGTCAAGGCTAGTCAAGATCGGTTAATTTTCGAACCGGTTAAAGCCTAGTACATGATAGCTTTGTTTTTCGGTATCGTTCTAATTCATGTTAATTCTATGGGTTTTTGTTCACTTAAGTTCGAAAGTGCTGAATGGAATAAACCGGTTGGAACTATTCTTTCAACCCGCGCGCCCCTTTTTCACACTTTCAATGGGCCAGTGACGAGAGGGCAAGGAGCGAGTTAGCGCGTGTCTGGTGCCCGCCCCCCGTACCCTGCCTGTATGTAGATACGTACCGGGCGGGCTTTCGCGAAATAAACTGGTTAATAAAGGTTTTCAAAACACTCTTCTTACGAATACGTTCCGAACGAAAAATCAGAGAAACCGGTTTTTACCACTTTAATAATTAATTTTAAACCAATTTCAAGTCTTGTCGTGCGTGCATCCGTCTGTCTGCCTGTGTGTGTGTTAGTGTATGTGAGTGTGTGTGTGCGTGTGTGTTAGTGTATGTGTGTGGGTGTGTATGTACCTGACATGCAGAGTGTGCGTGACGTGCGCGGGGCGCGGCGCGCGGCACACGCCGCACCAGCGCGCCCACCACGCGTTGTACGCGAACCAACACTCCGTGCACTGCCACATGCGGGCCTCTTGGCTGGAACAATGTAATCCTTCAATCAGTACCAACGTACAAACTCGGGGCACTTTAGCAGCCCGAATTGACAACATTTCAAATATTTAACATAGTTATATTTATTTATTATCTGAAAGAATATTGCAAAATAACATATACGTATTTTTTATTTTTCCGATTTGACTTATATTTTCTGTAAAATTAAGTTTTGAAAAGTAGCTTATACTAAAAGGACGTAACTGCAAAATTTAGGACTCATAAACAATTTTACTGAAGCCACATTAGAAAAAAATAGGTGCTAGCGTTGCTGTCACTATCAATGCCAATCAATCCGTCACAATTCACAACAAATAGGCCAGGAGGTCAGCGCAAAAAGTCCACTATGTACCGCGGTATACCATGGGAAGAAAAATATAAAAAATGTTTAACAACTGCCAATCACCTGAAATATGTGACAGGGTCTGCCATATAGGCTTTAAATTAGCACCACTTAAAAGAAGAAGAATAAGTAGTACTAGTTCCAAGATACTTTTAAAATTCAAACGGATTCTTCCACCAAATGCTAGGGAACCCAGCTGACTCCACGGTATTGATGTACATCATTTTGATAACTATGTACCAATAATTCAGCTTTTGGAAAGTATTTGCATTTTTTGCGTTTACCTCTCGGGCTAAAGCAAAATAAGTAATTTGAAAATGACACTGACATTTTATTTTTAAATTACATTTTATGTGTCAACACTGTCAGTGTTAATTTAACTGTCATTTTATATTGCTAGTATTTTTTTTATCATTGGCAACTGCACTTTTAGTATAAATCCCGAAACGGTTTGGGTGAGAGTTTTTATCTAATATCTTAGCAGTTACTGCACTAAAAATTTTGGAAAAATAAACATAATGATCAGCATCCCAATATTTCGAAATGGTTTTGGAATTTCATAGCCTTGTGAAATATGAAAACTTGTCAATTAAGAACGTATCAAGCGCATTCAGGAAACGACCTTCATATATACTCATATACTTTTTATTCATAACAGATAAATGTTACATGTCAACTTAATTAATCTTACAGTACAGTTCACAATTATATCAATTAAAAAAAAGAAATGTAAAAAAATACATTTAAAATTGTCTACGTTACGAAAAATTATAAAAAACAATAATTTAATTCAAAAATAATTATAAACAATGAAATTAAAAACAAACATCACATACATACATTTAATTACTCAATTTCAATTCAATTTGAAAAATTGATTCAATGTGAAATTGAATTGACCTACTCTACTTTTGGTAGAAAATCTTCCAGCCATTAGCTTTATAATATGCCATTGTTGACGGTCCGCGAAATAAATGAGACTAGCAAGCACGGCTGGGTATGGAAGGCACTTTGCCAGGCGGGCACGTCTGAGACCCTCAGAATAATGAAAAACAGGAAAGACCCTACATACCAAAGACAGGTTATACGTCATTTAGACAATAGGCCATTTGACAACATTGAAAATATTCTATTAATTTTGGTAATCCATACAGATAATAGCCTGAAAAAGACATATTTCACTTTATTTAAACTAAAATATGTCTAATTTTCGCAAATCGAACGAAATAAAACACGATATTTTTTTGATATTTTATCTGTGACGTAAACGCTCTAAGAAGGGCGGCAACTCTGGTGACGTCACGTGCTGGTAAACAAGAATTTCTCGATTGACTGTTGTTTGTGTAATTTGTATTTTGTGATTTCGGAGTAATATTATTGGATTTGTAAGTTACTACATACTTTTAAAGTATTTTTTGTTAATTTTTAGATGTGAACTAGCGTATTTACCAGTATTAACTAATGTTATTTACTCGTGAGTGACGTCAAAGACCAGCGCCATTACAGAACGTCGTTTTTGGTAGGATCTTGAATATCTATTCTTTAACACTGATTTTCATTGTTAATACAGTAGATCTCTCGGAAATATAAATGTAGTGTGCTTAGTATGTACTAACGAATAATTTAAAACGTTTTCCAAAAAACTAGTCAAATACCCTATAGGAAGTTACCTAGTCTGGCTGGGTATGGAAGGCACTTTGCCAGGCTGGCTGGGCTGGGAGACGCGACCGACGGAAGGAAGCGGGTTGTACTTGTGTTCCTTTGGCGCCGCGCCGATGTGCGAGGTGCGGAGTGCGCTTGCTTCGTTCACCGGCGATATGCAGTTTTCCGCACCTGGGAATCAGAAATCAGATAATGTGATATAAAATTTACCACGATTCAAATAGTTATATACAATATAACCAGATACAAGGTGAACAAACAATCTAATTGATTACCAGTAAATAAATCTAAATCAATAAATCTATCTTGGAGAACGCATGTAGCTCATGTGTGCTCCAAGCTCAATCAATTTTCTTACGCGTTGTATATGTGTTAGAGCAATATGTGGGTTGAAGCAAAGAGATTCCTGTAGACCTTATTTTCGGAAATTAAAATTGCTGACTCTTCCTTCCATATACATTTACGAATCTGCCGCACTAGTCAAGAAAAACTTAGATAAGTATGACAAATTAACGAGCAAACGGCACAAAGATAGACTGCGTGAACCGTACCGTAGGACAGCCCTTTATAATAACAGTACGTTCATGATGCGATTGACTTTTTATAATAAATTGCCGAAGATTGTAAAAGACACAAATAATATTGACATTTTTTAATTAAGACTTAAGAAATTATTAATAGACAAGACATATTATTCCATAGATGAGTTTTTGAATGACAAATCTTTGTGCAAATATAGTATTAGTATTTAATTTCACAATATTTAATGTACTCGTATAATTATGATAATATTATTCGTTTACCTTTAAAATTAAGAATGATAATTTTGCATGCCCTAATGCTAGAGCATGGTGCACATAATAATGTATCTTAACACCTACATATTACCCATGTCTCCGCAAAATAAATATTTTGACTTTGACTTTAACCCTTAGGGTGTCCCTGAACTCAGTGTCAAGCCGAAAATGCTGGAACAATAAGCCCGATTACAGGGGCGCCCATCGTAATTATAATAGCTAAATAGCATAGTTCTGTTTCTTTTTCATTTTAGACATTCGATAGAGATGCTTTTTACGTTGCTATTAAAAAAAGATTGGAAAACCCACCCTATTGGTTTTGGATATATGATCAATTTTAGAAATGCACGGCACAGGCACAAGGCACTCCAGGTCTCAGATTCGTATAACGAATTAATGATTTAGGGTTCACATAGGGTTCACATAGGTTCACATAGGCGGTGCCAAATGGCTAAAATGAAGTCATAAACGATTGCTATTGCTTAGGCGGTAGGGGGGCAGCCCCCCTACCGCCTAAGCAATAGCAATCGTAATAGCAATCGTTTACGACTTCATTTTAGTCATTTGGCACCGCCTATGTCACGTTAGCCATCAATTGCTTTGCGCAGATTGCGTAAGCAATCGTTGAATGAACAACTTTGATGGCTAACGTCACATAGGCGGTGCCAAATGACTAAAATTAAGTCATAAACGATTGCTATTACGATTGCTATTGCTTTAGGCGGTAGGGGGGCTGCAGGTTAAGACGTGCCTTGAATTTTCAACATTATTTAATTTTCATGTTTAAATTGTAAAGCTAGATAAATGTGCTACCAGTTACAACCACAAATACACTCGGAAGTTGCAGTTTTTCTAAATAATAAAGGTCTATTTCAAAAATTGACATCGCCGATCTTTCCGGTTTTTGAGCCCATATATACAAAGTGCATACCAGCATTTTCGGCTTGATATTGACTTCAGAGACATTGTATACGCGTCGACTTGTAAACCTGTTTCGTCGGTTAAAAAGCAGCTGCTACTCTTTTTTGCTATGTCCAGCAGTGGTAATTCTATGACTGAAATGACGATAAAACGAACTAGTATAACGATAAAACCACTCACCCAACAACTCATCAATCCTCGCATAATCCCCATCCAAATCATTCGAGTACAGCGCTTCATTCTGAGAATTACTCATCACAGTTTTAGTATCCTGCACCGAAACGTACGAATATTTCGTCCCGTTATTATTCACTTGCAACTGGAGATTCAAATCCTTATATTTCCCTTTATTAGGCAAAGCGTAGATTACCCCTTCAGCGTTGGTATCCCAGCTACATTCCTTATCTATTAATTCTGAGTTTTCTTCAATCTTTTTGTCCAAATCTTTTTTGTCTTTGTTCAGGCAGTACGTGGCTAAGGACTTTTGGTAGTCGTTGAGACTTCGTCTGCTCGATATGACTTTTCCGACTGGTCTTTCCGCGTTGTGCTCAGAGAAGGAGCGGCGGTATGTTGGGCGGATTTCTGGGGAGTTTTGGGCGGAGATTGAGCGTCGGAAACCGCCCAGGGTGGTGGTCTGAGGCCAGTCGGGGACTGTGATCATCACACCTCCTGAAGATGGCAGTGATGTGGCTCCATCGCGGTTACGACCTGTAACAAACCACGTACAATAATCAACATTTTATACAATAGGGAATTAAAATGTTTTTTTTTACTTTTAAGTCCAGATCAAATAAGTATATACACGCGTAGTAAATTTTAGACCATGTCTCTGCTTTATATCAGACAAGATTTGGTCAAAAAAATCTAGGGACAGGGTCTTCATAATAATATCAACCGTCCATCCATCCATCAGCCATAGGACGTCCGCCGCTGGACATAGGCTTCCTCTATAGATCTCCAATACAACTGGTTGGTAGAGGCTTGCATCCAGCGCGATCCTGCGGTTTAAATGAGGTCATCCGTCCATCTTGTGGGTGGACGTCCTTCGCTGCGCTTGCCGGTGCGTAATATCAACAGGATAGGAATAAAATGTATGGAACATCTCGACGTACATTATAACTAAAGTTTTTAAGAAGATGAAATTTTGAACGGTTATTTAACGATGTAATATATCGTTTCGAAAGGTGGGCACAAATCATCACAAACTGGGTCCCTAGAGACATGAAACGGAAGACAGGAAGACCGCACCAAAGATGGCATGACGACATTGTCAAAGTTGCTGGGAAGCTATGGTCCAGAATTGCGCGGAAAAGAGAGGAATGGACGCTGTTGGAGGAGGCTTTTACCGCTACTGGCGGTCCTTATACTATAGTTTAATTAATGTTATGTTTATGTAAATTGTTTGTTTTAAGGAAATTAAAAGCTTTTTTATTTTATTTTATTTATATCGTTTCGAAATATAAAATTGTGCATATACGCCATTGGAGAATCGATATCTTGCTTATCGACTGTCGATATTGGGCTATCGAATAATAACACAAATTAGGCATCACTAAAAATTTTCAGAATGGTCCAGATTAAAACGATTATTGAAAAACTAACTTTTTGAAATAAAACCTAGAGTGGAAAGCACACTAAATAAAAATAATATTACTAATTATAGTGCGTGCCATCAAAGATGAGACTTGACGAACGTCAGTGGTGGGGGATCTTGCGCAGGTACAGTCGTGTACAAAGCTAATTATCCAGAATTTGTAAATCTATTAAACTTTTTATAAATGTTTGTATATACGAGTATACTATCCAGAATTTGTATATTTATTACAAACCAAAGTGGTTTCTCAAGTCTCATCTTTGGTGGCACTTATACTAGTTGTTTGAAATTATAGTTTTTGGTATAGCTATATGATTTACTGGCGCAATGGTTCCATCGAATACAACGTACATTGACAAAAAATATGTTATAGTAGATAGTAAATAGGTGGACTACTTTCTTTGTTCCATTTTTTTAACTCTTAGAGGATTTAGCTGCTGGGGAAGAATTCAGCGCGCGTACACCTCTGGCATGGTATATATGGTAAGAAAAATATGAACGATACACCAGACATTTCATTGCACAATTTTAGTCTTAAACATCTAAGCAATTATGGCGAAAATGGATCAGCAATTGGGCTGCATTGTTCTCGCTCGCTCCGCTGCATAAACCCGTCACCGTTAACATTTCGACTTTATTCCCATATGTATTAAATCGAAACTTCAGTGAACACTACTTCCCCGCGCCTCACGTAAAGCTGCCAGAATGTAGTGAATGCGAATCCTAGTGTGTTTCTAGTCCGGAGATAAAACTTCCCTGTTGATATTCTAAAATGCCGTGCGGATAATCGGGGATAGTAAGCTAAAGTAGCGTGTTCGGATTTTTTCTATAGACTCCATTTCGGCGAGTATGCGCTCAAACTCCACGACCTGATTCCTTCATCTCCCTTTCACAACAGAACAAGCAGAAAGTCGCTCAAATACCATCCCTACATAGTCGACGTACCACCTGCTCGAACTAAGCGATTCGCTTCTTCCTTCGTTCTTCCTCGCCACGGATTAGAATGCCCTGCCTCCGTCATTGTTTCCTGACAATTACAATTTGGATATCTTCAAGTCAAGGGTGAATAGGTATCTTCTAGGTCTATATACTCCATCTTCGGCTACAACTTCGCTTTCCATCAGGCGAGTTGGTGATTTGGCCACCAACTGAAGGAAAGTGAAGTTGTAGACTTTCTACATAAAAAAAAACTTTTAGTGCAAACCACGTCAATACTTACCTTCATGCCTTCCCAGCGTGGTAACACTCAGCCCCCTCGCATTAGGTATCCTGGCTAGGGGCGAAACCCTCGGCGCCATACACGCTTCACAATGCGTCCTCACCCCCGAATTCTCCAACGTACACTTAGCACACGACCACTTCTTCAAATGCAACCCCCTGCTCTGCTCTTTTTGATACTCCTTCACATAATTCAGCTCCCAGTTTGATTTGCTCTCGTTGCATTTCTTCGGTTTCCGCGTGACTGTGTGCAAGCTTCTTAGGAAGGATTCGCGGGGGTTGTATGTGCAGTAGCGATCCACTAGCAGACTGGTCGGTCGATTTATTGTGCCCCGATTGTGGTCCACTTTCCACCATTTTTGTTGAGAGTTTATCACTGAGCCATGGGATAGGGACCTGTGGGAAGAAACAATGATTTTATAATTTGATTACTTTCGACGATTTTCGTTGCCTATTTGCGCTGTAGCATGGTTCGGGTGACAGTTGTTTTTTTTTTTAAATTTAATTAAGAGTTTAATTTACTATACTAAGCGTCACACAAATCGGCGGATGAGAAGTTAGCCACAGATGACACTTCGCCGTGATTCGCTAACTATTGCGCATGTGTGCACAATTCCAACTCCGCGTGTCGTCGTGGTGAGCACGGGCGTAGGGAGCGCGCGGGAGGCATGAGGTTGGCGGGCGGGTGTGCCCCGACGTCTCGTTTCTCCGGCTCCCGGCTTTTATATTTCGGCTTTTGCGCAGCGTACTGCACATAACTTCCCATCCGCCGATTTGTGTTCTATTTAATACTAAGTCATAATTTTTTTAAATTTAAAATTAATTGGCCAAGTGCGAGTTGGACTCGCGCACGAAGGGTTCCGCACTGTATTTTATTTATTTTAATGTATTTTTTTATTAGCAATACATACTACTTAATATATCAGGCATTTTCCTGTTGTAGTTATATCAAGCAAAAATACGTTATTTGTATGGGAATAAATAATAATTATTTATTTTTAAGTGCACATTTAACTAAATAAGTATTCTGTGGATATTTCAACCATTTACCTGTCATCGTCATTAATATCGATGGAAAAACGTCTAAAAATTCAGATATGTTGTATGTGCCTCTCTAATTTTTTTATCTATTTTTAAGTGTTGCAACAGAAATACGTCATCTGTGAACATTTTAACATTCTAGCTATCACGGTTCATGAAATACAGCCTGGCGACAGACGGACAGACAGACAGCGGAGTCTTAGTAATAGGGTCCCGTTTTTACCCTTTGGGTACGGAACCCTAAAAGGTAATTGTCACCCGGACCATGCTACTGCGCAAATAGTGTAATTGTCTGTCTTTGAAACAAAAGTTCCGAGTACGATTTTCGACTGGTAAGGGTTTAGTTTTCTGTTTCGTCGTCGTTTTAGCCAAAGGATATCCGCTGCTGGACATAGGTCTACAGATCTCCAATAAGACCGGTTAGAAGCGGCTTGCGTCCTACGGTATACTGCGGTCTTAATAAGGTCATCAATCTGTCTTGTGGATGGACGTCCTGCGCTGCGCTTGCCAGTAATTGCTGATAAAGATGTAACGCCATGGGCAGTGTCAGTCAGCTTGGGCGAGAGACGTAGAGTTTAGTGCAAAAAGAGAAGTGTCATAGGTGAGGTCGCCCGTGTGCCATTTTACTAATTTTGTTACGTTGACAACACTGCTCTGTCATTGCTAGTACAACTAAAAGTGTTTGATACTTGGCAAACACCAATTCTGTTTGACTCGCCGCTCGCGTTTACCAAGTAGTTAGTACCTTGGCTGATGATTAAAATCTTATTGTAAGTATTTCGTAACGCCACGACGACGGTTCTCTATTTTGCACAATACTTCGCTGTTGGTTTATATGCTTTACTGACATACCAGGGTACAGAACCTTGTTACAGTATAAATATACAAGATATACCTGGTAACCCCATAGGTGGTGTCAGTCAGCTGCGTGAGCGAGAGCCGTAGCGACTGCAGGTCTAGGTTCAATGGCCGCCCGCCGGTATACTTCGCTGTCGGTTTATATGACTGACATATCTTAACTTGTTACTTACAATATACAATACATACCTGGTAACGCCGTGGGCAGTGTCAGTCAGCTGCGTGGGCGAGAGCCGTAGCGACTGCAGGTCTAGGTTCAATGGCCGCCCGCCGGAATACTTCGCTGTCGGTTTATATGACTGACATATCTTAACTTGTTACTTACAATATACAATACATACCTGGTAACGCCGTGGGCAGTGTCAGTCAGCTGCGTGGGCGAGAGCCGTAGCGACTGCAGGTCTAGGTTCAATGGCCGCCCGCCGGAATACTTCGCTGTCGGTTTATATGACTGACATATCTTAACTTGTTACTTACAATATACAATACATACCTGGTAACGCCGTGGGCAGTGTCAGTCAGCTGCGTGGGCGAGAGCCGTAGCGACTGCAGGTCTAGGTTCAATGGCCGCCCGCCGGAATACTTCGCTGTCGGTTTATATGACTGACATATCTTAACTTGTTACTTACAATATACAATACATACCTGGTAACGCCGTGGGCAGTGTCAGTCAGCTGCGTGGGCGAGAGCCGTAGCGACTGCAGGTCTAGGTTCAATGGCCGCCCGCCGGAATACTTCGCTGTCGGTTTATATGACTGACATATCTTAACTTGTTACTTACAATATACAATACATACCTGGTAACGCCGTGGGCAGTGTCAGTCAGCTGCGTGGGCGAGAGCCGTAGCGACTGCAGGTCTAGGTTCAATGGCCGCCCGCCGGAATACTTCGCTGTCGGTTTATATGACTGACATATCTTAACTTGTTACTTACAATATACAATACATACCTGGTAACGCCGTGGGCAGTGTCAGTCAGCTGCGTGGGCGAGAGCCGTAGCGACTGCAGGTCTAGGTTCAATGGCCGCCCGCCGGAATACTTCGCTGTCGGTTTATATGACTGACATATCTTAACTTGTTACTTACAATATACAATACATACCTGGTAACGCCGTGGGCAGTGTCAGTCAGCTGCGTGGGCGAGAGCCGTAGCGACTGCAGGTCTAGGTTCAATGGCCGCCCGCCGGAATACTTCGCTGTCGGTTTATATGACTGACATATCTTAACTTGTTACTTACAATATACAATACATACCTGGTAACGCCGTGGGCAGTGTCAGTCAGCTGCGTGGGCGAGAGCCGTAGCGACTGCAGGTCTAGGTTCAATGGCCGCCCGCCGGAATACTTCGCTGTCGGTTTATATGACTGACATATCTTAACTTGTTACTTACAATATACAATACATACCTGGTAACGCCGTGGGCAGTGTCAGTCAGCTGCGTGGGCGAGAGCCGTAGCGACTGCAGGTCTAGGTTCAATGGCCGCCCGCCGGAATACTTCGCTGTCGGTTTATATGACTGACATATCTTAACTTGTTACTTACAATATACAATACATACCTGGTAACGCCGTGGGCAGTGTCAGTCAGCTGCGTGGGCGAGAGCCGTAGCGACTGCAGGTCTAGGTTCAACGGCCGTCCGCCGGTATACTTCGCTGTCGGTTTATATGACTGACATATCTTAACTTGTTACTTACAATATACAATACATACCTGGTAACGCCGTGGGCAGTGTCAGTCAGCTGCGTGGGCGAGAGCCGTAGCGACTGCAGGTCTAGGTTCAATGGCCGCCCGCCGGAATACTTCGCTGTCGGTTTATATGACTGACATATCTTAACTTGTTACTTACAATATACAATACACACCTGGTAACGCCGTGGGCAGTGTCAGTCAGCTGCGTGGGCGAGAGCCGTAGCGACTGCAGGTCTAGGTTCAATGGCCGCCCGCCGGAATACTTCGCTGTCGGTTTATATGACTGACATATCTTAACTTGTTACTTACAATATACAATACATACCTGGTAACGCCGTGGGCAGTGTCAGTCAGCTGCGTGGGCGAGAGCCGTAGCGACTGCAGGTCTAGGTTCAATGGCCGCCCGCCGGAATACTTCGCTGTCGGTTTATATGACTGACATATCTTAACTTGTTACTTACAATATACAATACATACCTGGTAACGCCGTGGGCAGTGTCAGTCAGCTGCGTGGGCGAGAGCCATAGCGACTGCAGGTCTAGGTTCAATGGCCGCCCGCCGGAATACTTCGCCGTCGGTTTATATGACTGACATATCTAAACTTGTTACTTACAATATACAATACATACCTGGTAACGCCGTGGGCAGTGTCAGTCAGCTGCGTGGGCGAGAGCCGTAGCGACTGCAGGTCTAGGTTCAATGGCCGCCCGCCGGAATACTTCGCTGTCGGTTTATATGACTGACATATCTTAACTTGTTACTTACAATATACAATACATACCTGGTAACGCCGTGGGCAGTGTCAGTCAGCTGCGTGGGCGAGAGCCGTAGCGACTGCAGGTCTAGGTTCAATGGCCGCCCGCCGGAATACTTCGCTGTCGGTTTATATGACTGACATATCTTAACTTGTTACTTACAATATACAATACATACCTGGTAACGCCGTGGGCAGTGTCAGTCAGCTGCGTGGGCGAGAGCCGTAGCGACTGCAGGTCTAGGTTCAATGGCCGCCCGCCGGAATACTTCGCTGTCGGTTTATATGACTGACATATCTTAACTTGTTACTTACAATATACAATACATACCTGGTAACGCCGTGGGCAGTGTCAGTCAGCTGCGTGGGCGAGAGCCATAGCGACTGCAGGTCTAGGTTCAATGGCCGCCCGCCGGAATACTTCGCCGTCGGTTTATATGACTGACATATCTAAACTTGTTACTTACAATATACAATACATACCTGGTAACGCCGTGGGCAGTGTCAGTCAGCTGCGTGGGCGAGAGCCGTAGCGACTGCAGGTCTAGGTTCAATGGCCGCCCGCCGGAATACTTCGCTGTCGGTTTATATGACTGACATATCTTAACTTGTTACTTACAATATACAATACATACCTGGTAACGCCGTGGGCAGTGTCAGTCAGCTGCGTGGGCGAGAGCCGTAGCGACTGCAGGTCTAGGTTCAATGGCCGCCCGCCGGAATACTTCGCTGTCGGTTTATATGACTGACATATCTTAACTTGTTACTTACAATATACAATACATACCTGGTAACGCCGTGGGCAGTGTCAGTCAGCTGCGTGGGCGAGAGCCGTAGCGACTGCAGGTCTAGGTTCAATGGCCGCCCGCCGGAATACTTCGCTGTCGGTTTATATGACTGACATATCTTAACTTGTTACTTACAATATACAATACATACCTGGTAACGCCGTGGGCAGTGTCAGTCAGCTGCGTGGGCGAGAGCCGTAGCGACTGCAGGTCTAGGTTCAATGGCCGCCCGCCGGAATACTTCGCTGTCGGTTTATATGACTGACATATCTTAACTTGTTACTTACAATATACAATACATACCTGGTAACGCCGTGGGCAGTGTCAGTCAGCTGCGTGGGCGAGAGCCGTAGCGACTGCAGGTCTAGGTTCAATGGCCGCCCGCCGGAATACTTCGCTGTCGGTTTATATGACTGACATATCTTAACTTGTTACTTACAATATACAATACATACCTGGTAACGCCGTGGGCAGTGTCAGTCAGCTGCGTGGGCGAGAGCCGTAGCGACTGCAGGTCTAGGTTCAATGGCCGCCCGCCGGAATACTTCGCTGTCGGTTTATATGACTGACATATCTTAACTTGTTACTTACAATATACAATACATACCTGGTAACGCCGTGGGCAGTGTCAGTCAGCTGCGTGGGCGAGAGCCGTAGCGACTGCAGGTCTAGGTTCAATGGCCGCCCGCCGGAATACTTCGCTGTCGGTTTATATGACTGACATATCTTAACTTGTTACTTACAATATACAATACATACCTGGTAACGCCGTGGGCAGTGTCAGTCAGCTGCGTGGGCGAGAGCCGTAGCGACTGCAGGTCTAGGTTCAATGGCCGCCCGCCGGAATACTTCGCTGTCGGTTTATATGACTGACATATCTTAACTTGTTACTTACAATATACAATACATACCTGGTAACGCCGTGGGCAGTGTCAGTCAGCTGCGTGGGCGAGAGCCGTAGCGACTGCAGGTCTAGGTTCAATGGCCGCCCGCCGGAATACTTCGCTGTCGGTTTATATGACTGACATATCTTAACTTGTTACTTACAATATACAATACATACCTGGTAACGCCGTGGGCAGTGTCAGTCAGCTGCGTGGGCGAGAGCCGTAGCGACTGCAGGTCTAGGTTCAATGGCCGCCCGCCGGAATACTTCGCTGTCGGTTTATATGACTGACATATCTTAACTTGTTACTTACAATATACAATACATACCTGGTAACGCCGTGGGCAGTGTCAGTCAGCTGCGTGGGCGAGAGCCGTAGCGACTGCAGGTCTAGGTTCAACGGCCGTCCGCCGGTATACTTCGCTGTCGGTTTATATGACTGACATATCTTAACTTGTTACTTACAATATACAATACATACCTGGTAACGCCGTGGGCAGTGTCAGTCAGCTGCGTGGGCGAGAGCCGTAGCGACTGCAGGTCTAGGTTCAATGGCCGCCCGCCGGAATACTTCGCTGTCGGTTTATATGACTGACATATCTTAACTTGTTACTTACAATATACAATACATACCTGGTAACGCCGTGGGCAGTGTCAGTCAGCTGCGTGGGCGAGAGCCGTAGCGACTGCAGGTCTAGGTTCAATGGCCGCCCGCCGGAATACTTCGCTGTCGGTTTATATGACTGACATATCTTAACTTGTTACTTACAATATACAATACATACCTGGTAACGCCGTGGGCAGTGTCAGTCAGCTGCGTGGGCGAGAGCCGTAGCGACTGCAGGTCTAGGTTCAATGGCCGCCCGCCGGAATACTTCGCTGTCGGTTTATATGACTGACATATCTTAACTTGTTACTTACAATATACAATACATACCTGGTAACGCCGTGGGCAGTGTCAGTCAGCTGCGTGGGCGAGAGCCGTAGCGACTGCAGGTCTAGGTTCAATGGCCGCCCGCCGGAATACTTCGCTGTCGGTTTATATGACTGACATATCTTAACTTGTTACTTACAATATACAATACATACCTGGTAACGCCGTGGGCAGTGTCAGTCAGCTGCGTGGGCGAGAGCCGTAGCGACTGCAGGTCTAGGTTCAATGGCCGCCCGCCGGAATACTTCGCTGTCGGTTTATATGACTGACATATCTTAACTTGTTACTTACAATATACAATACATACCTGGTAACGCCGTGGGCAGTGTCAGTCAGCTGCGTGGGCGAGAGCCGTAGCGACTGCAGGTCTAGGTTCAATGGCCGCCCGCCGGAATACTTCGCTGTCGGTTTATATGACTGACATATCTTAACTTGTTACTTACAATATACAATACATACCTGGTAACGCCGTGGGCAGTGTCAGTCAGCTGCGTGGGCGAGAGCCGTAGCGACTGCAGGTCTAGGTTCAATGGCCGCCCGCCGGAATACTTCGCTGTCGGTTTATATGACTGACATATCTTAACTTGTTACTTACAATATACAATACATACCTGGTAACGCCGTGGGCAGTGTCAGTCAGCTACGTGGGCGAGAGCCGTAGCGACTGCAGGTCTAGGTTCAATGGCCGCCCGCCGGAATACTTCGCTGTCGGTTTATATGACTGACATATCTTAACTTGTTACTTACAATATACAATACATACCTGGTAACGCCGTGGGCAGTGTCAGTCAGCTACGTGGGCGAGAGCCGTAGCGACTGCAGGTCTAGGTTCAATGGCCGCCCGCCGGAATACTTCGCTGTCGGTTTATATGACTGACATATCTTAACTTGTTACTTACAATATACAATACATACCTGGTAACGCCGTGGGCAGTGTCAGTCAGCTGCGTGGGCGAGAGCCGTAGCGACTGCAGGTCTAGGTTCAATGGCCGCCCGCCGGAATACTTCGCTGTCGGTTTATATGACTGACATATCTTAACTTGTTACTTACAATATACAATACATACCTGGTAACGCCGTGGGCAGTGTCAGTCAGCTGCGTGGGCGAGAGCCGTAGCGACTGCAGGTCTAGGTTCAATGGCCGCCCGCCGGAATACTTCGCTGTCGGTTTATATGACTGACATATCTTAACTTGTTACTTACAATATACAATACATACCTGGTAACGCCGTGGGCAGTGTCAGTCAGCTGCGTGGGCGAGAGCCGTAGCGACTGCAGGTCTAGGTTCAACGGCCGTCCGCCGGTATACTTCGCTGTCGGTTTATATGACGGGACTGCCAGCGTATTGGACCTTATCATAGTATTGTCTGAAAAAGATTACAGTTAGTTATAGGCCGAATCATAAAAGTCGGCGGATGTGAAGTTAGCTACAAGCTGCGCAATATCCAATCTTGAATGAAACTCACATAAAACTTCGCATTGATTGGATTTTATACATTTTATGGAGTTATTTATTTTCTAGAATTGAACATACAGGTATACTCGGATTACATAGTCGGCTTTGGCAAGACCTATAGACCGAATCAGATATCTAGGCGGCTGTTAAGTTAGTTACAGGCTACGCTAAACTCAGTCCTGACTGAAAGTCAAATAATAACTGCGCGAGGTGCGCTGGGTTTCACGAAACTTGTAGCAAACTTCACACCCGCCTAGCAGTTTGATTCAGCCTATAGGCCCAATGGCAACAAACAAAACAAAAATTTATCATATTGATGGATACCTTCAATGGCATTTTAAAATTTGTTCATTATCTAGATCAGTGGTCGTCACACTTTTCTGGTCAAGGGCCACGTAGGACAGGGCGATACATCACTGCGGGCGGCACACTAATGAACTCGATTATAACATAGGTACTAGCTCGCGTTGTTGTAGGATACGGCCCTGCCCATGAATAAAAAAAAAAGCGAAGCGAGCGCGAAATTTGTTAGGTTTTTTAAGTAATTTCAAAACAGACATAAGTAAAGTAGACTAATTCTTTACTACTAGGCGTGAGCGCAGCGAGTGCCAAAGGCTTTTTTTCAGTACTGCTATCATGCGGGACCGCAGTGAGTCTCAATTTTGTTTTGTACTTTATTTTCAGTAATTTCAAAACAGGCAAACTGATGACCTTGATTATAACATAGGTGCTAGCCTGCGTTGTTTTAGAGTTACAGCGCTGCCTAAGGAACATGTGAAAGTAAAAATATATGCGCGAGCGAAGCGAGCTCGAAATTTTTTAGGTTTTTCTGTAATTGAAACAGCAATCATTGAGCACGTTACTAGTGCAGCGAGCGTGAATGATTTTCGGTATTTATAGTAATTTGAAAGTGAGTATTATTTATATTTAAATTATACGCGTGTATAGCTAGCGCGATGTTATTCGCTTTTCTAGTAGTCTGACAACAAATATAATAGGTACTGCATATATTATATGACCTCTAAAAGTACCGCGGACCGCATCAAACACGGCCGCGGGCCGCATGCGGTTCGCGGGCCGCGGTTTGACGACCACTGGTCTAGATTTACAACCCGCACATTTTACGCATAAATAATATATTATACAATATAATCATTAATTTATTGCTGATATAATAATGGACAAAGTTTGTTGAACAAACAATTTCAATTTCAACATGTTAGGACTGAAAATACAGCTTGAACTTTTTGTAATTTCCCCAATGGGCTCAAACTTACGAAAGAGTAAATGTGATACCTGTGGCACGAATAAGATCCTATTAATACAGCAAATGCCAATTGCATAATTATTTGTTGAAAAAAATAGCTTCATAACTTCACCCGTGTACAGAATTCCCGAATGTTTCGCACGGATCGATGTAGCATTTTTCACGTTATTGTTGATTTATCAAAAATGTCTCAGCCGGTCTCGATAAAATTTAAATGGGACCAATTTCGAAGTATACTCTTTCTAATCAAAGAATAATTATTGAAATCGGACTACTACGAAAAAAGTTATCCGTGGTTATACATAAAAAAATATACATCGACTTCAGTACCTCCTCCGGTTCGTCGGTAAAAAAATGATAATAGGCCCGATTATAGAGGCTGTACTGTACTGTACTGTACTGTACCAGCCTTTTTTAATAGTCCACTGCAGGACGTAGGTCTACCCACGAAGGGTGATTGGGCCATATCCACCACGCTGGCCCAATGCGGGTTGGTGGATTCACATACGCCATCGAATTTCTTCTACGGACGTATGCAGGTTGCCTCACGATGTTTTCCTTCACCGAAAAGCCTGTGAAATTCCGTACTTAAGTTCCTAAGAAACTCATTGGTACGGGATCGGGATTTGAACCCACGACCTCATGATTGCAGGTCGGGTGTTACTACCACTACTAGTCACTAGACCACCATGGCTTATTATAGAGGCGCCAGCGTAAATTTAATAGCAACGTAAAAAGCGTTATCTCTATAGAATGCCTAAAAAAAGAAACAGAACTATGCTATTTAGCTATTAGGATGACGCCTCTGTAATCGGGCTTAATAGCATGATAAATACATTTATGACTGTTACTTACCCTTCGCAGACTTATCTTTGTCCGTCATCCCTGAAGCTTGATCCTCATCGTCCGAAAGCCTAGAATCACATAAAATAATAACATTAAAACGGCACACAAACATGGCCCTTTACTAATTAATAAGCTCTAAATAGCCCAACGATCTATAGAGAAAGCTATCATATAAGAGATCGAATCAGAAAAAACATTTGTAAAAGAACCAAAGTGACCGACATGATCCAGCCCATAGAATTAGAACTAAAGTAATAGAAACTGTACTAAAATAGCTAGAGGTATACATCATCACTTCGTCCCACTTTAAATATGAAATTTAAAAGGTGTTAGAAAAAGATGCACATACACCCGAACTCACGTAATTTCGAAGGGTTTTACAAACTAGCATTGAGCTATCTCGATTGTCCAAATTCAAAAAGGTAAAATTATCAGTGATTTGAACCGTTTTACTAGAGGGGTCAAATTTTCGATCATATCGCAAAAGACAAAGTGGAACCACTTTTAACCATTTTGACATTCCAACTTGAGATTTTGACGTATGCCGACAGACAATGCGTTTTTCTTGTTCCACTCACTCTTGCGTATGCTGTATATTCAGATTTGAATAAGACGGCTGTAATATATTTTTTTATTGAGCAAAATTTAGTAAGTATTGTATTACTTTAGTTCTAATTCTATGGTCCAGACGATTGACAAGTTGAAATGATAGTGGGCAGAGCACATAGCTTGGAGGGTTACCCGGTGGGGTCAAAAATTTCTCCAGTGGAGGCCACGTACCGGCAAGCGCAGCGTAGAACATTCAACTAGAAGTTGGACAGATGATCTCATCAAGACCGCAGGATCACGCTGGAGGCAAGTCGCTTCCAACCAGTCTTATTGGGGATCAATAGGGAAGGCTTATGTTCAGCAGTGGACGACATATGGCTGATGGATGGATTATGTCCGCCCTTGACCACCAACTCGCTTGTTGGTAAGCGAAGTTGAAACGCCAATGGGTAGGACACAATACGGAGGACTAATGAGCGATAGCTTCGAAAAATTTCGGAGTGGAGACCACATACTGGCAAGCATAGCGTAGGACATCTACCCACAAGGTAGACAGATGACCTAGGCTGCAGTATCGCGCTGGAAGTAAGCCGCAAATGTCAAACGACGACGGTAGGACCGTCGTCGTTTGACATTTCTGCCATAGGGCGTTCCTGTAGTTTTTATCATATGATTTGTCCACTTGACTTTCTAAACTAATTTAGCCGGTAAATGGTTTCTGTTTGAGAACTTTACGGCATTATGCATATGTTTATGTATGTATGCATATAACATGAATGTAAAATATGTAATAAAGTAGGTACTACTATTAGGTATTACTATTATTTTCTCAGTGACCTTAGATCTAGTTACGAAGGTAATATGCTATCTGATAGGGTAATGTTCATATCAATAACGAGTTGTAAGGTTGAAATCATTTAAACTTTAACCTTGCTACAACGACTCGACAAAAGAGGAGGTTATCTATTCGACTGTACGTTTATTTTTGTATCATATATGTTACGCGATCATTTCACCAATTAATAAATATCATGAATCGAATTTGGAGTCGCCAGTTTACGCCAGGCGAAAACAATTATACTTTGAACTTTGAAACGAGAAAAGAGGGGTTTTTAAGCAAAGATATAATAATACTACGTATAGAACGGTCACTCGTTACCCCCCACCCATTTGAGTCTTCCTCACTTCCACCCCGCGTTTCACGTACCGATCGCGTACTCTGCGCGCGGGCTGCACTGGCCGGTAGATTTTGTAATAAAAAATACCTAGACTGTGACAATAGGGAAGAATTGTGCTGTCTGCTGTGTATGGTTGAATATCAATAATACGTAACAAAACAATAAATTTTAATGTTTATCTAAGGATAAGTAACAGGAACTTATTTTACATTATTTGGTAACACTCTCTTGATATTTTCTTTCAAATAAAGTAGATCGGTTACTTATTAATGGCTAATAAAATGTTTCCAAATTAAATAATTTTCATACTTTTATAAGCACTAGATTTATATTCATTTTTGCAAAATTGAATACGGAACTGTCTCACTCACGTGGCATTTCGTCACGTCGTGGTGGTCGCCGACAGCCATAGACGTACCGCACACAAATGCACGTGTAGCGTTCGTGCGTATGTGTGTTGTCTGTGAGTAAGTACTGTGGAGTAGACAGCAGATTTTGTATGAAAAATCGCGTGTCCGGGCTGTGATTTAAGCTAACACACGTATTGTGTCTGTCTGGGACATCATAGCAATATGTTGTTTTTAAACTTTCACTATTTGAACACAAATTATTATAATGTACTACGGGACTAATCGCGCACTAAAATTACGAGATAAATAAATACCTTATCATCCCGAAGTTTTAACCTAGTTGCATCGATCGTGGTCACGGGTAGACTGTATAATAATCATAACGATATATCGATTTTGATGCAGTCTGGAATACAAAATTATACCAGGATAACAGGGAGATGCTAGCCTTTCTGGAGAACACTGGGTGGCTACAGCCAGGTGACCACATAAACCGGGGCCTGTGGAAGACGCCCGCATCACCAAGCCACCGGAACGTCATGCCACGATAAAAATCTTGTCGGAAAGTGGAATAGAATCGATCGTAGATAGAAACCACTGGGCTTGCCAACCGCTGTTCTTATTGTACTACAGATTCTTATTCTTATTCGGTGTGGAGGCGATTACTTCAGCTCTGACAACCCAGGTGGAGTGTTTTGTGCATTTCCGACTCCAGTATCTATCCGAGTCAGCCCAGATTTTTAAAATAACGGCGTGTATTAAAGCAGTTGTGTTTGCCCATAGGCCACAAACACAACTGCTTTAATCGTCAATGCTGGTCCCACGCATGACCACCCGTTGCCACAACATGTGTGTAACTCAATATACTCGGGTACTGTACACTTGTACAGTATTACTCGGGGACTGACCACACAACATGTGTGTAACTCAGCATACCTGTACACGGGAGCGTGGTGCGCCAGCGCGTCGCAGGCGGCGCAGCGCCAGGCGGCGGACACGTTGCGCAGGCCGCACGCGCAGCGCCACGCGCGCGACGCCTCGGGGGCTGACCCCACGCACGACCATCCGCTGATAACAGACAAGTTATAATGTTACTTTCTTTTTTTTAATGACTTATAGCTGGTCACCAGAGGCGGACTAGCAGCCTGAGCCGCTCTAGGCCAGCTTATCTGCCCCTCTTGGTGGATTTTTTAGAAAACTTTCAAAAGTACGTTTTATTTGAAAGACAATCCTTTCCAGAAATATTTCATTTTCAGCTTTATTTCTAGATTCCTAAAGCTTAATTTATGATAATGTGTTTAGGTAACGCAAATGTTAGACACGTGCTGAAGAACAAGTGCTGAAGAACAAGTTATACTGCCCTCTCAAAAAATACTAAATATTGTAAAACCCTCATAAATTTCAAAAAGTGAAAGATTAAGGCAATTGTTAGCAACTCTTATTGTTATATGGCTCTCCAATTGTAAATTATGGTTAAACAATTACGTATTGCCAACCTTGGGTATTGTGCAACGAAGCACCCCAAAAATTATAAAGCTTCATTTCTTGTGTTAAAACATAAGAACATTTTTGCATTTCAATATGTTGAGTTAACAATCTTCACTGACCGCCCGCTGATAGGGCAACTAAATCAACTCCACTGTTTTTGTGGAATATTTTTCAAAGGATGGGATAGATGAAACAAATATATTTTGCAGTAATGTGACAGTTTTGTTAGTGTTCTTTTTTTAATTCTATTATGGTACACACACATGTTTTTGGCCGCCCCTAAAATCCGGCCGCTCTAGGCCCGGGCCTAGTCGGCCTTTAGGCAAATCCGGCACTGCTGGCCACTGAGGCTTTTACAGGTTACCGAGCGCGGAAGGCGGCTGAGCAATAAGATCAAGTTATGTACAATGACTAGCGCAAGGGCACCTGAGAAGTTATAAGCCAAATCATACAAGTTGGCAGATGTGGAGTTAGCTACAAGCTGTGCAATATTCAATCCTGACTGAAGCTCACATAAACAGCTGAGCGTTGCTAACTTTTCATTTTATTTTCAATGTAGAATAGGGCTATATTTGGCTACCAACTCGCGTGATAGAAAGCGAAGTTGTAGCTGAAGATGGAGTACGTAGACCTAGAAGATAACTATTCACGCTTGACTTATATGATTCGACTTTTATGGACCTCGGCTTGGGCCGATACCCAACAGGGGAGATCATATCCGGACATGCCCGGGCATTCCAGAAGGGGTGTGCCCTGTTCTACCTACTAGGACCCTAGTAGGTCGAACTGGCTGACTATTTGGACACAATCTAATTGATGTTCTGACAGATATAGGGAGACTCGACCTTGCCGGGGCGGGGTCAGTGAGTGTTTATGTACTTTTGGTAACTGGCGCCTATACCAAATAGTTCCAATTGCAGGGAGCTGTCGACTCGAATATAATGTTACTAGATTTTACCTGCAACTGTGGCTGAGTATATTTATATAACCATATAAATATACTCAGCCACAGTTGGCTGTGTGATGGATAAATCAAGACTTATGTATGATTAATTATAGAAGAATAGAAGAAGAATAGAAGAATAATAATTACTAGGCTGCAGCCCTAGACTGCAGCTGTCTGTGGGACGATTTATATTAGACAACGTTTAAACCATATTCATGCCAAAAATTAAGTAGATCTGTCACTATGTATATGCCTATGTTGCCTGGAAGAAATTGCTTTTTTGCGATAAGCCCGCCGATTGTAACACTGGCTAAAGTTTCTAGTTTAAGTTTTCCTAGTTTATTTAAGTTTTAGAGTGGCAATAAAGAATTGATCTAATTATGATACTGTGTGAAAGGTGACAAACAAACCAACAAGTATAACAGATTAGCCCTGGTGTCAGAATTTTTAAGCCGCCTGAAGGCCTCTGACATGGTTAAACGGTCAAAACAATCAGGACCTACAATATATCCTAAAGTAATATTAGAAAGAATTTATTTATAAAAAAGTTTGCATGCCGACCTTAGGCTAACTTATAGAATGCTCTCTTACATGCATTTAAGTAATTTATTCTTTGAATAATTTGACTAGTTGACTCAGAAAATTTACTGTAAATCTTGGACTAGGACTCTGTGATTTTGATAATTAATTCACCAAAGCGAATCAGAGGTGGACATAGTAGTCCATAGTGAAGTCAAAAATTGTCATATTTGCTTAGCTACATGCAAAATGCTAGTTCAGAGGACCAAGAAGGATATATTTTCTTGAGAGCCCATGGCAAAAGGCTATCCATGGGTTATGTTGTGTTCTAATGAAACTCCATAGTGTCACAAGGTTTTTTATTATTATGGCCTTTTATTCTAAGCGTGATTCCAGCTCAATGTGGTTTTTGGCATATAAAAATTATAATCATGAGTTACATACCTAGTCAATCTTAGTTGAGTACTATAAAAACAAATGATCACCTTTTTATTTTCTGTTTTAACACAACCGAATGAGCTCAAAGCTTTATGTGAACTATTTAGTTAACAATGGACAGAAAATTTATTACTTAAGTAGTTTCGAATTAAGCACTCACCTACCCAATCCATTGTAAACTACAAAAACTACATTTTCACTAAAATCCTGACTTGAAACCTCACAAAAGCGCGCACTAACAGTTAATTTCGATAATGAACTTGCGCCACAGCCGTGCAACAGTGAATACAAAAGAATTATAACCTAAAATAGGAGTCTTGAAAAATCGATACCCTTGTTACAACCTATAACAATGGTTCGCCCATATAATGACTGAAACTCACCTGTTAAATGGATTTTCAGTAGGAATAACGATCGGCTCTGAACCGGGAGTAGTTCCCTCGCTCTTTCCTGTACGCGATGTGTATTCCGGAGATGATTCTCTGCAATTTTCTCTACAAAATCCACTGTCATGACTTGACACCCGCTTTGTTCCACATTTTAAACACTTTACACTCTCTGTAGGGTTGATTTGGCCGCACGTCTGACAATGCCATTGCAGCACCGATGCGATTGAGCCCATTTTAATTCACACATGGCTATGAAACCATAACAATTCGTCTTTTTATAAAAATAAATTACGACTTGAGAAAAATGAAAACAGCTGATCCACCATGTTGTTTGTGTATAAACTTTTTTTAAATTAGATGTGTCCGTGGATGTCCGGTCAAGATCCGGCTTAATCATTGATCGGATTTTACTTTCAGGTCTTATTCTTTTTAACTTTTTTTTTATTACCTTTTGATTGTAAACATATAATTATGATAATAATACTGTGCCAAAAATCTTATTAAATAAATTGTACACCTTTAATTAACTTTGCTGGCTTTATAGCGCTATCTACTGTGACATTTAACAACTAATGTTGGTTAGTGATAGCTGATAGGTACTCAACGTTTTCGCTAGATGGCACTTATTGCAATAAATAATTTAACGTTTTGCTTTACAGCTATGTAGCTGTTTTACTAGAAATATTATTTTCGTATCAGACATAAAACATTCTAAATAAATTCTAGGTGTCATTGTAGTCGAGAGTGAAGACTTAGAAGTAAATAAAAAAAAATCAGCTAAGTGCGAGTCGGTCTCGCGCATGAATAGTTCCGATCCGTATGGAAGCCCCCTCTAATACATTTAATTTTAATTTAATTAGGTCAAAGTCAAAGTTTTTTAATCGCAGTAATTGTGATTACAAAAAGGCCTTAATATATTATATTGTATATTATATTGTATAGTTCAAACACAATTAGCCAGTATGGCGTGCGAAAATTAGTGCAAATATCGCAAATATTATTTGTTTCGTAAGCATTTATACAATACATACAGTGCATATTATGTACTCTACAAAAATTATATAATTATGGTAGTAGGTACCTAAGTAAAATTGTTAAATACAGCTACTTATCTGTACCAAAGAATATATAATAATACTACGTCTGTACACAGCAAAACATTAAAATAATTACCTATACAATTTGGGCATAGAGCATAAAAATTACAGATACAGACGTTTCTAGAAGGAATGTATCTATTTGAATAGGTATTTATTTTGAAGGGATTATAGGCACCTAAAGCCGGAAACATACTATCGGACGCGGCTGACGGACGCGACTGACAGCCGCGACTTAGCAATGTGCACAGTCTTAAAACATCCGGTGTGCCAGATCGCTTTTGAAATGCTTGGAAGAACGCTCAAGGACGTCTGAAGGTGACGTCCGCGACTTATGTCCGATAGTGTGCACCACAGAAAAGAGAAGGAAAGTAGTATAAAGTAGTTCGCTGTTCTGTGGTGTGCACGGCTCAGTGTACTTTCATAGTCTAGGTCGCGGCTGTCAGTCGCGTCCGTCAGCCGCGTCCGATACCTAGTATGTTAAGTATCTACCTACAACTCAACTTAATATTCTGTGAATATTTCGAGCATGTCACCGTTATTAATATCGAGCAAAAAAACGGCTAAAAATTCTAGTTTGTTGTATGGAAGTCCTTAGTATAATGTATTTGACGAAAATGGATTATCAGCAACTGGGCTGTCATTGCTCTCGATAAAAAAATACAATATGTTTAACACTTGCAAGTCTCACATTCTATGTAGGTAGCTTCAGGGCTAGATCTATCTTCTATTCTATCTAGCCCCCAGCTAAGCCATGTCAAATTAAAAATATACGATATTGCGAATAACTTACTTACTTAGTACTTAGCTAAAAAATGTACTAAATTAAACAGATCATAGGGTTTGTAGCCCTGTGAATACAGCGATTAATCAAACCCTATCAATTAATTTAGTTCAAGTCTTGATGACCCCAAAGTAGTATTAGCCCAGGGCCCCTTAAACTCAACGGTCAGGCCCTGAGCCCCTGAAGTACAATACCTACAATACTTAGGTAGGTATATACCTTTCCATACCTAGGTAGATACCTTCTACGACGTGTAGGAATACCTACAACGCAAAACCTGTACTGTACTGTACCAGCCTTTTTTTTTTAATAGTCCACTGCAGGACGTACCCACGAAGGGTGATACGCAAATGGATGAAACGCAAGACCTACACATGATAAAAAAAACCGGACAAGTGCGAGTCAGGCTCGCACATCGAGGGTTCCGTACAAACATATTGTTAAAATAATTAAAAATCTGTTTTGGCATGTGCTAATGAAGTTATTTTATATGATACCTTACATGATACGATTTACTCACTTTGAATTTTGAACCCATATTTTGTGAATTTTATGTGATTTAAATAAAAATGTACAGTTTTCAGATTTATTCCTATATGTGTACTCTGAGACAATGCTCTTCGCCAAATTTCATAGTTCTTTGTCTACGGAAAGTACCCTGTAGGTTTTGATTTTTGTGAGTGTCGAAATATGCGGTTTTTTACGACATAAACGGCTCTAACTTTTTTAAACGATAACTGAGAAGGGTTTCTTTTACACAACTGCAAGAGTTTATAGGTTTACGTATATCGTTTAAATTTCAACTCGATATCTTTACGCTTTCTCGAGATAAAGAGTCTTGACATACACACAGACGGACAGACGGACAACAAAGTGATCCTACAAGGGTTCCATTTTTACTTTTGAGGTACGGAACCCTAAAAACAACGACACCAAAAATTGCATAAAATAGGTACATTAAATGAAAGCACAATATATCAGTTTTACACTCGGAAATCATTAAAAAGCGCATATCGTTTCCCATCCGTAACCATTTTACGGTAATAACTTCCAAAAATTCACAGCCGGTAAATCGTGCGAAGATAATTTTTCAATTAAATTGTTTGTTATTGGAAAACCGTCCTGATTGTGTATATCTATGTGCTGTAAATAATAATAAATTGAATTATTATTGCATTTCCACTGTGAGGAGAGTAGGTAGGTATAGTTTTTGTCATCCTTTTTGTTCCGCAAAAACCTAGGTCGGTGTACCTAGGCCGAGTCATACATAAGGCGGCCAACCGTCCCGCATTTTGCGGGACCGTCCCGTAATGCTAGACGAAATCCCGCTTTGAAATTATTAGTAAAATAGTCCCGTAAAACGTTGTATGCGTCCCGCATGTCCCGCATCCCTATTTTTCTACCACACTTCTAAAAATCTACACAACACCTACACGCGCGCACGGTCAACAGCGAAGGAACACAGATTACCTATAATAGCGACAAGCGTATCGCGCAAGCGCTAATCTCGTTCTCTTTCTCTCTACTAAACTCATAAGGCGTAAGAGCGGGAAAGGAGCGCACGAGCACGCCGTGACACGATATTGATAGGTTAAATTATTGCTTTTTGCTTAAGGTTTTTATTTTATCAGTTCCGTCCGATAATTTTTCAAAAAGCGGACTTGTAAATTCACTGAAGATTTACAAAAAGAATTTCGCTTGTTAAAAAGTGTCACTCCAGTAACAAATATGATTTTAAAAATAAATGACTTCTACCTAAGTTTTGTGTTTTTATTATGTAAGTGTTTTGTGTAGTGTTCCTTGTATTCAGTTTTCGGAAAGTTGGCCGCCTTATCATACAAGTCCACCGACTTGTGCGATTGTATGGCTAGGTCTCAGAGCAAATAAAAAACCAAGAGAGAAAGTTGTGAACAAAGAAGTGAAGCCAACCAAAACTACGCCTAGCCGTGTACAGACAATTACACACACATCCAGGTATGTACCTATGAAACTACGCCTTGGCTTGTCAGTCAAACTATGGCGGCGCAACAGCAACGCACTCACACATGTATTAAAAACCGGCTTCACTTGACTGTTCAACGACGTTCCCTCTGGATTTTTTATTTGCTCTGAGGGCTAGGTACTTTATTTTCATTGTTGAAAATAAAAACAAATGATGCTGCAGAAAGTTGCAAGAACATTTAAAAATTCTTTTGATTTTTTAAATAATGGATGATGCGTTTTATTGTTTAATCTATTATTTTGAGTTTCGAGCTATTATTTACATATTCTCTACAATAATGATCTTCACAAGGACTTTGTATGATCTTCATGACTTTTGCCCTAAACTGCACAGTTTCCGAGATATTGGCCAAAATAGTTTTTTCTAGATTGCCCTTGAAGGCTGGATCTGTCAGCATTTGTGATTTTATGCTCAATAAGTGATCCCAAATCTTATTATAAAATTGGCTCAGAAAAGTGCAAAGTAGCTAATAACGAGAGTACAGTGACATTCCAGAATTTGTCCACAGACTCCGTGTGATGCCTACCTCGTAAAAAAATGCTGATTTCCCGGAAATAACGATATAATCATGATTGTTTGCAATGTTTATGAACACTTGATGCGTGCACATGGCTATCCTATGCAGCCATGGCCACTTGCTGCCCGCGGCACGCGGCTGTAACTCAGTAACGTGGGGCTACAGTGATAGCGGGAACGGGAGATAGGGAGAGTGATAGCAGAAACAGAAGAAGTAGGCACTGAACATAGAGCGGGAGAGATAGAAGGCTCCAGAGATTGAACGGTACTCAAAAATGATAGCAATGACGCTGCATATAGAACGCACGGCCCATACCTATTGCTAAATACACTGTGGCTAAATATATATACCTAGGTACATTATAAAGTACAGCTTGATATCTACTCATATATAGATAGATAAACGCTTTATTGCAAACCAATAAATAATAATAAGAAGAAATAAAGATACAAAAACAGTGTAACATAGGGCGGCTTTATCGCTGATAGCGATGTCTGCCAGGCAACCTTAGGATGGAGATGATAGATAGCGTATAAATAATGGACGGGGTGCGCATTAAATAAAGAGTATGCATTATAAACAAACATACTAATAAAAAATGTAAATACTTAAAATACCAAATAAAATAAAATAAACCTACTCATAAGATAAAAGAGAGGCGTACACGTCCTGCAGCAAACGTTTATCTAGATCTGAATGATTTGACTATTATTGTTCACAATGTTTATGAACACTTGCACACGGCACGGGAAATAATGCAGGAGATATAGAGGGCACGATAGAGCTATCACTTCTAAGTTCCGTTCATACGCGAAGACGCATAGAATGCACGGACAACGCACGACGTCTGCTTATAAGACAAGGGAGAGACGTACGAGTCCAGCAAGAACATTCATCTGAATCTGAGTGATGATGTGAATTCTGACAAGCAACATTTTTGCAATGTTTATAAACACTTGATGGGTGCATCAAGTGTTATCATCAAAATCTTATGTAGTTCTAGCCACTCGCTGTCTACGGCACACGAGAGTAGCTCTAGTTAGTGTGATAGCGGGAACGGGAGATAGAGAGTAATGGTGAGAATTAAAGATATAGCGGGAATGATAGTGAGAAGGTGAGACTGAACGAAAGTGATAGCGAAAACGCTAAGTACGCACGGTCTATATTGATCTGTCAGCACCAGGAGCGACGTCTGCTTATAAGAAGGCTTAGAGGCCCCGGTCTAGCAGCGCAAATGAACAAGTAATCATGAATGTGTGTGTGTGCCACTTAGCTGTGGGCGGTTTACAGCCATTAGTATCAAACGCCATTTACTAACGTACACCGATACGCGGTTGTGAAGCGGACAGATTTTAAATGAATGAAAATACATTGGTTGTTCACTGGTCAGAAACAAAGACTATCAAACGCCACTTACTAACGTGATAGCAGGAACAGGAGATTCACATCACTGTCACGACACCGATACGCGGTTATGATAGCGAACAGATTTGAAATGAATGAAAATATAAGCTCAAACGCGCGTTGGTTGTTCACTGGTCAGGGACAAAGACTATCAAACGCCACTTACTAACGTGATAGCGGGAACAGGAGATTCACATCACTGTCACGACACCGATACGCGGTTGTGATAGCGGACAGATTTTAAATGAATGAAAATATAAGCTCAAACGCGCGTTGGTTGTTCACTGGTCAGGGACAAAGACTATCAAACGCCACTTACTAACGTGATAGCGGGAACAGGAGATTCACATCACTGTCACGACATCGATACGCGGTTGTGAAAGCGGACACATTTTAAATGAATGAAAATACTTTTTTTTTATTCCGTATAGGTTTGCGTTTGACTACATACTGCCCTTATGTTGAGCAGATATGCGGTCTAGGGTGTAGCACGCTTACCTAGAAGATACCTATTTACTCGGGATTTGAAGACACCCAAGTTGTACTTTAGCGGGAAGACAGACCCAGGCAAAGCTAAAACGCAAGCACGCAAGTAAAAAAATAGAAGCTAAAACGCCCGTTGGTTGTTCACTGGTCAGAGACAAATGTCTGAACGTGGTGGTAGCTTAGAGACTAGTGGTGAGAGTGATACTGGGACGGCAGATAGAGTATGCTATGTGAGCGATAGAAGTAGCTTTTCGGTGAAGGAAAACATCGTGAGGCAACCTGCATACGCCCGTAGAAAAAAATCGATGGCGTGTGGTCCACCAACCCGCATTAGGCTTGGTGAATATGGCCCAATCGCCCTTCATGGGTAGGCCTACGTTCTGCAGTGGACTATTAAAAAGGCTAGCGGCTTTATCAAAAGATAGAAGTGAAAGAGAAAATAACTATCAATTACAACCTCTCGAAGCCGTGGTGGTCTAGTGGTAATGACACCCGCCTTACAATCGTGGGTTCAAATCCCGGTCCTGTACCAATGAATTCCTTGGAATTTATGTACGGAATTTCACACCACGGGCTTTTCGGTGAAAGAAAACATCGTGAGGCAACCTGCATGCGTCCGTAGAAGAAATTCGATGGCGTATGTGAATCCACCAACCTGCACTGGGCCAGCGTGGTGGATATGGCCCAATCACCCTTCGTGGGTAGACCTACGTCCTGCAGTGAACTATTAAAAAGGCTGGTACAGTACAATACAGTACAATCTCTCGTAGGTCGCAACTCGAATCATAGATCGCAGTCGTTAGAGGCGTATGTATAGGTACCTGAATGTTTTCAGGATTTATGATTTTATTTATTACTAGTTTTTACCCGCGGCTTCACCCGCATACGCAATATATCATTATAATTTATAGCCTATGTGTTATTCTGATATATAAGCTATATTATTGCAAAGTTTCATCTCAATCCGTTCAGTAGTTTTTGCGTGAAAGAGTAACAAACATCCATACATCCATCCATCCATCCTCACAAATTTTCGCGTTTATAATATTAGTAGGATCACACTGGCTCTCCGCTCATACGTATCAATGTAAACTGACCCTAAAATCGCGTCTGTCGCGAATAGCCTCTCATGTGCACTCACGCAAGTGTAATTGCGGCTTTAAATTGTACGATTTTGTCCAGCGCTGGACAACGGCGGACATTCAGGAAGGGTTTACATTGTCACTCGAACAATTGGGTAATATCGGATAATTTATATGCAAAATATTAATTAAAGAAGTGACGAACCTCGCCAGTGGTAGATTGAATCATACAAGTCGAAGGATGTCTATACGAGGTGCGCAATATCCAATTCTGACTGAAGTTCATAATTATAAAGAAGTTATTACGTTGGGCCATATCCACCACGCTGGCCCAGTGCGGGTTGGTGGATTCACACACGCCATCGAATTTCTTCTACGGACGTATGCAGGTTGCCTCACGATGTTTTCCTTCACCGAAAAGCCAGTGGTGTGAAATTCCGTACATAAATTCCAAAGAACTCATTGGTACGGGACCGGGATTTGAACCCACAACCTCACGATTGTAAGGCGGGTGTCACTACCTCTAAGCCACCACGGCTCAATCACCCTTCGTGGGTGATTGAGCCGTGGCAGGCCTACGTCCTGCAGTGGACTATTAAAAAGGCTGATACAGTACAGTACAGTATTACGTTGAGGAATGCAGGTAACTCATTGCTAAACAGTGCCTCAGTAAACAAACACAGCAGATATCTCAAGTACCTATTACCTATTACTGATTGCTTAGCTTCTGTTTGCTTACTTACTTATTTACATATGATTTTAAATGTGTTTTTAATAGATAAATTATGTTATTAAAACAATTGTTAATATATTTAAGTCAATTCAAGTGTTACAGGTTTTCTATTTATGTTAAAGTACTGATTGTATGTAGCCCCTAGTTTTATCTTATAATCTATATATATAAAAATGAAACCCGTTTTCCGTTGTCACGACATAACATGAAAACGGCTTGACCGATTTGGCTTATTTTTTTTGTAGTTTTCTAATACTCTGTACAAGGTTCTTACGGAAAGCGAAACGAAGTTCGCCGGGTCCGCTAGTTAAGTATATTAATTGACGGCGCGGAGGTGAATGTACCTACCTAGTCAAACCTACTGTGTTTTTTTGGTATGTAGGATTAATATTTAAATTTAGTTGTATCTTGTATTGGAAAAAAAAAATTAAAAAAAAATGTGTGCGTTGATTCAGATTGTCAGCTGCCGACTTGTCTGATTCAGCCTTTACCTACCTATGTTCCATATTTTGAAATTATGAAAAGTTTCCATTGATCCCGTGTATAAAAAAATTAAGAACTACGTTCACAAAGTTCTTTGTCAACAAAAGGCTCTTCATGATCTTTCCTTCCTCTTGTAATCATTGTTAATGACCTACTCACCATGATCCTTAGATATAGGGTCTAAAATAGCTCTACTCTACGACCTACTTATCGATTGACCTAGTCTTTCTGTTAGCTCAAATGAGATCAGTGGACGAATAGTTATAAGTCAGATACCGATACAGTACAGTGCAGAGGATTAGCAGGTTGTCCAGTGGATTAGCAAGTTGTCCAATAGATTAGCAGGTTGTACAGTGGATCAGCAAGTTGTTCAGTGGATTATCAAGTTGTCCAGTAGATTAGCAAGTTGTCCAGTAGATTAACAGGTTGTCCAGTGGATTAGCAAGTTGTCTAGTGGATTAGCAGGTTGTCCAGTGGATTAGCAAGTTGTCCAGTGGATTATAAAGTTGTCCAGTAGATTAGCAAGTTTTCCAGTGGATCAGCAAGTTGTCCAGTAGATTAGCAAGTTGTCCAGTAGATTAACAGGTTGTCCAGTGGATTAGCAAGTTGTCTAGTGGATTAGCAGGTTGTCCAGTGGATTAGCAAGTTGTCCAGTGGATTATAAAGTTGTCGAGTAGATTAGCAAGTTTTCCAGTGGATTAGCAAGTTGTCCAGTGGATTATAAAGTTTTCCAGTATATTAGCAAGTTTTCCAGTAGATTAGCAAGTTTTCCAGTGGATTAGCAAGTTGTCTAGTGGATTAGCAGGTTGTCCAGTGGATTAGCAAGTTGTCCAGTGGATTATAAAGTTGTCCAGTAGATTAGCAAGTTTTCCAGTAGATTAGCAAGTTTTCCAGTGGATTAGCAAGTTGTCTAGTGGATTAGCAGGTTGTCCAGTGGATTAGCAAGTTGTCCAGTGGATTATAAAGTTGTCCAGTAGATTAGCAAGTTTTCCAGTGGATTAGCAAGTTGTCCAGTGGATTATAAAGTTTTCCAGTATATTAGCAAGTTTTCCAGTAGATTAGCAAGTTTTCCAGTGGATTAGCAAGTTGTCCAGTGGATTAGCAAGTTGTCCAGTGGATTATAAAGTTGTCCAGTAGATTAGCAAGTTTTCCAGTGGATTAGCAAGTTTTCCAGTGGATTATAAAGTTTTCCAGTATATTAGCAAGTTTTCCAGTAGATTAGCAAGTTTTCCAGTGGATTAGCAAGTTGTCCAGTGGATTATAAAGTTTTCCAGTATATTAGCAAGTTTTCCAGTAGATTAGCAAGTTTTCCAGTGGATTAGCAAGTTGTCCAGTGGATTATAAAGTTTTCCAGTAGATTAGCAAGTTTTCCAGTGGATTAGCAAGTTGTCCAGTGGATTAGCTGGTTGTCCAGTAGATTAGCAGGTTGTCCAGTGGATTAGCAAGTTGTCCAGTGGATTATAAAGTTGTCCAGTAGATTAGCAAGTTTTCCAGTGGATTAGCAAGTTGTCCAATGGATTATAAAGTTTTCCAGTAGATTAGCAAGTTTTCCAGTGGATTAGCAAGTTTTCCAGTGGATTAGCTGGTTGTCCAGTAGATTAGCAGGTTGTCCAGTGGATCAGCAAGATGTCCAAGGGGATTATCAAGTTGTCCAGTAGATTAGCAAGTTTTCCAGTAGATTAGCAAGTTTTCCAGTGGATTAGCAGGTTGTCCAGTGGATTAGCAAGTTGTCCAGTGGATTATAAAGTTGTCCAGTAGATTAGCAAGTTTTCCAGTGGATTAGCAAGTTGTCCAGTGGATTATAAAGTTTTCCAGTATATTAGCAAGTTTTCCAGTAGATTAGCAAGTTTTCCAGTGGATTAGCAAGTTGTCCAGTGGATTATAAAGTTTTCCAGTGGATTAGCAAGTTGTCCAGTGGATTAGCTGGTTGTCCAGTAGATTAGCAGGTTGTCCAGTGGATTAGCAAGTTGTCCAGTGGATTATAAAGTTGTCCAGTAGATTAGCAAGTTTTCCAGTGGATTAGCAAGTTGTCCAATGGATTATAAAGTTTTCCAGTAGATTAGCAAGTTTTCCAGTGGATTAGCAAGTTTTCCAGTGGATTAGCTGGTTGTCCAGTAGATTAGCAGGTTGTCCAGTGGATCAGCAAGATGTCCAAGGGGATTATCAAGTTGTCCAGTAGATTAGCAAGTTTTCCAGTAGATTAGCAAGTTTTCCAGTGGATTAGCAGGTTGTCCAGTGGATTAGCAAGTTGTCCAGTGGATTATAAAGTTGTCCAGTAGATTAGCAAGTTTTCCAGTGGATTAGCAAGTTGTCCAGTGGATTATAAAGTTTTCCAGTATATTAGCAAGTTTTCCAGTAGATTAGCAAGTTTTCCAGTGGATTAGCAAGTTGTCCAGTGGATTATAAAGTTTTCCAGTGGATTAGCAAGTTGTCCAGTGGATTAGCTGGTTGTCCAGTAGATTAGCAGGTTGTCCAGTGGATTAGCAAGTTGTCCAGTGGATTATAAAGTTGTCCAGTAGATTAGCAAGTTTTCCAGTGGATTAGCAAGTTGTCCAGTGGATTATAAAGTTTTCCAGTAGATTAGCAAGTTTTCCAGTGGATTAGCAAGTTTTCCAGTGGATTAGCTGGTTGTCCAGTAGATTAGCAGGTTGTCCAGTGGATCAGCAAGATGTCCAAGGGGATTATCAAGTTGTCCAGTAGATTAGCAAGTTGTCCAGTGGATTAGCAAGTTGCCAGTGGATTAGCATGTTGTCCAGTGGATTAGCTGGTTGTCCAGAAGATTAGCAAGTTGTCCAGTGAATTAGCTGGTTGTCCAGCATATTAACAAGTTGCCCAATGGATTAGCAAGTTGTCCAGCATATGATATAAAGTTGTCTAGTGAATTACCAAGCTGAAGTAGGTTTTTAGCGGCTGCGAAGTTAGTTACAACTTGCGCAAAACCCAATCCTCGCGCAGCTGTTAGGTATGTGTCCTTCAGTCAGGATTGGGTTTTGCGGAGCTTGTAGATAACTTCGTAGCCGTCAAGAAGTTTGTTTTTGTTGCATACTTAGCAGAGTAATGGTGATAAATAAAATATGGAATATCGTTGAAACCATTTACATAGACTAGAACCTAGAATATTAGCTTCGTGTAGAAAGGGATAGTGAGGTGACAAAAAGCTAGAGCTTTAGGCTTTGACTGCCTTTGTACACGGAACCCTAAAAAGATGAAAAGTATCCAAAAATTCCAGCAAAATATTGTGTTCAAGAAAATCCTAACAAAACTTCAGCACCGTTTAAAAAAGCGACAAAGACCTTTACAGATTAAATAATAGTATGTAATACGGTCGGCTAGATCTCACATCAAACAGCAGAACACATAGCCAGTTGATAACTCGTACGCGAATCGAAACAGGGAAAAATAATGCTCTAAATAGAACAAACTTACTTTACTGCTTAATGACGCTAACTACGTATAGCCTGTGCTTTCATAGATACGACTTTAAAGAAACGACAATCCCATTTTAGCCGTAATACAAGACTCGATTCACTTAAATTTAATGTAATTTTAGTGCGCGATTAGTCCCGTAGTATATAATAATAATAATCGATTCACTTAATTTCATCAAATTATCTTTTTCTAATAATGTATTCACCATTTTTCATTGTCGCCATCAAAATTTTGTCTGGCTGAATTTTAATTTATGATTTAAAATCGGCACAATAATTACTGGATGTGTGTGTACCTCTTCAGTATCGTACATAAAAGCAAATACTGTATCAGACTTTTTAATAGTCCACTGCAGGACGTAGGCCTACCCACGAAGGGTGTTTGGGCCATATCCACCACGCTGGCCCAGTGCGGGTTGGTGGATTCACATATGCCATCGAATTTCTTCTACGACGTATGCCTCACGATGTTTTCCTTCACCGAAAAGCCAGTGGTGTGAAATTCCGTACATAAATTCCAAAGAACTCTTTGGTACGGGACCGGGGATTTGAACTCACGACCTCACGATTGTAAGGCGGGTGTCACTACCTCTAGACCACCACGGCTTTAAAAGCAAATAATAATAGCTTAAAAGTCCAATAACATATTTTTAAGTTCAATAATATAATAGGCTTGTGTCCACTAATAACAAATTACTTGTAAAATTATAGTTATAAAATAAAATATATTATAGTAATAAATTATATTATAGTTTATATTTATGAATTAAGAAATGTAGATAGAGAAAACAAATCTATATCTCATAAAAATTAAAGATTATTAATATTTTTAGAAAGTAATTTCTAACAAAATAAGCATTAAGTCACGTGCGTTAAGTCACGTGACAGCGAACACCAATCAGAGAGTGTTACGTTACGACCCGCGAAACATCATCGTCAAGAATTTTGGATTTACATACTATAAATACTTATTGTAAAATCTTCTTGATCATCATTCTTGATCACCCATCGTAGTACTTGACGTTTTAACTGTGACTGTGACGGGTTGTGACGTCATTCAAGACGCTATGACACTCTTCGCGTTTTCGAGAGAAAATGTAATTATTTTTTTATAAATACAAAATACGTCATGTAAATATTGATATTTTATTAAAATAAAGATAAAGATGTTTTGGGATAAAATAGATATTAAAGTATATAATTAGCCAAGTTTTAAAATTTAGTCAACAAGCCTATTATCATATTATATCATTGTCAATAAATTAATATCGTAAAAAAATGTTGTCTGTAAATTTATTCCGCGCTCTCGCTTGCACGCTCGGTTCAGGCGGAACGTGACACTTTTCGTGCATGCAGCCGACGTTAATTATTTATAAGACATTATCACGTCGAAAATAATTACAAATGTAATTAGTTCAATTACAAAACAATAAGATAATCGTGCTCCCAACATTTTTTCAGACACGCGCCATCAACTGTTATTATTATCTTTGCAATACACCAAAGCATAAAAGTAGTACCCAAAAGGGTTATTGTGCTACCCTCAGGGCACGATCAAAAGACATTTGTATAGAGTAACAAACATATCAAAAGATTTGTCCAAAACAGGGAACTAAAATTTCTTTTATGCGTCCAACAATTGAGCTCGGAAAAGCTAACGGTCATGCCCTACTCTATGTCTAACAAATAAGTTTGTAGCTTGTAGATCGTTTATCACAAATTAATATTGTAGAAAGAATAAAGGTAGGTAAGTAAGTACCTACATATACATATTTATTTTTAACACTGTAATGCACTTAAAAAGTTTTTCAAAACGATGAGCATTTACAGGGTTACCCAGAACTGGTGTACTAAGCGAAAAGGAAGTGATTTAGATGAGGCCAACACGGAATTCGAGAAAAAAATCAGTTCCATGCGAAACCGCCACTTAGAATCGACAAAATGTATGAAAAACAGATTTTATTTTTCGTCGAATACCTGGTTGGTCCTATAGTAAACGTTGTTCGTAATGATGGTCTTATCACCCCCTTTCGGCTTGTAAAGGGCAAGCAGATACCCAGTGGCGGATTTACCATCAGGCTGTTAAGGCTGGAGCCTAGATCGGCACATTTTAGGGGCGGCAAAGGGGTTTGAACTTTTTTGTATTAAAGCTTTAGGCGTATAAATCCGCCGCCATTTTGTTTTTTTTTTATAAGTTTCCGCGCACAATGAAAATAGGTAGTTTGGGTAGGGGATAATATAAAATAAATTGTAATAAATTTCAGTAGGTACTATGATACCCTTACATCCAAATATCTCGAGAATGTGACACTTATAGTGACAACACGTGTACCTTGGCAGGAATATTTGTTGTGTGTATAAGTATACCTACTCATATATATATACTTACCATTGAAGTAAACATCATTGATATATACTCATACTAAAAACGTTGGCGGAAACTTTGAAAAAAAAAAGCAAAATGACGGCGGCTGGATATGCCACAAATGTTTAAACTCCTTTCGGACCATAGGTGTTCGTTAGCGATCATCGAAGTTAAGCAACGTTCAGTTCATTCTTGCGAGCGTCCTCGAAGAGTCAACACGTCCTGAAGATGCCTCGTTGAGAGGCGAAACATGTGTCGAACAGAGTGTGGTGCAGTGAGAATAAGGGTGTTATTTATTAGTGATCGTTTTAGTTTTCAATATTTTGTCATACTTATTATGTTTAAAGAATTTTTAGTGATATTTATTTGTTGTTAACGGATTATTATTTTTTTAAATGCCCTCAAACTGATTTACCTACAACGAGATAGCTAAAATACACTAAATATTTATTCAAAACAAAGATTAGCCTTACTTACTTTTTTCCGAGACTTTATACATCGTCCCACCCCCCATGTCATCAAAAATAGGCAAATGATAAACCCCTACAGTGCTTAGGTACGTAATACTTGAACGGCCCCCAAGTTTGATTTGGCGGCATGCATCCAGTGTACATCTACGTCAATGAAAATCTATGTTATTTTTGACCGACGAACCACTGGAGGAGGTATACGAGTACAATTCGACGCGTATATATATATATATATATATATATATATATATATATATATATATATATATATATATATATATATATATATATATATATATATATATGTTTTTATGTATAACAACGCATAACTTTTTTCGTAGTAGTCCGATTTCAATAATTCTTTTTTTATTTGAAAGATTATACTTCGAAATTAGTCCCATTTAAATTTTTTATCCAAATCGACTGAGCCATTTTTGATAAATAAACAATAATGTGAAAAATGCTGCATCGATCCGTGCGAAACATTCGCGAATTTTGTACACCGGTGAAGTCGGTCATGCTAATTTTTGCAAAAAATAATCTTGTCTTATCTTTTTTCCGAGTTAAACCTCCGAAAAGTATAAGAAAACTAAAGTATTTGCAATGCCGAGCAAGTCCAGCTATGAGCAAAGAATGCCATTTACAAGAACGAAGCTGAATTCTTCGAAAATTTCTATTCATTTTGTTGAGAATGGCGTGTTATATTTTTCAGATCGCCGAATCGGGCGAGAACTCAGGTTTCATTTACAGCAAATACTTGAAATAAAAGTAGAATAGTCTACAGATGGTGGTGAAGCCGTAATGGTCCAGAGGTAATGACACCCGCCTTACAATCGTAAGGTCGTGGGTTCAAATCCCGGTCCCGTACCAATGAGTTCTTTGGGATTTATGTACGGAATTTCACACCACTGGCTTTTCGGTGAAGGAAAACATCGTGAGGCAACCTGCATATCTCGGGAGAAGAATTTCAATGGCGTATGTGAATCCATCAACCCGCACTGGGCCAGCGTGGTGGATATGGCCCAATCACCCTTCATGGGTAGGCCTACGTCCTGCAGTGGACTATTATAAGGCTGATACAGTCTACAGATCTTACATGCTGGACAAAAAAAAATGTTAGATTATAAAATTAGCTATCAATTAGTTTAATAATTATTTGTCAGCAACTAATATTTTCGGAGAAGCAACGAAAAATGTGTTTATGGAGACACTTTTTGACGAGAAAAGTTATCGAGAAAACTTTCACTAATCATGTTTTCACAATAAAAAACATTTAGCTTATATCCTGAAGTGTCTAATTATGGATTAACAATTTGAATAAATAGGTCATTGCTGCGCAATCATCAAACAAAAAATCAATTATTTGGAGACGCGAATTATTAAAGACATTCAAGAAGCTCACTACAAACGTATTAACCTATTTTTAAATTTAACTGGTATTTTTTTTTTTAATTTATGCCTTTGCCTGGAAGATTTCATTATGTAGGTACGTTGCGCCCCACGATTTTATTTTTAGTGATTATTTTTTTAGCTTTTAGTACATAAAACCGTTTAATTAAAAAAAGTTATATTACCAGTGTTATTTTTGTGTTTATATTTTCTTACCAAAATCTGTGTTCTACATGAAACACAATATCTTGTATTTACGTCAATACTGAATACAGAAAATGGTATTGTCATCATACTAAAAGTGTGTATAAAATATGATATCAATCTGTCCACGGGAAGGGGGGGAAGGTCCAATCAATGAAATTAAATTTCAGTTACTAGATTGGATCCAAAAAACAAACAAGTTAAATAAAACCGCGAATTATGAATCGATTTTGATGGTTTTTTTTTTGTTTGTTTTGTAGATAATCTAGTCATGTCGACAGCCACTGGTCATGGCATATTTGTCTCGCCGTAGGTATCTCAAGCCCATGTCTAGACACCCACGCAATATGGCGTGATTATGAGACCACCGGATGCTGACACAGCGACTCCCGGCCACCCAGCGCGTAGACTAAGCTCTAGATTTAATTAACATTTTATTTTGTCATTCTGCTCTTGGTCACTGCGTGACACACTTGTCTTGTATAATTAATTAATATTCAATTAAAATTAGTTTTTAAAAACAAAAAGGACGTTTCCCTAAACAAGTCTGGCGCAGCCTTGTGGATTTTCCAGAATTTTCGCGAGTTTCAGTGTTGTAGTGCCCCTAAATCGGTACGCGATACGGTGATTTCGTGAAGAAGGAGAACTACGAACCAAATAAATACGACTCCCTGGGAAACGCGTGGACCTAGTGACCGGCGCAGAATCAGGAGGCCATGGGATCGAGCAGCCTAATGTGAGTAAACCTTTTCACATCCTGTTCTTATTTTCCCGTGACTTTTCCAAATTTTCCTCTCGATCCTTTTCACATCCTGTTCTTATTTTCCCGTGACTTTTCCAAATTTTCCTCTCGATTCACATTATTGAGTGGAATAGCTATAAGATTATCTGATTTTGTTTTACACGCAAATTGGTAAATAGTCAGATTAGTTTTAGGCAAATTCCCTTAATTACAATTATTAAGCGAATTAAAGCATTAATTAGGTAAACTTCCCGCAATTAAAAATTATTGTGTGAAATAGTTTTAAATAACTGATTCGTTTTACACTTGTATCGGTGAAAACTCAGTGTAATTAAAGTAAGTAGAGTAGAATAACTTATAAAAATGGAATATAGAGTAATTCCCAAAGAAATTTTAAGTATAATCCCGAAGTATGACGGTGATGAACAGCAATTAAATTTATACCTTTCAAAATGTGATTATGTGGTGAACGGAAGTAGAATTCCGGGAAACTTAGCCCAAGAGCTATATATTTTTCATTCAATTACCAGTCGATTAACTGGTAGAGCCGCAACTCTACTTAGCGATCACCCAAACATAACCAACTATGACGCTCTTAAAGAGTTACTTACTCAACATTTTGGCGACCCGCGATCAGAAGAATGCATTGCTATCGAATTAGAGACCCTTAAATTAAAAACTGGGGAAACGTACATACAATTTTGCCATCGCATACAAAATGTTAAAAGCTCGCTATTTGCCAAAGTCAACAGGCTCACTGACGAAGGCATTAAAGCTGCAAAAATGATTGTATATAATAATACAGCTTTAAACGTATTCTTATATAACCTCCCAGAAGATATGATTCGCATTGTCAGGTTAAAAGGAGCCCCTTCATTGGAAGCTGCACTGAGTATCGTAACTGAGGAAGTTAACTTTAAGTTCCAATATGACGCCAAAAATAAATTACTTAAACAAGCCTCAGTGCAACTACCTACGATGAGCTCACAGCCTACACCAAAACCGTTTAGCGCACCTCCAGTTTTTAGGCAAAATATCAATCCGGCGCCAATGCCGACATTTAAATTCGGCATTCCCCAGAACCAAGGTTTTAGACCAAATTTACCACAACAACCACGTTTCACGCCACCCATGCAAAATCTTCATAAATTTGGACAACCACAAGGTTTGCCCCAACGTAACTTTGGTCAAGCGCCCCCACAGCGCGCACCGTTCCAATACGGTGGCTATAGATTTGGTATCCCCCAACAACAAAACTTTAGATTCGGTATCCCGAATCAGCAGCACCCGAATGCTAACCAGTTTAAGTTCGGCATACCCAACCAGCAGGTACAACCACCTAGACTTCAGGACTCAGACGTCACCATGCGTACAGCACCTGTCAGGCAAAACCTTATGGTTAACGAACTGTTCTACGACGAGCCCAGCCAAGAACAAGCTGAGTACGGTTACGGTTACGAAGAGGACGTAGGATACGCTATGAACGATTGCAATTATACTGAAAACATTAACGATTTTGACTATTCGAACCCTGTAATTGAAAACGGTTGTAACGATACCGACACAGCCGCCAACGCGGAAAATTTTCAGGCAACAGCCTCACCGAATGTGGTGAAATAATTAATTTAAATTACTGCGATAGTATCCTTAAATTACCACACGTGGTAATACCCGAAATTAACTCAAAATTTTTAATTGATACCGGAAGCAGCCGATCTTTTATCAGCCCCGCTAAAGCTCAAGAGTTTTTCAATGATTTCAGGTACTATGAACCGTTTAAAGTGATTAGTACACACGCGCAAAGCACACACGACGAAATAATATATATACCCTTATTGAAAACCTTTAAGAGCACACTCCGTCAAAAATTTTACGTTTATGACGTAGATAAACGTTACGACGGTTTGATAGGATCTGACCTTCTGTCAAGATTAGGAGCGAACATTGATATGCGTAACCAAGTTTTGGTGACGCACAACGCGAAAATTCCAATAATATATAACCCACCTTACGAGGTTGAGATTCCACCGCGATCTGAAATGAAAGTGAAAATTCCCACGGAATTACAATACGGCGAAGCAATTTTAGATTTCCTACAATTTCAGGAAGGCGTCCGCATGCCTACTGCACTAGTCAAGTGCGAGAACTATTTTGCGGAAACGGTTATACAAAATGCAACCGAGACTAAGACTGTTATCACTTTCAAAGAGCCTTTCCATGTAACGGTTTTCGAGAACGAGGAATGTGAGGTAAACGTTGTGAAAGATGACTGTGTGATTGACGATGTACTGAAAGAAAATTTAGGAAAATTACGCCTAGATCACACAAACAAACAGGAACGCGATGCCATTACTAAGCTTTGCTATGAGTACCGCGATATATTCTATTGTGACCAATTACCACTGACTTTTACAAACCAAGTAAAGCACCAAATTAGAACAACTAACGAAGATCCAATATATATCAGACCTTATAGACACCCACCTGTTATAAATCAAGAAATTCAAAAACAAGTAGATAAGCTTTTGGCAGACAACGTAATAGAAGAATCCCACTCACCCTGGAGTGCACCTGTGCATTTAGTGCCAAAAAAAATAGATGCATCAGGTGAAAAGAAGTATAGGATGGTCATAGATTACCGACGCCTTAATGAAATAACAGTAGATGATAAATACCCTTTACCTAACATAACGGATCTTTTCGATAAAATAGGTAAATCGCAATACTTTACAACAATAGATCTCGCCAGTGGCTACCATCAAATTGAAGTAAATGAACGGGATAGGGCTAAAACCGCGTTTACGACACAAGCAGGACATTTTGAGTTCAAAAGAATGCCATTTGGCCTTAAAACAGCACCGGCAACCTTCCAAAGGGCCTTGGACAATGTACTACGAGGCTTACAGGGTATGCATTGCCTGGTATATCTTGACGACATAATAGTGTTCTCTAACAGCCTAGAAGAGCACGTCGAGAAACTCCGGAAAGTGTTTGATAGGCTTAGGAAGACTAACCTAAAAGTAACTCTAGATAAATGCGAATTTCTACGAAAAGAGGTCCTTTACCTTGGACACACGATCACCAAAGACGGTCTCATGCCTAATGACGATAAAATAAAGGCAGTATTAAATTTCCCACTCCCGCGAACTGCTACGGAAATTAAGAGCTTTCTCGGCTTAGTAGGATACTATAGGAAATTTATTAAAGATTTCGCCAAGCTCACTCAACCCATGACCGCGTGTCTGAAAAAGAGAAATAAAATAGACTGTACAAAACAGGAATATATAGACGCGTTCGAAAAATGCAAAGAGCTTTTAACAAACGCACCGCTCTTGCAATTCCCGGATTTTTCCAAACAATTCGTCCTTACAACCGATGCGTCAAATTTCGCTATAGGTGCAGTCCTTTCTCAAGGACCTATAGGAAGCGACAAGCCCGTAGCTTACGCGAGTCGCACGCTAAACGATGCAGAAACGCGATACAGTACAATAGAAAAAGAGTTACTTGCCATAGTATGGGCAACCAAGCATTTCAGGCCATACTTATACGGAAAGAAATTTACTATTTATACAGATCACAGGCCGCTAGTTTGGGCAAAATCCATAAATGAACCCAATAGTAAATTAACAAGATGGAAATTGCGTTTAGCGGAATTCGATTACGATATTATACATAAACAGGGAAAACAAAACTGTAACGCCGACGCTTTATCCAGAATTAAAGTAAACGCATTAGAAGAAGGCGATAACGTTTCGATGGAAGTCAATGTAGATAAAAAAAAGAAAAAAGTTAAACGACAGCAACTTAGAGGCGAACCCGAACCTGTTCCGTCTACGTCACGTGAACAACCTCCATCCCCAATAGAACTGTCAACTGATTCCGAAGGGACAATATCCATATGTAGCTCAGGTAGAAGATCACCCTACTCGATACCATCCGAGGGTAGCGTCACTGCAACCGCCTCTGAAGGCCAAGACGAAACAAATACTATAGGTACAATTCATTCAGCCGATAATTTAGACACTGACGGTATCCTTATATTACAGGAGGCTATAGATACCAAGCCTAACCAGATACTCATTCACGCATGGAACAGGAACGAATTGTCAGTCAAAGATTTGTCTAGAGATAAACAAAAGGTATTAGAAGTCCACCTCCCTTTAAATAACACAGAGCTGATTAAGCGATTTTTGAAAAATTACATCAGGCCCAAAATTAAATATTTCTTCTATTTTGAAGACCCAATACATCGCAGTCAGTTTTCGGAAACTAGTAGATCTCTTTTCCAAAAAGGAACAGTAAAGTTTTACGAGTGTACCAGTCGCGTAGTTTATGTAGAGGATGAGGAAGAGCAGCGCCAAATTGTACTTAAATATCATGAAGGAAAGAATAGCCATAGAGGAATTAGGGAAACACTGGTACACCTCAGACGCACATATTATTGGAACAATATGACCGAAACAGTGTCATGCATCATAAATGCATGTGAACTATGCAAGAAAATGAAATATGACCGAAAACCACTAAAACCAGAATTACAATTAACGCAAACGCAAATCAGACCATTCCAAGAACTATTTATTGATACTTTCACAATCGACGGAAAAACATATCTGACAATAGTAGATGCTTTCAGCAAGCTAGGCCAAGCCTTTGAAATTAGCGCAAAAACTACCCCTGAAGTAGTTAGAGCCCTTATAAAGTATTTCTCTTTGTACGGAACACCGAATAGGATCAGCGCGGACCCAGGAACCGAATTTAATAATGCATTAATGAAAGAAATGTTATCGTTCTATAAAATAGATCTACATATCGGTACACCTCATAATCCTAACTCTATGGGGGTTGTAGAGCGATTTCATTCAACACTTATAGAGATATATCGAATTGCTAAGTACGAACAAAAGGTAACGGACGCCGCGTCTGTTATGAGTTATGCAATTATGTCATACAACCACACAATTCACTCTACCACAGGCCTCACCCCGTTTGAGGTAGTTTTTGGACACACTGAGGCAAACACGGCATTTCATGTAGACTTTAACAAACAATTTACACAACAATTAGTAAAAGAACATGTGAGGCGAACAAAACATCTGTACGAATACTTAACCGACAAAATTATTGATACAAAAAAGGCCGAAATTAAGAAACGTGGGGGAGATACAGATTTTGACTTAGATGTAGGCGATACGGTTTTTATCAAAGGGGTAAACGTTAGGCGTGGTAAAGACAAACCGCGATACCAAAAAGCTCAAATTACTGGAGCCATACATAGGAACGTCGTACCAGTTACTACCCAAAACCGAGCTACTAAAGTTCCTATTAAAGACATCAAGCGTCCTCCACAGGTTAATCCTCCTGGTGGCTCAAGCGGGAGCCCTCCAACTGCAACGGATTGACAAGAACCCTGGACTGTTACCCATAAAAGAAGGTCAAGCAGTCGTAAGTCATGACACTTGGACTGTCGTTAAGATCTTAGACTTAAATTCTTTATATGAGGAACTAGAGTCTAATATTAACAATTACATAAGTTTGAAAAAACAGGTAAAAAAATATTTTCAGGGAAAAATTGTTGAAATAGACTTTACCGAGATAGAGCAGCAAACCGATTATACTATGAATATAACTATAGAAAAGTATAAAGAACTGATTCCGTCAATAAGATATAAGCGTGGCTTAATCAACCCCCTTGGTTCATTGATTAAGGCTATTACTGGTAACCTCGACAATGACGATGCTATAGAATACGAAAAATTGATTCAGGAAGTAAAATCAAAACAAAACCATCTTGAGACCAAAATGACGATAGTTGCCGAAATGTTGGGTACATTCACGAAAATGGCTAACTCTACCAAAAGCAATTTTGACCTCATTGAGGAAAGCATTCGAGATATCAATCGTAATCTCAATGACTCTAAATTAATACAAGCTAATAACAGAGTCGTTCACATCTATAATGCATATACACATAACTTTCAAACCCTCTACTTAAAACTAAATGAGATTGAAACAGCCATTGCTTTTGCTAAAGTTAAACTATTACACCAATCAGTTGTAGACACAGACGAACTAATAGCATTGTTACAGAAAATTGAGAAAACTGAGAAACTTGTATTTACTGTAAACATGGAAAACATTGTTAAAATAGAGCAGTGTATAGAGATGAAAGCGTACATAAAACAAAATCAGATAAAATTTATTATGCATATTCCTTTAATACAAAATGAGGTTTTTAACTATATAAAATTGATTCCTTTACCTGTTCGTAATCCAGACACCGGCCTTACCTCCCTAATTATCCCTAAGCACCCCTATATCCTTGTGAAAGGGTTGAAAGCTAAGCCGCTCTCCCAGCCATGCCGCGAGGTCGACGAAGCCCGTTTCCTGTGCTTCGAAAATGACGCATCACCACTAATTGAAGACAATTGCGTCACCGATCTAATGAAATTTTCCACAAATATTTCAAGTTGCCATCCAGTTCCCGTAATCATTAAGGATGTAAGAGCCGATTTAATACAACCTAATCGCTGGATCATTTACGCAAACTCCGACACACTTCTTACTAGATATTGCGAAGAGGAAACTACCCAAGACACCATAGCCGGAACGTACCTATTAACCATGGATGACGACTGTGAAGTAAAGATAAAAGAATTAAAGCTGAAAAAACACCAAGATCAGGGAAAGAACGTTATTGATAGCAAGCTCATTCAATTACCTGCGACACTGCGGAACGAGTCAGATTGTACGCATGGGATGAGACCTGTCAACCTTAACGGAGTCGATCTTTCGGATACGCAGTTCCTGAATTACTTATTGCAGAAAAGTGGAAGTGAATTTAGTGATAGTGAAAGCCATTATAGTGCATTAGATCATAGGAGTGTTAGCATAGGAAACCTTATATTTTGTGTAATCCTTGTAATCGGCCTTGTATTAGTAGCATTTAAGCGTAAAATTAAGTTTTTAAGTAAAACTATTCGGGATCATCCCCACCCTGTGGATAATCCCGAACTTGAGGAGGGAGGAGTCATGTCGACAGCCACTGGTCATGGCATATTTGTCTCGCCGTAGGTATCTCAAGCCCATGTCTAGACACCCACGCAATATGGCGTGATTATGAGACCACCGGATGCTGACACAGCGACTCCCGGCCACCCAGCGCGTAGACTAAGCTCTAGATTTAATTAACATTTTATTTTGTCATTCTGCTCTTGGTCACTGCGTGACACACTTGTCTTGTATAATTAATTAATATTCAATTAAAATTAGTTTTTAAAAACAAAAAGGACGTTTCCCTAAACAAGTCTATCTACTAAACAAAGGTGAGTTGTTTTTCAATAACATAGATTTCATTGACTTACGAGGTCAGTCAAACGTGCATTAGATGCATGCCGCTTCCATCCAAACTTATAAAGGAAGCCCACAGATATACAATATACTATACCTAGGAAAAATATTCCACTAGTTTGCACTCTGAATTTCTTCCAGTGCAGATAGACTCAATACCGACGACATAACTCACTCTTTGTGCTCTGATACATCATCATAAAATATGCATCGGTGCTGCAAACCCTACCCTCGCAGGGGGCGTTGGGGAAATGCAGGTAATGCAACCACAGAACAAAAACAGACATGGCATAATAATATATTTTTCATACCATCTGCTCGAAAATGACCTATTAAACGTCATGCATATACACGTAAAACCAGATATTGTCTCGATGGCTATGGCAGGGTAATAAATCTGTATGCAACTCCCTAGGGAGTAAAGTAGTTTTAATTTGGTACGTCACAATTCGTATGGAAACTTATTAGAACAAATATGGGCATTGTAAAGATATTTTATTCAATAATCAAGTAGGACATACTACTAATTATACGACCGCCCAAGAAGAAATATTAATTTTATGTATCACAGTTCTTACATAAAAGAAGTTGATTTGCAAAGTGCACAAACTTACCATCACCAACCCTGACAACCCCAAAAAATCGAACTGTTCGTACAGTAAAAGTTTTTCATAGTGTGAGAACTAATATCACAAGCGACCAGTTTCACATTCTAAAAAATCTAAGATTTCCTTATTTGTTTAGTTCTTGGGTGTGTTGGAATATGGTATAAAAACTAATCTATCTCACTCTAACATGTAATGTTTGTTTCTCTTTTCTTCACGATATTTATATACCTATCATAAATATTTTATTTCTGGCGTCTAAATCCGATGAACCGAAATAAATTGTAATTAATATAACTTTATAAAAATACAAGCTATTGAGATCCTGGATAACATGTATCCATGTATGACTCCATCATCAGATCAGCTCCGTGGTACTATTATTAAATAAATAATAAATAAAATCTTTATTGGCCAAAACTAAATTAACAGTTCTACCAATTTAACATAGTAAATCCTTAAAAAATATAATACAGGTTCTTTTATGGTAGTTATTTAACAAGACATAACAAAAAGGACATTTTTTTTAATTTACGAGTAATTAACAAAAAAATATTGCATTGTCACGCGATATACATACATGCGTGGAAAATTCCAGCTCAATCGGAAACCGGGAAGTTGGTCGAAGACTTGCAAGATTTCACCCGAATTTACATACATATAGAAGAATAGACATAGAAGTACATCCATTGTAAGTTAAATAAAAGCTTGGAAAAATATTTTCATTACATCTATTCGAAAAGGACTACTTGGTTCGCCTTTAAGTGCGCCCAAAGGAGGTATTTTCTATAAGGAACTTATAAGTGCGACGGAATGATCTTTGCCGCGCACTTTTTGAATTTAGAGGTATTTGTAATGTTAGTGTTCAGCGCCAAGAAAATGAATGAAAAGAATGTAAATATAAGTTTTCATTTGATTTATTATTAGATACCATTTAATTTCAATTTAGTTTAATTTTACTCTACGTTTTATTAAATAATAATATTACAATAAAATATGAGGCGTCTTTTATTTTCTCATAGAGGTGATGAAAAGTAGAGTGTGCCCAGTGGCGGACGCTTCATAAAGACAGAAAGACACTGCCTACCCTAGTTCTGATAATAGATCTAATAATATTTTATCAATAAACAAAATAACATAAAAAACTTAAATCATAAATCAGCTAATTTCGACAAGACTAAGATCGACAGGTAATTTCGCATCATCGATTCGCGCTGCACGAGCGCCACCCGCCCTTGCCACGGCAAAGACACAAACTATGGATCTCTTAATGTTTTGTATGTGTGCTCTCGTGGTAAGTCGTAGTCATGCGGATTTAATGTGTGTGCGTTCCTATAGCTACGTGGGCTTTACTGACAAACAATGACAAAAATAACGCACACAACTGCATGAAAAGCCAGTGTCTTTTTGCTTAGCTAACACGAACAATTACGACTCGTACCGAACATTTCCGAAAGAAAGTTTGCTATGCAATGCAAATATTTTAGGAAGTCACATTGTTTCATTGAATTTTATACATTTAGATGGACAAGCTGGCATTTGGCAATTACCTACATAATCAATCGACAAGACGACGAACCAAAACCAACGTGTTTTTGGTGAGTAAAATTTTTTGCCTACCCTGTCTTAAAAGTGTGTGCACGCCACTGAGTGTACCACTCGGGCCCAAAATATATTTTCGGCTCGGGCGACGTACTTTGAATCTCGCTACGTTCAGGATTCTATTAAAGAATCCCTCACTTCGCTCTGGATTCAAAAAAGCGCCCTCGCCGTAAAAATATTATTTTGCTCCCATATGATACAATCTACTATTTTTGCATAAAATCGCAACACCGACTTCCACCGTGTACAGAATTCGAAAAATTTGCACGAATCGATGTGACATCCATGTACATTTTTGTTATTTCATCAAAAACAGCAGAGTTCAATAAAATTTAAATGAAATAGTTCAATAAAATTTAACTTAAATGAAATTAACCTCGGAAATATACTCATTCGAATGATTTTTTTTAAATCGGTTCCCAATTGGCGAAAATATCGGTGAACTCACAATACACAAAAAACATGCAGACGAACATAGTATCTCCTCCTTTTTGGAAGTCGTTAATTCCCTTGGTGCAAATAAGACAAAAACTCAAATTGCTTATATTCCTACTTCGTCTAGGTTCAAGGTGACTTCAATAATAATGTATTACTGATAGCACAAACAATAACATTATAATATCTAGGGAAATACTGGGAAATCAGTAAGAAAAAGTGATAACCTGATAACCTTCAGGGCATTTTGGTAAATAAGTACCTAATCTAATAGGATGTTGTTCTATGCACGTATAAGTAAGTAAACAAGAAAATAGTTTGCTACAATGTTGAATTATTATAAATTTCTAATACCTATCGTCGTCGTAGGACGCCCATGAAGGATTATATGCCTCCTCAATAGATCTAAAATAAGACCGGTTGAAAACGGCTTGCATCCATCACAATCCTGCGGTCCTGATGAGGTCATCCACAAGGTGGACTACTGCGCATACCGGTACGTGGTGTCCACTCGAGAACTTTTCAGTCCTAAAGACGTGTCGCCGTTTCCAACCGGTGTTATTGGAGATAGGTACACATAGGGTATGCTATGTGTACCTATCTCCAATATTAGTAGTGGACGTCCTTTGGCATTTGGACATGACTGATGTAAGTGGGATGCCAAAACCCAGTAGTGGGATAAAGAAGACTGAATGGCGGAAGATATCTAAAGGCAAGACCCACTTTGAAATCACAGCCCAAGCGCTGAAAGTCGATAATGGCATATACATCTTGCGATTTTATGATATGGCTTTCTGGTCTTCTAGAAACCCAAAATAAGCCTTAGGGCCTACTCTTTTAAAGCCGTATTTTCATACAAATGGTTTGTATTGAAAATTACGTGTATTTAACAATGTGGCCTTGAAAAAGCGGGTAGGCCTCCCGCAGGCGTACAATCAGGCTCCGTATTAATTTTGATTTTAATATTTTAATTAGTACTTTTCAAGCATATTTTGCAAAATTTGTGAAGTTCCCGCGCCACATCTATGTGATTTGTGTTATTTCATTATATTGATACCGAACATTTGAAATACAACATTCCGGTACTCGGCAGCTTCTTTCGACAAGTGTCCTTCATATTTTGGAGTGATAAGAAGTGGAGCGGTGATGGAGTGCAATTGAAAATAATCTACTTGGTGTTAGTGGCGGAGAGCTTTGTGTTGTGGACCATGGTGTTAAGTCTGCCCCATAAGTTCAACATAATCAATAGTTTTTGACGAACAGCGCCATCTACGTGACCATCACAGCAGTACTTAAGTGCTATCAGTATTGGATCAACACACACTCACACCCATTTGCCGAACAGTCTTGGGTACGGTCATCGCATCAAACGTCTTAGTTTCGTCGCCGCTCCAGAGAGGGCGCTGTCTGTTTTTGGAATTCGGAGTAATAAATGTTTTCGTGGAGATATTACGAGTCAAGGACTTCTATTCGCTTATTATTATTTTGTTAATGCTGGTAGGATAATTTAAATCAATGATTAGTTAATATAATTTATTAACTTGTAATTAGTAAATTGATTGATTTTCTTTAATTGATATTGATTTAGGTTCGTGGCAACCTAAAATTCTTTGAATTTATTCTTATTATAATTATATTTTGACTGTTTGTACCTACATACAAAGCAATAAGTAAATATTGTCAGTAATAGTTCCCATTATTACTGTTGGTATAAACTTTCATTAAGTTATTTGGTGTATTTTACTATTTATACTTTGTCTAATTTATATTCCTAGCTGTGTTTAGTCATCATTTTGTGAGTTATTTTATATCCTATTTTAGAAGCATTTTTTTTTCTGTATTCGAATACCTCGATCAATTTAGGTCCTATTTTTCCGAACACATTATTATAGGTATATTGTGGGCAATGATTTAATTTTTTTTTTATGGTTGTCGTTGCATAACATGACTTTATTATAATTTTGACATTGTGTTTTCTATACTTTGATAAATTAAATGGTAATTTGATTTATTGATTCAATTTTATTACTGTGTCAAGTGCATTATTTTAATTATTGCTTGTGATTATTTAATTTTTTATTTTATTTCTAAATGTTTCTTTGACATTTTTATAATTTTGGACATATAATATTGCAATTTTGATAATTTTACTGATTGTGCCGGGTTATATAATTTTTTAAATTATTCGTATTATAATTTTATCGCTGTGTTATAGGCGCATTATTTTATCTAGTGCTCAGTGTTTTTAATTTATGGATTTTTATTGATATAATTATTATAGTTTTAGACTTTATAACATAGTATTTTTTTAGATTGGTATTTTAAATTTGTTTTGTGCTAGCATAGTTGTTTTTCTCCTTTTGCGGCCCCTCTTTTTCTTTTTTTTTGTCATTAAATTGTTTTATTTAATTGTAGACATGACTTCCCTACCTTCACTGTTTTACTGCCCCCATTGCCCGGCGTCTTCGCGTGCTTTTAGCGCACATGGGCTTAAGGTCCACATAGGACGGCTGCACAAGGATGTGCGTCGGACGGCAGCCAGTTCACAGGCCCTGCCCACGGTTTCTGATATGCAGCCGGCAGACCGGGTGCCGCCAGCGCAGTGTGCTTCGCTCGATGCACTATCGGCCTTGAGGGAGAGTACACCAGTATTGCGACATATCCCTAAGGGTGCACGAAACCGGGCGGCGGGAAGGCTGTGCGAGATCATTGATCAATGCGTCAGCTGCAATGGTGTGGATGATTGGTGTGCTCTTCTCACCTTTGCGTACAGTGCGTTGAAGGTTCCGTCGAGGGTTGCACCGGGAAGCATGACATCGAAGGTTAAGGCCAATGTTGAGTCGTCCGGGTCCGATCAACCTATGTTTGGGGTAAGTGATTGTGGGTTTTGTGGTAAGTCACGAGCGCTCAATAGAGTTATTGAAACCAAAGTGTTCGAGGGTGACCTCAGGGGTGCCGTTCGGTTACTGGTCTCCGACGATTCATTTGCACAAAATGATCCCGACACGTTGGCTGCTCTAAGACTCAAGCATCCGGGCCCGTCACGTCCGCTTAATTTTCCTGCGGCACCGGATGCTACATTTTCGACAGTATCGGTGTCAGTGGAGGACGTCACGTTGGCGCTAGGCTCCTTTTACAGCGGTTCTGCTGCGGGTATGGACGGTCTTCGCCCCGGGCATTTAAAAGAGCTCACTTCTGGCTCTGCTGGTGAGAACGGCCCTCGCTTATTGGAATCGTTGGCAAGGCTGGCCAATTTTTTATTGAGCGGCCAATTGAATCCGGTCGTATGCCCGTTTATGTACGGAGCTTCCCTTTGCGCGTTGAGGAAGAAGGATGGGGGGATTCGGCCCATAGCCATAGGAAGTGTGTTTCGTCGATTGACCGCGAAGCTGGCTTGCCGGGCCGTGAGAGAAGCCATGGCACAATATTTACAGCCGCACCAGCTGGGCTTCGGAACACAGAGGGGCTGTGAGGCTGCTATCCATGCTGTGCGATCATTTGTCATGGACTCTGCAAATTCTGGCTGCGTGATCCTTAAACTTGACATTCGCAATGCTTTCAACACCCTGGAGAGAGACGTCCTGTTGAGTGAGGTCAAGGATAATGTTCCTTCTTTGTATCCTTTTCTTCATCAAGTGTATCATTCTCCCTCTAATCTCTTCTTCAATGATTCTCTTATCTCTTCACAAGTGGGAGCGCAGCAGGGAGACCCGCTTGGTTCGCTAGTCTTCTCTTTAGCCATTCATAAAGCCATATTGGATCTGAAGTCGCCACTAAATTTATGGTATTTGGACGATGGAATAATCGGAGGTACACCAGAAGAGGTGTTCCAGGACTTGGAAAATCTTATTCCACGCCTCAAACTTCTGGGCCTTGAGGTGAATCCGTCCAAATGTGAATTCTTTCCCTGCTGCATTGAAGCTCGTACACACTTCTCGCGCTTTAACGCGCTTTTACCTGGCCTCAATGAAATTTCACCTAGTAATTTTTCCCTTCTTGGTTCTCCTATTTTTCTTGACGCTGTACCAGAAGCGATCTCTTCACGTATTCAACTTCTCCAGACCGCTCAGGGACGTCTTAAAGACTTGTCCGCTCATGTTGCCATGATCTTGTTGCGTATGTGTTTTGCCCTGCCCAAGATCACCTATTTGTTGAGAACTGCGCCCACTTGGCTTTGCCGTGAAGAGGTGTCTTTGTTCGACGACACATTGAAATCTGCAGTTCAGTCTATTCTCAATGTGTCGCTGAACGATTTGCAGTGGGCTCAGGCGGCTGCTCCAATAAGGTATGGAGGGCTTGGGGTGCGGTGTGCACGTGACGTGGGATTGCCGGCATTTCTCGCATCGGCACATGGGGTGGCAGACCTGGTCGCTATTATTCTCCGTTCGGATGGCGATAGGGCGAGCATACCCTTTGTGTCTGAAGCAACTTCAGCCTGGTCCGCTCTTAACTTTGAGGCAGCGTTTCCGGAAGCTCTTGGGGTTCAGCGCGCGTGGGATGATGTAGGGGCCAGGCTTGTTCACGAACAGGTCTTGGAAAATGCCGTGGGGGTGGACTTGGCCAGACTCCGGGCTGTCTCACAGCCTGAATCCGGGGCATGGCTGCACGCGCTTCCTTCACCTCACCTGGGTACATTATTGGATGATGACTCGTTGCGTGTGGCAGTGGCGCTCCGCCTGGGAAGTAAGGTGTGTGAACCTCATGTATGCACCTGCGGTTCCATGGTGGAAGCTGACGGCCATCATGCTTTGAGTTGTCGTCGCTGTGTGGGGAGGTGTCCGCGTCATCATGCCCTAAACGATATAGTCCGGAGAGCTTTGGTAGCGGCAAACGTTCCTTGCGTGCTGGAACCGCCTGGGCTTTCGAGGTCGGACGGTAAGAGGCCGGACGGGTTGACTATGGTGCCGTGGAGGAATGGTAGGTGCCTGATTTGGGACGCAACTTGCGTCAGCACTGTCGCTGCGAGTCACTTGAGTCGCACCGTCCACTCGCCGGCGGCTGCGGCGGAGGACGCTGCTGACAAGAAGCGGCGAAAGTATGCCCCTTTAGCGGCAAGTTATTTGTTCGTGCCTATTGCTGTGGAGACGATGGGCTGTTGGGGTAGTGAGGCTAAAATTTTTATTGGAGAAATTGGGCGCAGGCTGAGGGAGAAGACTAATGACTCCCGCTCCGGCTCGTACTTGGCGCAAAGGTTAGCCATCGCCATCCAGCGAGGTAATGCGGCTAGCATTTTGGGCTCTTTTGCGCCGGGTAAGGTCAGAGATGGGTTGTGTGTTTAGTTTTTAAGGTTGACTATGTGCAATTGTAATTATTATGATATTAGGTATTTATAAGGATAAATAAATATATTTGTGTGTATGTGGCCTTTAAATCAAAGTTTTCCCTAAAATACAGATACTTTGTGGTGCACAGACGGCTACCCTAAAATTGACTTAGAAGAACATTCGCTTGATGGAAAGCGACGTTGTGGCCTAAGATGAAGCTCGGAGACTTAGAAGATACCTATTCATTCTGATCTTGATAAGCTTTAGATTATATCTCTAAGGAAACAGGAAAGGAGGAAGACTGTTCCATTTCCGTGGTGGTATGAGTCAGATATGTCGAGTAGAACCGCTTCCTACGTATTGAACAAAAATCGACAGTGTAGGGGTGGTAATGTGGCTACTTGTCCTGTAGTAAAAAGGGGATGGTAGGATAAGGTCGTGTAGCTCAGATGCGGAGTGTGCATCTGAGAGCGAAATGAGTCCTATAGAAAATGGACAGACTTGCAACCCTACAGCACCGCTGTAGGGTTGCAAGTACAGCTCCTACAGCGGTGCTGTAGGCTATGAAGTTTTTTTGTAACTTTACATCTCCTATAAGCCGAATAGCATATATAGCCGAATAGCTTCGATCCGCCTATTCCAAGGCATCGAGCTGATACTTAGCCGAGCCAACCCAAAGATGGCAACAGTATTTCAGATTCGAACGGATCTGTCCTTGATACCCAAATGATTGATGAAAATAGGTGCAAATAACACCACTTCAGTAACATTAGTCGGCTCGGGTGACACTTTAAACTTTAGGTCCCGGTTATTTTAACTAGCCATGCCAGAGGTCTTCAGGCGTCTTTAAAACCCTGATACCAGGGCTAGCCTCTCGGCCTATACGAACTTACTTTAGTAACATTTGTCGGGTCTGGGGCCCTATTTTTAAACTTCGCACGGCTTGGTCGTATAGGTAACTTGTATGGAGAATTCGCAGCTTCCATAGACAACATACAATCTGTCAAAGTTCCGTATACGTTCCTAGGTATTAGAAATTGAAAAATAGAGCCCCTAAACACGCGGCCACGCGTGTCGTTTCTGTACCCTCGGTTTATCGCAGGGTCAGGCATAGATTAGGTGCATTAGCAACCCGCACCGGGCTCGCTTGGACATACGCTTTCCTTTATTATGTAGTAGGAAAAAAATAACGCTTCAAAATAATAGCTCCTTAGTAAGATTCCCTTCATCAGCGATGCCATGGAACACACAAAAATAAGGACTTGCGCTCAGATCCAGAACATCCTCATCAGGAGCCAGCGCAAGATAACTCTAATCCCAGAGAATTCAAAATACTAAAACATAACATCATCTTGTCATCTTGCGCGCACTCTATCCCAGCTGCGCCAAGGGGGTCTTTAAATTATTAAAATATTTCAATTCAAATACATTAAAATATTCAAAGAAAAATACTCGAAGTGAACAGCATTCTTAGACCTGCAGGTTATAAGATCTAGTTTAGAAGATCCAAAAAGAAAAAGAGGAAGAAATAATATCAACAAAGAGAGGAGACCTATACCCACTATGGGTGGAACATACTGAATAGATATTAGAATATCTTCGTGCACAAACGAACAGACCCGATTGTCTAGTTCTTTTGTATTTATATTTACATGTTTTTCTCAATATCTAAGTTTTCACGGCTATATAAGTCCATTTTCCCGACGAGTTAGCCAGTGAACGCTAGCAGTTCCATCGGGACAGTCTCGGCTCCACCATGGAGACCAAGCAGGAGAGGTTATTCTTGTTATTCGCGCTATTAAGTGCTAGTTTGTATGGAGTCGTCGCAGGCCGATTGGTACAAGGTATGTTACTCTTTTCTTTCAATATCATTGTTACCATCATCGTCAATTCAATTTATTATTTTGTTTTAAGAACCCACTGATAGCACAGTTAGATAAAAAGATGATCAAAAAGTTCTTGAATTAAAATAATTATTTTTCGCAAAAAATGGCAAAACGGTAGTTCGCTCGAATTGAAGTAAGTATACAATGTTTCCATTATTGTTGATTTTTCAAAATGGATCCACTGATTTCGATAAATTTATGTGAGACCACCTAGGAAGAACTAAAAAGATTTTTTTGATTCGGATCGCGATTGGCGAAAATATCGATGAATATATATTGGGGGACATCTTACACACAAAACATTCATTCAGATGAACATAGAGCCTTCTACTCTTTGGATGTCGGTTAAAAATGCGACTATCTTCAACACAACTATTTCAAATGATACATTTACTGGAGGATGACATTTAATTACATATTCGATTTTTTTTTTTAATTCAAACTAGAGTTGATTTGAGTAAAGTGTACCAGTTTTTAAACAAAAATGTCGGTTATCATATTTATTATTAAAATTTTGGAAATAGAACACCCAGAATGAATGAATATTCTCAAATTTATTGTTCAATTGCATTGTGCCGGCATTTTTGTTAAATTTAATGTCAACTAAATAATATAATTATACTTTTGATAAAGATAATTCATTTTCTTTCCTTGACTGCATCAATATTTAGAACAGAAAAAATGCCAAGTCGATGCTTGACTGCCTTCTTTTGACTGCTTCGATAGCTCAGTGATTAGTGACTCTGACATTTGGATCAAAGAGGCGTGGGGTCGATCCCCACCCAGGACAAATATTTATGTGATGAACATAGGTGTTTGTTCTGTGTCTGGGTGTTATTTAGGTACTATCTGTATAAATATGTATTTAAAATATGTATAAGTAGTATATCAGTCTCTGGCAGCTATATCACAAGCTTTGCTTAGTTTGGGTCAGAGATCGTGTATAAGATGTCTCCTAATACAATATTTATTTCCTACACAGGTCCAAGTCCATTGCAATATGCAATATTTGAATACTCAGAAAACAACCAAGAAAATGCTGACTATAAGATGACTACATTTTTCACTGCAATGGAAAAGTTCACAGAGAGCGTAGATATTAAAATAGATTCAATGATCTCTCAGGAAAATGACCTGAAGCAAAATATTAAAGAAACAATTGAGAACTTACTTTTAAAACAAACTACCAATATCACTCTACGTGTAACTGATGAAATAGACACGCTCTTGAAGGCAAAGAATACGGAAATAGTTAAAATGGTCGACCTTAAACTTAACGACATGAAAGATTTCACCAGAAATTTTTTAGCAATGCTAATTCAATCACATATGAATTTGCGCGAGGAAGTAAAAGAATTGGCTGATAAAATAACCTTATTTACTTCATCTGTTCCCAAAGAAGAAACAACCACTAATATTAAAATAGATGGTTTACAGAATTCTGTAGAATCAATAGAAATGTCAACCGAAGAACAATTTGTTGAAAAGGAAATTAAATCAAGTGAACAGTTAAATAATAAACCCGTATCAACTACAGATGATGATATTAAAGAAACAGAATTTAAAAAATACATAAATAAATTTATGCCCATCGGATATCAAGACGAAACCGAATGGTCTAGGAAAGACTATAATGGAATTTACGATGAAATATCTAAAGAATCAATAGAAACGACGACCGAAGACCCAAATACGATTAAGGATATTATTTCTAAAAAAGAACGTAGTGAACAGGCTGAATCTATCAGAGCTAGTTACACAGATGAATCAAAAGAAAATGCAAGCTATACATCTTTGTGCGACCTTGTTATTTCAAGCTCTATAGAAAACACAGAGGACGTCTGGGAGGTAGATCGGAATCCTAAGTTGGATGACCTGGATTTATCCGTAATTGCCCAAACAGGTACCTAACTAATTCTTCTGTTACAGGATACAGGTACAGGATTAGGTAAAACATACAATTTATTCATACACAAGTGAGAAGTGTAGTACCTTTTATAATGACTAAAATTATCCAAATGTACAATAATTTCATTGGATCCATATGGTTGTGATTGTGGTTACGAATGGTTGTGATCCATACACGACGTTTATTTATACCAGAGATCCAACCTCAAAATCTTAAAAAAATTTGCTGTGCCGTACATTTTGTCCAATGTATTTTTTTTTGTTTGGAACTTCTAATTTTAATCCGCGATTTCAAGATTATTCCTATCCTTCAAAAAATACATACGTACCTATGTAAGTTGGTCTTTACATATACTATACATATCGTTTCCTTTACTTTACTTATACGTTTCTTTGCATCCAAAGGAGGTTGTCTGGAACAAAACGCCTTTAGCGATAAGACCGCCTTTTGTGCATTTTCTGTCATTGTTTCTTTTGTTATGTTTTCCTATTTGTCAATAAAGTGTTGCTATTGTATTGTATAAGTTTTCGGGAACAATTATTTATCGGAACGACTTTCTCTTTCTAATTTTTGTAGTACTATGAAATTGGGTTTGCAGGGTGCACGTACACTGGTCTGAGAAACTGTGAACCGTTCTACACCCCGGCGCTGGCGTTCGACGGGTCTCCATTCGAGTGGCGTGGAGCGCTGAGAGGCGCAGAAAACGGAGACATTGTGGTGCAGTGGGGCTCCGACGCTGGATATGCCTTTTGTACGTAACATAAAGCTAAAATAGTCTGCGCCACACCAGTTGGCGGATGAGAAGTTAGCCACAGATGACACTTCGCCGTAATTCGCTAAATATTACGCATGTGTGCACAATGCCGATGCAAGTGGCGTAGTGGTGAGCATGGCCGCAGGGAGCGCGCGGGAGGCATGAGGTTGGCGGGCGGGTGTGCCCCGGCGCGAGTCCCTCTGGCTCCCGCACATACCTATATTTTGCCTTTTGCGCAGCGTTCTGCGCCTAACTTCTCATCACCCGGATTGTGTGGCGCGGTTTATACTTAAGAGTAAGTAGAAGTGGGCAGGTCACATAGCATACAGAGCTAATGGCTGATGAGGCCTCCATGCACTGGCAAGCGTATTGAAGGGCAAACTATCTGAAAAGGATGATAAAGATGAAGATAAGTATAATTGTCATAATGACGAATTCACAGATGAAACAAAATTTAACGACTGCAGAGATACACTAGATGAGAGCCTCTCCTAGCCGGTCTTATTATAAATCTATTATGAAGAGTTACGTCGAACACTGGACGGTTGATTTAATGATGACAATGGTAAAGAGCTTATCCTAAGGATTTTTACTTTAATCATCACCATGTGGGATGTATAGCCAGGAAGAGAGAGAGAGAGAGAGTTAGTACCTAGTTTATCTACGTAGTTTTTTTAGGGTTCCGTACCTCAAACGGAAAAAACGGAACCCTTATAGGATCACTTTGTTGTCCGTCTGTCGCATAAAGATATCGAGTTGAAATTTAAACTGTATACTCTATGGTCTCTTGCAGTTTTGTAAAAGAAAAACTTATCAGTTGTCGTTTAAAAAGTTAGAGCAGTTTATGTCGTAAAAAAATGCATATTTCGACACTCACAAAAATCAAAACCTACAGGGTACATCCCGTTGACATAAAATTATGAAATTTGGCGAGAAGCATTGTCTCAGATTACACATATAGGAATAAATCTTAAAACTGTACATTTTTATTTAAATCACAAAAAATAGGGCCTCAAAATTCACAAAAAAAATATGGGTTCAAAACTCAAAGTGAGTAAATCATATTATGTAAGGTATCATATAAAAGAACTTCATCAGCACATGCTAAAACAGGTTATTAATTATTTTAACAATGTGTAATTTTCAACGTATGACGAGAAAAGTAAAAAAAAACTTTTTCTTACTTCCCAATTCTGTGATATTTTCTGGATTTGTACGGAAACCTCGAAGTGCGAGTCTGACTCGCACTTGTCCGGTTTTTTATTTTAATGTTGTCAACACTCGTTATTATTTCTTCTTTTGCTTTGATTGCTTCTGTAACTAGAGAAGGTTGGCAGTCAACTCGGCATATTTCTTTTTGTCCTTGTCATTATTACTAGATGTACCTAAACTTAAATGTACATTCAGCGTGGCAATGCTGCCAGCATGCTGGGCACGCTGCCAACTGGCAGTGGGCTTGAGCACTTGGATTATCTTTAGACCTTCAAGGGTCTCTGGATGATCCAATTGCTTTCTATGTAGTAGTAGTGTAGTATTGTCATTATTAAAAAAAAATGTACTGTGTAATCTACATAAATGTCACGAAATAAGTTTAGGTCAAAGAATATAATAAGAGGTATCATTTTTCTTTATTTTTATTAGCCTTTTCTTGCAGATATTGGAGTAGAGGGCAATAACAAAACGCAGTTCATCCAGAGGAGTCCGTGGACGGATCTGGAGAGCCGTCCCACGCCTGGGATCCTCTCCCCCGACCGCTATGTGCCGTTCTACATCAGGATCCAGGAAGGTCAGGGTCTCTTCATCAGTAGTCTGTTCATACCTAATTCACACGTTTTTACACATTTTCCGCCCTCCTGGAGTCAAAATCCTTATGTCTGAGGGTTATGACTATCATCATCCATGAGCTTCTCTAATGATTTTACGCCGTCGGTCGTTCTCTATTCTCGGCGGCATGAAGCTCCTCGTAAGCTGAGGTCTGACGTGTCCAGAGTGGTGGGATCTGGTCGGAACAACGTATTTTACACGGCTCCGACATTTTACACGAAAAGTCATTGCAAAAATCAGCTCGATAATGGTCTTTCGAGAAATAAGTAAGCGTCGGAGTTATTGACCGACGAACCGGAGGAGGTAGGTACTCAATTCGATGCGTATATTTTTTTTAATATGTATAACCATACATAACTTGTTTTATAGTTGTCCGATTTCAATAATTCTTTTATTGGAAAGAGTATACTTCGAAATTGGTCCCATTTAAATTTTACTGAAATTGGGTGAGCCATTTTTTATAAATCAACAAGTGAAAAATGCTACATCGAACCGTGCGAAATATTCGCGAATTCTGTACACGGGTGAAGTCGGTCACGCTATTTTTTGCAAAAAATAATCTTGAAAGGCACCTGAAAGCTTCTGACATAGCTAAAAAATCGTAAGGAACAGCTTTATTACTTCTGACTATTCCAACATACGTCATATTAAAATTTATATGAACACCGGATACAACTCACGATTATTTGAGCGGTCGAACCGCTATGCGTCCGACCGGTTTCAGAGTAGTTAGTACTCTTTCTTCAGGGAATACGCGCGCCCCCGACAACGGACGCCCGCGCAGTCGGTTCGACCGCTCAAATAATCGTGAGTTGTATCCGGTGTTCATATAAATTTTAATAATGAATCCTCACGCTAGTTTTAATGAATACGTCATATTGCAATTATTTTATGATGAATACTATGATATCATAAAATATCTTAAAACATACCCCGCAAACTAGCAAATAAGTATATTAAGTTTATAATATTGACTGTGACTTAAATTTCACATATTCGTTTGCATTTAAAGGAGTCATGACGTTCGGCCAGGAGTGTGAAAGTGAGCCTATGTTCACGTACAACGTGAATATCCAACCAGGAGAGCCGGTGTACGTGTCCTTCTACCCGTTCACTCCGCTAGGAGGCAAGCACCTCTTCCACTGCCCCCCGGCTGCAGGTAACAAAGACTTCTGTAAAATACCGTCATTATCATCTATCAATCAGCCGACGTCCACTGCTGGACATTGGCCTCCTTTATGGATATCCAATAAGGCCGGTTAGAAGCGGCTTGCATCCAGTGCGTTCCAGCGGTACTTATATTGTCAGTCCACCTGCCCCCCGACCGCCTAAGCAATAGCAATCGTAATAGCAATCGTTTATGACTTCATTTTAGTCATTTGGCACCGCCTATGTGACGTTAGCCATTAATTGCTTTGCGCGGAGAAACTAAGTACTTAGTATTTTCTTTGGTAAATAATTTTGTTCATTGAACATCTACATTATCCTACTAATATTATAAACGTGAAAGTTTGTGAGGATGGATGGATGGATGGATGGATGGATGTATGGATGTTTGTTACTCTTTCACGCAAAAACTACTGAACGGATTGAGATGAAACTTTGCAATAATATAGCTTATATATCAGAATAACACATAGGCTATAAATTATAATGATATATTGCGTATGCGGGCGAAGCCGCGGGTTAAAACTAGTAAGACAATATTCTGACCAATAATCAAATTTTGATTTACTCAGCCGTGTTCTATTTTTCAGGTGTACCTACTGTGAAAGAATAAATAGGTATAATTCGTGCTGGCCTTACTATGTCTCACTTCTGCGCTGACATAACTTTTAGTCATATCTTTTTATACGTATTGTATAATATAATTATACATAGTAAATATTTAAATATTTTCCATTTTTAATACGAGTAATCAGTTCTACTCCAATGTATTTATTAAAAAATATCTGTTTTTACGAACGTGTTTTCAATTATTTTATGATAGATAATAATAGATTAATTATATCTTATAACAGTAATCATAATATGCTATATATATCTTATATTACTAGTTTTATATTGTTTTGATTAGATTTTTGAAATTGTATATTATTTTTATGAAAAAAATAATAATATAAATTAAACTAAATAAAGTTAACTCGTGAAAACAATTAGTTTATTTATTATTTAACTGGCACTGAAAAGAAGGTTGTGGGTGTTGATGATGTTCAAATCTATATCACTCACTCTACATAAGAGCCCCATGCTTATGTTTGATATCATGTATATACAGGGTTAGTTTTGCGACTTTCATCAAAACTAAAAAAAAAACATTCCATACATTTTGTCGGGTGTGAACGATATATATTTTTTGAGATTTGATAAAAGTCGTTAAACAAAAGTTGTTAGTTTTGATGTACAGAACAAGCCCCTAAAAGGGTGCTAATTGATTAGAAATAATCCTGTATACGACAGCGAGCGCTGCGTGATGTCATGAGTGTTTCCTGTTTTCACAGGGGTCAACATTGATAACCTACGCTGATAATTTGCGCATGCGTGTTTATTCTAATGTTGTAATTAGACAGTTTATAACCATACGATACAATTAAATCTTACTAATATTATAAATCCGAAAAGTTTGTTGGTTTGTTCCTCTTTTACGTCGCAACGGATTGGCTTGATTTTTGGCATGAATATAGATAAACTACAATCTAGCGCTATCTATCATCATCTACATACCCAGATATATGGAAACTCTCGCGAGTAACTCCTATACCTAAGGGAGGCTCCATTAAAAACGGTCAAAACTCGTAATTGAGCGAAGTGCATATATTATATAAAGCATGTTCAAAATTGCAGCATGTAATGGTGAAATTAATGTGCCACTATTTCTATAAAAACGACGCCGGTAGTTGTGTTACTTTATTTTATTTGCTTCTAGAAGTTTCGTTTTTTTTAAATTTTATATTTTTGTGATAATACAAAATAAATGCATGCCAAAAATGAACTTACGTGGAAAATCTTTACTTTTCTTTAATAGTACTTGAGATACAAAGTTGTAGGTATCACTAATTGCATAGGTTAACAATTATGGGGGAATATCCTCATTTTTCTTTAATGGTACTAAGGCTACAAAGTTGTGTCACTTGTACCATCAATGGAACAAATCAATGGTACTACTGACACTAAGGCACATTTCATTAGTAGAAAACTATAGACCTATAGCTGTTCTCTCGACCCCAGGAAAGATTTTTGAATCTGTATTAAATCGTCACATCACTGGGCAAGTCCAGTCTCAGTTATCAGACAATCAGCATGGCTTTAGAGTTGGCAAGTCAACTGCAACCTGTAACAAACCTGCCTACCCTAGCCTAATTAATATAATTTATAAACCTAAGAAAAGTAGAAACTATTTTAAGAAACCTGTCTAAAATAAAAAGTCAGATGAATTGATTTAAGAAACTTGACTTGCTCTTATTTGTCCTAGCTTTATGTCATACTAGCTATGCACCCTGGTTGCACTTAATTATAAAGAAATTATAAATTGAACCTCATGAAGAAATTTCCTAAGATATTAAGAACGCCTTATATATTGCAATAGACATCCAATAAGACCCCAGCTTACAATTCGTATTGTTGAATAATGAGAAATATTAATACTTAACTGTGAACCTCCCAGGTTCATATCATAATCAGGAACTACTAGCGCCATCTGCTTGCGGTTCACTTGATAAGTGACTACCTACTTTTTGATACTAGTATTCTGCAGTGAGATTCCTATCATAAATATCTAATTTATTTACCTACTTGTACGTTAGTTTGGCCAGTGTTCGTCTAGTGGTAGATCCTGCATTGTAGACCGCATAAACCCTAGGTAAAGGAGATTCGAAAGACCTATCAGCCTAATAGAATATCTAAGTTCAGAAAGAAAATCCTATGTTTTACCTACTTTAACCTTTTATGAACCTGTAAGTATTTTTCTAATCTCAAAGTGAACTGAAGTATCTAACTAATGCCTCAAGAGATATTTAGAAATACTGATTTTAGAGCTTCTTTGTTTCACGCGGAGATCATTGGAATATTTTTGTTCTGAATGTAATGTAGCTTTATAAAGTTACGCAGATTTTAGATTTTGAAAATATAAGATATGTGTTTAGAAAGTATAAGAAATCATTATGAAGAATATCAGAGATTCTAAAACTTGAACTCTAAGATAACAAAGAAACTCTATCATTGATCTAATATTAGTTGTCAAACTACAGGTAATAAAAGAGTTAATTAGTCAGTAGGTATAGTATTAATTTATTTCTGACTGTTAGTTAATTTTAAAGGTATAATTTTTTATTTATCAGAGATTTTTATGGTTTTATGTTTATCTCTGATTATTTACCTAATCATGGCGCTCGCGAGAGCTGAAAACCATGAAACAAATGACTCTACGTGTCTTCGTAAACTAACGCATCCCTGGCAAAAGAAGACACAAGAAAACCAGGAGTCGCGAGTGTCTTGTCAGTCTGAGCTCGGTTATTTCGTCCACTTGACTATTTTATTTCATAATGTTAAGAAAATCATAAGTCTTGCATGAATTCCAGAGTGTTCACAAGAAAGGCTCCAAGATTACTATAGATAAAGGTTCGAGAATCGACTTTGCCATATAAAATAATGTGTAAAACAATATTATAATAAGTCATCAATAACTTTATTTCAAAGTGAGCGGAATTTACACTCTTTAATACGGACACGGGTTATCCCTCCTTTACGGAAATGAGAAACACAGGCCCAAGCTCTACCTGGCTTCAAGAGTTCTGCGCACTGATAAAAATACAGCATTGATCAAGTAGCACTAACGGCTGATATTCAAATAATGTGTTGTAGTAAGTAATGAGATATAGCATTAGACGACTCTGCAATCCTCTAATTAAATGTAAAGAAAATATAATCAATCTAAAAGAACACTCTGTCCTTCACAAGTTTCTATACTGTTAAGTCTGGTTATAATATGGCGTCACTATAGGATTTAAACTCGAGTATGGAAGACTTCCTTAAATCGGTTGCTTGTTCACATAATATGATTAGAGCTGAAACAGTAAAAATGTTATTAAATCTGTAAATCACTTGTGGGACTCTTAAGAGATTATAGGGATGAAAGTCTCGAGTACTCATAATCGAGAAAGCATTCAGTATTTGGACTATACCATCATTGTAGCTTGGAAGAAGGAAAACAATGTGTAACGGTAACATAATTCCATAAAGCAGATACAACGACATATAAATCCATCTTCTCGCATTAGTCCAATGCATTAAAATGGCTCTACCTCCTTAGAGAAGAAAACATGGCAAAGAAAACCCATACAAGACCGCCATAGGAACTCGTAGCCGAATTTAAATTTATCAACCCACAACGGGTCAGCGTAGAATATTGTCTTGCTTCTATAATGTGACGTAACTTTGTAGCAACACACTCATACTCGTAAGATAATAGTTATACATAAGAATTCATATCGCATTGAGTCAGCATGACGGACGTAGGCCTATCTTACTTGAGCAGACCTTAATACTTCTTCAGGAAACATCGTAAGACAACTTATGCAAGACCGCCATTAGGTTATTGTATTGTAAATGTATATTTATCAACCCGCAACGGGTCAGTGTAGACAATATGGTATTGTATCTATAGTGGAGCGCTGCATCGAAAACATCTCGTGCTCGTATATAGTTGTATGAGAATAAATACGTATGAGCATTCATACCACATCGTGCCTGCGAGGCGGACATAGGCTTATCCTCGTTTGCAGATCTTAAATTGACAGTTAGTCATTTACATCACTAATGCAGAACAGAACTGTTCGAAACATTAACTGCTGAATATATTCTTTACCTATATATGTATATTAATTTGAAAAGGAATAAGATTATACGAAACCAAACCCTCTAGAAACATCTTCGTCCTTCGATAGAAAACATCCTGCTTCTTGGAACTGATTTTTCGTCGTAAGAGCTCATGATTAACCGCATTTCCTTTTCTGCTCATGATCCTCGCTGTTTTATATCACTTTGTAAGCTAAAATCACTGAAATATCTTGAAAATCTGCAAAAATAATCCTAATTTTTCCGCAGTGAAGTCCTAACTGACAATCCCCGTCAACCCCCGTTCTCTTTCTAATTCTCTTGTTTAAATCATGACTTTTTTACTAAGTGTCCTGCAAAGAATTGATATACCTAGATTGTAGTTTTGTTGCTTTTTAAAATGTATTTATTTAACCTGTTTGTTTAAATATTATTTGAATGAAAAGTTACTTTGAATAACATTAGGAAATATGATAAATTCATATGAGAGACTCCTGACCTACAACGATGCCTTCTTTTTATGCCTAATTACTCAGGTGTGGACGACAAACCACCTGAGGTTTGTTACAAACCAACTTAATAAACTTTGTGGACTACGCTGTTAGAGGTATGGATCAGACAAAGCAAATAGATGCTGCCTATTTCGATTTAAAAAAAGCCTTTGATCGCGTCGATACAGATGAGCTTCTAACTAAATTCGCCAAAGCAGGATTCACTCCGAAACTTCTACAGCTATTTGCAAGTTCTTTCACTGGTAGATATCAATATGTGCAGTTGTTTAGAGCTCGTTTTGATCCGTATCCAATCTGTTCTGGTGTGAGTCAAGGTAGCACATTAGGACCTTATTATTATTAGGACACAGTTTGTGTTCATGATCAACGACTTGCCTGAGGTTGTGAGAACAGTTGAGTGCCAGATGTTCGCTGATGATCTGAAGCTGTATTTGGCTATAGGATGTATAGATGACTGTGAGGCGCTCCAGAAAGACATCGATGCTGTGGTCAAATGGCCAGAACGTAATCACTTGGAATTCAACAATTCTAAGTGCAAAGCTATTTCATTTACCCGCTCTCGAAATCCCATTAACTATAACTATCAAGTAACTGGTGTCAGTCTGGAGCGTGTCAAAGAAATTAAGGACTTGGGAGTAATTCTCGATACAGAGCTAACTTTTAACAAGCATACTAGCGATATATGTAACAGAGCATTTAAGTCACTGGTTTTGTTATGCGACAAGCAGCTAGATAGCTAGACAGAAGTGCCATAGTAATACTATATTATTCAGTTGTACGCAGCAAGTTGGAATATTCATATTCATATTCAATTTATTCATAAAATATTTCATTTACATGTCAATACTATACACAATCATTATGTAGAAAAATAGCCAATTATTGACAAGCACTTTAGCAAATAATAAACAATACAACTCTATAGTATGGGATCCGCACGAAAACAAATATAAGCTGATGATTGAAAGGGTGCAGAGGAAATTTTCTCGCTATCTTTATAGAAAAAATGTATGGGTACTATCCCTTTTTGTATCCGTCACTGTTTGTTGGTGGTATGGTGGGCATCGAAACGTTAGAGTTAAGAAGGAAATGTACCCTACTGATGCACTATTACCAGTTGCTAAATGGTTTGATAGACAACCCTTCCACGCTGGCTCGCTGCTCGCTAGCGGTGCCGGACCGGATGCGGCGGTCGCGCGCGTGCGCCGTGCGGAAATTGTTCCAGACTCCCAGTGCGCGCACTGACACTGCTTGGTACGCTCCTACGGCCCAAGCCATTCATTTGCTCAACGCTATGCTTGCTCATATGCCAGATGTTGACATATTTGCTGACAAACTTAAATCCTTTAGGATGTCGGTGATCACCTTCGTGGGTAATCACTGTATGTAAGGTTAGATAAAAATAATATTCGTGTTTGTTTTTGTGTATAAAATGTGTTTATGTCTTATGTATTGTGACTTGGCTTTATGTGCGTTTCGGTGTACACTGTAAGCGCAGAACGCATTTGAATAAAAAATAAATAAAAAGACGGAAAGTGACATAGGATACTTTTTATCCCGAAAATTGCATAGTGAAATTCCCGTAGGATAGGACAAAAACTATCGTTACAGGTGTATGATACTTCAATGCGTTACAGTCACCTATCACAACGACGCCAATAGGCCCAATTATGAAGGCACGATCGAAATTATACTAGCTAATTAGACTATTTCTGTTTCTTTTTCACTTTAGGCATTCAATAGAGAGAACACTTTTTACGTTGCTATTAAATTTACGATGTCGCCTTCATAATTAGGCCGAAAATTGATTGACGAAACGTAATTAGATGACAGGTGACATACATTGACTGCAGACTTTTATAAATGTCACGCTTAGCATATCAAAGGGACAAATTGTCTTTCCACTATTACGTCAGCTCGAAGAGGAAATAAAGTATGGATCGACAATGACAACTGACATTAAAATTATTTTACTTTTCGATATCTTTTAGATTAATTGGTAGTTAATTAAATAGTTTTATAGCCATAGAATGTGGCCTGGAACTATGCATTGCTAAGTTGGACTTTGGTCCCACGAGTTTATGTCTGTATTGTGATCTAATTTTGAGCGATTAATCATACGCTTTGTTAAAATAGTCAGAGTGCTTTTTGACAAATTTACATATTTCGAGTAAATAGATAGACACCAGGAACATAATACCAAGTTTAATAAAATATGGTTTATGCAAGTTATTTTTTGTGATTTTGAGAGTTTCAATATTTGCCAGATTACGAATACATTTTTTCTGTGATACAAATATTTCTTGTGCGTTTACACTATTCCCTCATAGTATAATTCCATATTAGAGCCATGAGGACGCGAATGCGTGATAAGCACTTTTTGCTGATTTTGAGAGTTTCAATATTTGCCAGATTACGAATACATTTTTTCTGTGATACAAATATTTCTTGTGCGTTTACACTATTCCCTCATAGTATAATTCCATATTAGAGCCATGAAGACGCGAATGCGTGATAAGCACTTTTTGCAGTCTGTAGCTAATCTGAGTTCGATGTTTTTAAGTTATGTAAATAAATTACAATGTTTAAATAAGTAAATAGCTTTATTTATTAAATTCTAGTTATTTCGAAGGCTTCAAAACAGAAGGCGGTTTTATTTAATGTCAGCATCAGCTCTCCACACTGTATAGTTAGTCTGAGTTTACTATCTGTCTGTCTATGTGTATGTCAAGACTCTTTATCTCGGGAACGCGTAAAGATATCGAGTTGAAATTTAAACTGTGTACGTATATCTATAGTCTCCTGCAGTTTTGTAAAAGAAAAATGTCTCAGTTATCGTTTAAAAAAGTTAGAGCCGTTTATGTCGTAAAAAACGCATATTTCGCACTCGCAAAAATCAAAACCTACAGGGTAGTTCCCGTTGTCTCAGAGTACACATATAGAAATAAATCTGAAAACTGTACATTTTTATTTAAGTCACAAAAAATATGGCCTCTAAATTCACAAAATATAGGTTCAAAATTCAAAGTGAGTAAATGGTATCATGTAAGGTATCATAAAAAAGAACTTCATTAGCACAAGCTAAAAAAGGTTTTTAATTATTTTAACAACGTGTTTGTACGGAACCCTCGATGTGCGACCCTGACTTGCACTTTTTATCCTATTTTTTTTAAATAACTACCACTAAATACAAGATCTACATAATCTAAAACTACATAAACTACTATATAACATGCCAAAATAGATAAATAAATTAAAAATAACTACCTGACACAGAGCAAACATCTATGTTCATAACATAAACACTTTCCCTGGGTGGGAATGGGAATCGAACTTCACAATCGAACCTCTTTGACCCAGTAATCAGGGTCACTAACCACTGAGCCACCGAGGCAGTCAAAAATATGATTCGGCCTTCACCAACTGTACCTGTCACATATAATGATGCCGATGTCGTGATTGATACAATAATTACCATTAGCAAGGAAGTACCTAGGTATGTAATGTTAGCCGCACACTCGATTCGCCAAATCGAGTGACAGCGGTACAACACTAACGCGCGACGGACGCGCTACACGACACTAGCGACGCTTCAGTTTGAACAGGGAATGCGCAATGGCGCGCTATCGTATCTTCTAATATTAATAACTATTGGATTAAAAGTGCAGTCTGTGATATATCAGTTTAATAATACGCCCACGATCGACCTTATAACTAAATTAGGGGGAGCAGAAGCATCCCCTTACAGTAAGTAGATAAAACCACACACTGAACTTAGCTTTGAAATGAGAAATAGCTAAAAAAATTAAAAGCTACCCGATCCCGCATATAGACTAGCTCCATCTCTTGAAGTCAAACTTAGAAACTCGTTGCTAATACCTCGCCGCCTCTGCCTTACTCTGTGTGAATGCAAGAGCTAAGATGCACACAATTTATTACTCAATAAACGTCGACCGTGATCCCTTTAAATTGCACACGCAAGGGAACAAACCATTTCGTATCCTACTCATACAAAATACAGGCTATATACGTTCCTAGTTCGGGTATTGCAGCATTTCGCCCCGCAAGAGGTTCGGCCCGATGGCGAATCGCTTATGACTCTTTTTGAAGACCTCCATTCGTTCTTAGAAATTGAAAAATAGAGCCCCTGACGCGGCCGCGTGTGACGTTTCTGTACTCTCGGTTTATCGCAGGGTCAGGTATAGATTAGGTGTATTAGCAACCCGCACTGGGCTCGCTTGGACATACGCTTTCGTTTATTATGTAGAAGTAAATAAATAACGCTTTAAAATAATAGTTCCTTACTAGCATTACTGTCAGCGATGCCATCGAACACACAAAAACAAGGACATGCACCCAGATCCAGAACATCCTCGTCATGAGTCATCGAAAGCACGCGCAAGATTACAATTAAAATGAGCAAAATCAGAAACTAATTCATTGCTGCCAGGGAAATTGAAATTGAAATTGAAATTGTTTATTTCCAAAAACTTATGAACTATGTACATATTGGTTAATAGTAAAATACACAAGTAAATTTATCCTAAATTAACGTACATACAAAATATTATGTACACTGCAGCCCACACTAGGGTGACCTGTGTCGTGGGCTGCAGGCTCTTTCACTTAAGCTAGCTAATGATTACTAAGATTATTTGTGAGTGAACGTGAAAGTGGGTGAGTGAGTGAGAGAATGAGTGGATTTTAACACGTGTGGTGTGTGTGTGTGTATATATATTATGATATGAATATATATTAAGAGGATATATGGATACATGAATACGAATTTGAGAACTAAAATAAATACCAAAAAGTTATAGATAGATATATATGGCATTATAGCTCTACATAAATAGTACATCAGATTACATGTATGAGTAATAAATAAATATCCAGATTCTTAAATTTACCTCTCAGATGTAAGTATATTACGCACTACAAGACAGCGAAAAAATAAAATAAAATAAAAAATCGGATCTGGAAGGCTATGACCTGGCTATTCAAGGAGGGCCTGATGTCTGGCTAGTTCACAAATTACTGTGTTCGGATTGCATAGTTGTCAATGTGTAGATTTGCCAGGGATCAGGCCCTTTAGTGTTATTTTATTACGGCAATAATTCTTAACGTTTCTGCATAACTCTGGGTAGAGAGCCAAGAGATTAACTTTTTTTTGCAGATGTATCGGGAAGTTTCAAGAATATTCAGTTTTTTATCTAGAAATTGATATAAAAATGGACCTTTGAAATCAAAACAGTTTTGTGCAAGCACTGTTCTAGTCTTTGGAAGTTGCCAAGTGTTGCGACGGTCGGACTTACTCTTAGTACGCACCAACTTGTTTAAAGCAGTTTTGTGAAAACGCAGAGTTACGGCGAGGATATAGAGTTGACGAACAGGAAGATAATTGGTGTCTTCGTACAATTTATCAGATGGATATCTGTATGGCTTCTTATAGCTGACTTTCAATAGAGCTCTCTGGGCTCTCTCTATTTTCATCAAACGAAATTCCGCTGCAGATCCCCAACAAACTATACAATAGTTAATTATTGATTGGCATAGTGATGTGTAGACTACTCTCAGTGTTTTTGGGTCGGCAATGGAGCTGAGCTTTTTGAAGATGTGTAGCATTTTTCGAAGCCGTCCACGCAAAGCAGTAATGTGATTGTCAAAGGAGAGCTTATGATCAATCATGACACCCAGATATTTTACACAGTCGACTGCTTCAAGTTCAGGGCAACCACATTTTGAGTTGCTGTAAGATTCACAATAGTGGAGTTTCAGTGAGAAAGGCTTCGGTCGCGACTTGTTAGTTATCCGGAATGCCATATATTTAGTTTTGCTGGCATTTAGTGTGAGCAAATTATTTTGTAGCCAGCTCGCCACCTGTGCAAGACCGTGGTGTGCCAAGTGAATAACCTCATCCCAACTATTTCCGTGAAAAAGTATGGCAGTATCGTCTGCGAAAGTGTAGATGTTTGCTTTATCCAATTTTAACTGGCAAAGGTCGTTGATGTACGCCAAAAATAGCGTCGGTCCAAGCACACTTCCCTGCGGAATGCCACAGGTTAGGGACGAGTAGTTGCTGTGCTTGTTTGAGATACGGACTCGTTGCTTTCTGTCACATAAATACGATTTAAACCAGTCTAGTGAAATTCCACGAACTCCAAGAAGCTCCAGTTTCCTCAGTAAGATAGGCCAAGACACTGTATCAAATGCCTTGGCCAAATCTAAGAATATTCCTATGCACTTCTTCTTGGAGTCTAGGTTTGCCGTGACCTGATTTACTAAGGCTAGCACCGCATCTTCAGTTGATTTGCTGTTTCTAAATCCGAATTGATTTTCTGATAAAATGTTGTTCTTTTCTAGAAAGCTTAGAAAGCGCTTATTTATCACCTTTTCTAATATTTTTGATAGAGACGGTAACAAAGAAATTGGACGGTAGTTAGAGACCATCTGTGTAGAGCCAGCTTTATAGATTGGACAAACGTCAGCAATTTTAAGGCACTTTGGTACGTAGCCTTTGATCATACTCAAGTTGCAGAGGTGAGCTATGGGAGACGCCAGAATATGGCTAGCTCGTTTTAGCACTACGTTGGTGATTTGGTCGCATCCCGGAGCTGATGATGATTTTAGGTTTGAGATAATTTTTGAGATTTCGAATATATCAGTGAAATAAGGGAATTCACAATGCTAGCAACATAACGTACGTGACGCCACCACTCGCGCGCAGAGTTACAATGCGCGCCCTCTATATACATACTACTGAAGTTTGGTGATCAGATCCGTAACCGATATATTAATCACTTGAACGGCAGTTTTTCTTTGAGAATTGAAACTGAGATCCCTGCATCAAGGCAGAAGTATTCCCAACTACACCAGGTGGGTCTTCAAATTACTAAATATTTCAGTACAAATACTTTAAAATATTCAACGAAAAATATTCGAAGTGATAGTGAACACAAAGTAATCAGTAGTACCAAACTGTATCCGCAAATCTGGCTATAAGATCTAGTTTAGAAGATCTAAAAAGAAAAAGAGGAAAAAAAATGGCAGCAAATAGAGGACACATATACCCACTATGGGTGGAACATACTGAATAGATATTAGAAGATCTTCGTGCACAAACGAACAGACCCGATTCGCTAGTTATTTTGTAACTTTATTTACATGTTTTTCTTAATATCTAAGTTTTCCACACTATATAAGTCCATTTTCCCGACGACTTCGCCAGTGAACGGTAGCAGTTCCATCGAAACAGTCTCGTCTGCAACATGGAGACCAAACAGAAGTGGTTGTTTTTGTTCTTCGCGCTATTAAGTGCTAGTTTGTATGGAGACGTCGCAGGGCGATTGGTACAAGGTATGTTACCCTTTACTCTCAATGTCATTATTACCATCATCGTCAATTCAATTCAATTGATTTTGTTCTAACCGTGTACAGAATTCGCGAATAAATGGCACGGATCGATGTAGCAATTTTCACATTATTGTTGATTTATCAAAAATGGTTTGGCCGATTTCGAAAAAATTTAAGTGGGACCAAAGTATACCTTTTTCAATACGAAAAGAATTATTGAAATCAGACAAAAATGTTGTGTGTACATAAAAAAGGAAAAAAAAAAAACAGAAGTGAAAAGTTGAACTTAAGTATAAACTACTAGAGTCTGGCTAACGAAAGTTGATACTGGAATTTTTCGCAAACTTTTTAAATGACAACACACGGATTTACCTTTAAATTGGGGTATTTTACCTTGTGTTAAAAACATTTTTCAAAGGTACGTCATTTACTTTTTACTAAACTGAACAAAATGATTCATTATTCATATTATTATAGTCTTAATCGTAATGAAGTATATAGGTACGCGTTGAAATCATTTGGATTATTTGGAGAGCAATGCAAAGCATCAGTTAACGTTACGTTATAATGACGTTATAACGTCAAAAAACAGAAAATAATTAACGTAATGAATATAAAACTTTTAACTAAATTTTCCGCTCTTTGTCAGTACCAACTTTCGTTAGCCAGACTCTATCATTTATGTGGTAAAATACAATATCACACTCGCACACTCGCGCAAGTGACCCTGCGCCGTCTTACGAATTTTCGATCAGGTCACGTGTCCTGACGCGAGTTTAATTTTTTTACCTATCCCAAAAAGTACACAACGCCACTAAAGAAGTTCTCACTTTAAAAAGATAATACGCGTCGACTTGCGTAATGAGTACCTTCTCCGTTTTTTCGTCGGTCAAAAATGGATTCAAATGCGACTATTTTCAACACATCTATTTTAAAGGATACATTTGAGGATGATGTTTGTCGGAGAATGATATTTAATCACATTAACGATTTTTTTAAATTCAAACTAGAGTAGATTTGAGTACAGTGTACTAGCTATTAAACAAAGATGTCGGTTAGCATATTGGAAATATAACACCAAAGAGAATATTCTCAATTTTATTATTCAAAGGCATTGTGACGACATTTTCGTTGAAGTTCCTGTGAACTAGATAATAAAATGATATACAATGTTAATATATATAATTTCTGTTTTTTTCCTACACAGGTCCAAGTCATTTGCAATATGCAATATATGGATACTCAGAAAACAACCAAGAGGGTGCTCACCAAGAAATTCCTGACTATAAGATGACTACATTTTTCACCGCAATGGAAAAGTTCACAGAAAGCGTTGATATTAAACTAGATTCAATCATCTCTCATCAAAATGACCTGAAGCAAAATATCAAAGAAATAATTAAGCACTTAGTTTTAAAACAAACGACCAATATCAGTCTATGTGTAACTGAAGAAATAGATACGCTCTTTAAAAAAAAGAATGCGGAAATAGTAAAAATAATCGACTTAGAATTTAAAGAAATGAAAGATTTCATGAGAGATACTTTAGCAATGCTAATTCAATCACAAATTAATTTGCGCGAGGAAATAAAAGAATTGGCTGATAAAGTAACCTTATTTTCTTCGTCTGTTCCCAAAGAAGAAACAACCATGAATAGTAAAATAATGACTTCTGCAGAATCAGTAGAAATGACCACTGAAAAAAAATTTGTCAAAAGGGAAATTAAATCTAGTGAACAACCTAATAATGAACAGGTATCAAGTACTAGTGGTTACATAAAAGAAACAGAATACAAAAAGGACATGAACAATGAATTCAAACCCATCGGACATAATCTTCGAGACGAAACTGAATGGTCTAGCGAAGATTATGATCTCTTTGAAGAATTAATGGAAACTACCACTGACGACCCAAATGTGATTAAGGACATTATTTCTAGTAAACAGCGTAGTGAACAGGCTGAATCAATTAAAGCTAATTACACAGAGGAATCAGAACATAACTATACATCTTTGTGCGACCTTGTTATTTCGAGCTCTATAGAAAACACAGAGCAGGACGTCTGGGAGGTGGACCGGAAACCTAAGTTGGATGACCTGGATTTATTCGTGATTGCCCAAACAGGTACATAACTAATTATTGTGGAACACGATTAAAACGTAAAATTTATTCAAACACAATTGAGAAAAGTGACAAGGCTTATTACAATAACTGACAGTTAATTAAATATGGCGTTGCTTTGCGAAAGTTCATCTTCAAATCTTTGTTTTGAATAAATATTTAGTGTATTTCCGCTCTGTTGTGTTGTAGGCATATAAGTATAATTCAATAAAAAAAACCTAGTAATATTTCAGTTACTGCACTAATTACTGATTTAGTTTCAGATTTCAAATTAATGTATTGAATAGGAGCCTTAAACAACAAGAAACAACATTATAATGCTACATCAGAACAGACAGGAAATACACTGAATAATTTTATTAAAAACAAAGATTTACAATCGAGTTTATGCAAATGTTTATTGAATGTACAATAATTTAATTACTGGTTATGTTATGATGTGATCCATACATGAGGTTTATGTTACGAGAGGCCCAACCCCGAAATTGTAACAATATTGCTGTGCCCATCGACTTGGCATTTTTTCTGTTTTTGTGCCATACATTTTGTCGAATGCAAATTATTTTTTTGTTTGGAACTTCTGGTTTTAGTCCACGATTTCAAGATTATTCCTATCTTTCATAGATTTCCTTTCTTTTTATATACAAACGTATATAAATTTTCGGGAACTATTTTTATCGGAACAACATTTATGTTGTAACATGATATTCGGTTTGCAGGGTGCACGTACACGGGTTTGAGATACTGTGAAGAGTTCTACACACCGCCGCTGGCGTACGACGGGTCTCCATTCGAGTGGCGCGGCGCGCTGCGGACCGCAAACAACGGTGGCATTACGGTGCAATGGGGTTCCGACGATCCCGACGGTGGATATGCCTTTTGTACGTAACACAAAGTTAATTCGTAAGAGTAAGTAGAAGTGGGCAGGTCACATAGCATACAGAGCTGATGACTGCTAAGGCCTCCACTCCATGCTCTGGCAAGCGTGTTGAAGCACAAACGATAGGGATGATGAAGATGAATTTAAGTATAATTGTCATAATGCCAAATTCACAGATGAAATAAAACGCCTATTTCGTTCCTCGTTGGAGTGGAACGCCGTTCCTCAAGGATCCTGTTTCTCGAATACTTTGTTCAGCTTTCTCCTAAATGACCTGCCGGATGCCATCGACGACGCAGAGATATATGAGTACATGTATGCTGACGATGTGGCCGCAGTGATTACTGCGCCATCATTCACACAGCTGCAGTGTAAGATATACTCTGTTGTTAATCAACTCGATGAGTGGTTTAAGTCGAATGGATTAGCACTGAATAAAGAAAAAATCCTGCTTTTTGACTTCTAATCTTTACGGGAGATCAGAAGCGAAATACACAGTAGTAACGATCGGAAACACCGCGCTAACAGGTTAACTCAACAAAATTACTAGGGTTTCTTAAACAACGTGTAACGGAAAGGCTGTATACATAAAAAGTGGGTTGATACTATACCTTATATAGATGCTGTATTCGAAATTCCGAGCCAAAATAACAACATTCACTATAAAAAAAAAAAAATATGACTGACTAGAAAAATCTTTTGCACGTAAACAAACATGTCACAACAAGGAAGTGTGGTCTGATTTTCATGGGCAAGGTCGTGTTATTGACCTCACAGCTGTTTAGTGTGATAGTGCTGAGCAAATGTGAATTAGTCATAAAAATGACTAGTTATTCAAAAAAAAAGATTAAAAATCAGCAAACGAACTTACACGGCTAAACATGCCCCCATCTAGTTTGTTACCGTTATCTGATTTGGTACTTTCAGTATGTATACAGTCTTTCCGTTACACGTTGTAGATAGCGCACTTGGGAATCGCACATACAGGAGCTACGTGGGAAGTTGAGCCGCTCGTGTTTCGCAATCAGGCGGCTCGCGAGCACGGCCATGCGGGACGTTGAGCGTTCCTGTTACTATGCCACAATCCCTAGTAATATTACGTACGGATTAGAACAGTGGGGCCGTGAGACAAACTACAAGAGAGCTTTTTCTTTGCAAAAACGGGCTGTGCGTGCCGTATTCGGGATTCCGGATGATGTGTCTTGTGTGGAGCTCTTAAAACTTCACGTACTGGCACTGCCGTGCGAGCTAATCTATCAACCGGACTAGGATGCGCATTGCGCACCACACAATATTTCTTTTGACGTGTCAGAACGAGACAGAGTTATGGCGAAGTATATATATATATATATATATATATATATGTCTCACTTCTCAGTAAATAAATACTTGGTAAAAAGTCCCTTCAGAATAGCAATGCTGTTTGTTCATAACCAGCATTTTATGCTGAGTTGGGAGTTTGGCACAAGTTTTGTAGCAGAATAGCGCTTGTATTTTTATTTTCATTTTGTCAACACTTGTTACTATTTCTAGGTGTTCGAAAATGTCACGAAATAAGTGTACTTTCTTTCATTATTTTTTATTAGCCTTTTTTTTGCAGCTATTGGAGTAGAGGGCAATAGAAAAACGGAAATCATCCAGCGGAGTCCATCATGGAAGAATCTGGAAAGCCGTCCCACGCCTGGGATATTGTCCTCCGACCGCTACGTGCCGTTCTACATCAAGATCCGGGAAGGTCAGGGTCTCTTTATCAGAAGTCTGTTTATCGGGCATGTAGCTACCGCCGAATCAATGATACGGGACCCCCGGGTTTAGGGGCGTAAGCAAAAATTAGTAAAATGTTATCCACAATGTTACTTTATCCCATGCTTCTCGGGAAAACATAAAAATCTGTCATACGTGCCTATAGAGTTTACACTTCATAAATGTCAAAATCAAAAAAATGCAATCTCTTTTTTGCTGATTAGTGGCATTAAGACCACTTCAACTCTATCAGTATTTTAGTTTCTTTCTTCAGAGGTAAGAGAGTCATTGCGTTGATATTGCTTTTACGTGCTATATATCTCTATATTATATATGCTGATATAGCTTTATTTTTGCTATTTAATATTGCAATTGGTCTATAATTTGTATACTCTGAATGACTCCCTTGTTTATATATAGATCTTATAATTAACAGTTTTAATTCTTCGGGATATTTACCATTTAAAATGCTCAAATTTATAAATTTCGCTAGTATGAGACTTATATGTTGTTTAATGTATTTAAGGTATTTTATTCCAAAATCATCTGAGCCCGGTGATTTGTTGCAGTCAATTTCGTCTAGTAATTTTATAATATATTTGGCATTCACTTTGCTGTATAAAAATTTACAAATGCTATTTTTTCACATAGTTGGATCGTTCTAAGAATAATAGATTGAAATGTATTACATACAGTATAAAATTTAAATATCTTGATATCTTGCCCATTACACATTTGTTTTTTATCAATTTATCTATGCCTAAGTTTTTTTAAGGTTCCGTATCCAAAGGGTAAAAACGGGACCCCATAACTAAGATTTCGCTGACCGTCCGTCTATCCGTCCGTCCGTCTGTCTGTCCGTCACCAGGCTGAATCTCATGAACCGTGATAGCTAGAACGTTTAAATTTACACAGATGACGTATTTCCGTTGCCGCTATATAACAACAAATACAAAAAACAGAAATAAATAAATATTTAAGGGGGGCTTCCATGAAACCTGAATTTTCAGCCGTTTTCGATCGATATTAATAACGGTGACAGGTAGATGCTTGAAATATTCACAGAATATTTAATTAAAAATAGACTGCCTCGGTGGCTCAATGGTTAGTGACCTTAACTTAAGCCAAACGGGGTGAGCGGCGACCACGGAACTTTTTATAATACTTACATTTTTAAACTCCTGATATCTTTGTAATCAAATGTCTGAATTAAATAATTTAAAAAGTGGCATAAAGCTAATGAAATATTTTTGAATCTGAAATTATTTATTTTGATAAGGATTAATACCTACCAAGATACAATTTAAGATCCTTTTCTGGCGACGGCATTTCAATTAATTTTTAAGAATAAAATAACAGTTATTGTGGCTTAACTATAATAGTTAGATATATGCTGTCGCGACACTTTTTGTAAATAATGGTGTGTTCTGCAAATTCGTAGTACATTATTTTATTCTATCATCAATAGTTTTCGCAGCGCACGCGATGTAAATAATATTTTAGACATTTTTTTACACCTTGGGTAACATTATTGTAGTTTTGGTAGGAATCCTTATTTTTTTTCTTGCTATTAAAATAGCCTATGTTACTCAGTGATAATGTAGCTTTCTAATCAAAAAATTATTATTAAATAGGTCCAGTACTTTTTGAGTTTATTCGTTACGTACAAAAATACAAATCTTTCGTCTTTATAATATTATTATAGTGTAGATTAGTGTAGATACGCGATGTACGGGTGCAGACGCCGGGTGGGTGGGGGGTCTCCTTCCACTCGTAAAAATCTATACACTCGTCCGCTCGCTGAGAGCGCAAGCGACGAACTTTTTAGACCAACGTATCAGGCTCTTACACGATAAATCATTGCATAAATCAGCTGTTCTGTTCAAAATTTTAATGGACTTTCGAGAAATAAGTAAGTTAGCTGTCAGTTTTTAAGACACGTGAAACCTTGACATCGCTGAAAAATACCGGACAAGTGCAAGTCAGGCTCGCACATCGAGGGTTCCGTACAAATCCAGAAAATTTTACAAAATTGGAAGACCCATATTTTGTGATTTTTTGAAGCCCTATTTGTTTGTGATTCCTATTCCTATATGTGTGCTCTAAGACAATACTTCTCGTCAAATTTCATAGTTCTATGCCAACGGGAAGTACCCTGTAGATTTTGATTTTTGTGAGTGTCAAAATATGCGGTTTTTTTAGACATAAACGGTTCTAACTTTTTTAAACGATAACTGAGAAGTTTTTCTTTTACACAACTGCAAGAGACCATAGATATACGTATACAGTTTAAATTTCAACTCGATATCTTAACGCGTTGCCGAGATAAAAAGTCTTGACATACACACAGACGGACAGCCTATAAGGGTTCCGTTTTTTTCCTTTTGAGTTACGGAACCCTAAAAATCGTAAGGAACAGCTTTTTTGCTTTTGACTGTTCCAACATACGTCCTATTGTAATATTTTAAAGAGTAATACTATAATATCGTAAAATATCTTCAAACATACCCCGCAAACTAGTTATAGGTATAATAAGCTTACAATATTGCCTGTGAGTCAAATTTCACATGTCCGTTTGCATTTGCAGGAGTTATGACGTTCGGCCAGGAATGCGAGAGTGAGCCTATGTTCACGAACAACGTGACTATCAAAGCAGGAGAGCCGGTGTACGTGTCCTTCTACCCGTTCACTCCTCTAGGAGGCAAGCACCTCTTCCACTGCCCCCCGGCTGCAGGTAACAAAGACTTCTGTAAAACACCGTCATTATTATCCAAACATCAGCCGTGTAATGAAACGCTTGCCCTAGACCTGCCCAGACTAGCCATTAACAAGGAAGGCATTTCATACAGTTGATAGAGCAGCCATTCTCAAAGTGTGTTCCGCGGACTCCTAGGGTTCCGCAAAGCCTCTGTAGGGGTTCCACGAGAATACTGAATTAATGAGAAAAAATAAAAACAAAAATAAATTTCAGCGACTCAGAAATGTTTCAAGATGACATTTGAAGAATTTGGCCAATATTACTGGGATGCATTTAATGGGGGGCTTCTTTTGAGACATTTTACCGAAGAAACGAGTACAAACTTTCTTTTTTGTTAATTTTAGGTCTCCGTCGAACATTTTGCTTTTCAAAAGGGTTCCGTCACCAAAAAAGTTTGAGAACCGCTGTGATAGAGTATTTAATAGAGTATATAACGGGAGGGAGAGCTTCTCACGGCGGGCAGACTCCGAAGCAGACGCAGGCGGAGGCCTCAGCAGAGGCGGGCGAAGGTCCCCGCGCCGCGGTTCTAGAATTCCGCAGGCGCTTTCGAGAGCGGTAGGATGTAGTATCTTGCGGGCCGCCAAGACGGCGGCGCGACAAAAATCTGAAAAGGGTATATTTTAGAAAAAAAATAAGGTGGTTTTTGCAGGTCCGAGTTTTCGGACCATCCAGACTTTAGTGGTCCTGAGGGAGGCCAGCGTAAACAATTCATCTTCGACTAAAGATGACTCTAGCTAGATTGACCGTCAATAAGAAAGAATAGATTTACAAACTGAAAGAGTTAGATTTGTAATAGGAATGATAATCATGTAACGAATTTTTTATCGAAAACATAGGAAAAGGTTAGTTTTCCTACAGCCGCAAGACGTTCACTGCTGGACACAGGCCTCCTTCTTGGATTTCCAATAAGGCCGGTTAGAAGCGGCCTGCATCCGGCGCGTTCCTTCGGTCTTATTTATATCATCAGCTATTTATATCACCTGGATGACCTACTCTGTGCTTTCTGGTACGTAGTCTCCATTCGAGAATATTATGGCTCCATTGGCCATTCGCTCTTGGAACTATGTGCCCTACTCTATGCCGTCTTAACTTGCTAATCCGCTGAGCTGTATCGGTAACTTTGGTTCATCTGCAGATCTCCTCATTCCTGATTCGAACACGCAGAAAGACTCCGAGAATAGCCCTTTCCACAGCACGTTGGGCTATCTTGAGCGTATTCATGAAACCCACGGATCATAATCACATTCTCTATAATTTTTATCTTCACTAAATCTCAGCAGTGTTTATGTAAAGTCGTTTGGGGTTGAGATATTGGGTCCGTGGAAACCGAGAGCTTATCTTGTTTTCAAAAATCTATCTGAGCGTCTGGTGGACGGGCGCAACGCGTCGCCATAATGCTAGTGTTTATTTGGCTCAACGAATAAGCATTGCCATTCAGGGAGGTCTGGGAGATAGGTAATTATGCCAGCACTCTGGGCACGCTACCAACTGGCAGTACGGTTGAGCATTTGTATTAAGTATACCTTCTGTGATTAAGTATTGTGGTTAATATTAAAAGTTTTTTTCGTGTGGTCGTAGCTGTAGATTTATTGTATGTATTTGTTGTAATTAATAGAGGTACTTCCTCTAATTTAAAAATATAATTCCATTATAAATTATTCTCGGGTCCCAAATCGATTCATAGAGCTAAAACATTTCATGTGTTCAAAAGAAGGTAATTATTGCGTGAGCGAAGTGAGCGTGAAATGTTATTCAAGTTCATAGAAATCTCAAAGAAACTAAGTAGAATTTCTTTGGTAAATTATTTTGTTCGTACATTGTAAGACAATATTCTGACAAAATAAATAAAATTTGATTTTGATTTACTAAGCCGTGTTCTGTTTTTCAGGTGTACCTACTGTGAAAGAGTAAGTAGGTATAATTCGAGCTGGCCTTCTCCTACGCTTACATAATTTTATTCGTATTTATTGTATACTAATATTTCATTATTTCCCATTTATAATAATCAGTTCTACTACAATGTAAATATAGGTGATTTTTCTAAATATTTTATGATAATAATAATTGTAGAAACTTAAATAACATTGAAAATAAGTAATAACTATTTACATACTTAAAAAAGAAAGAAAATTTATACTAAAATCACTAAAACTTACTAATCACTAATTGTAGCTTATAGTTATCATAATTTTATGCATTTCTAATTTTACTAGTTTTATATTGTTTTGGTTTGGGTTTTTCATATTAATTTTATGACTATACCTAAATAAAGTTAACTTGTAAAAATATTATTTTATTTATTTTTTAACTGAGGCAATGTAAAGAAGGTTGTGGATGTTAATGATGTTCAAATCCATATCACTCACTCACTCTACGTAAGAGCCCCATGCTTATATTTGATAGTAATATTTAATTGAGTGCCTTTTAATTTGAACCGAGCGAAAATTGATTTGAATTAAAGGCCTACGGAAATACTGAAAGCGCGACAAAAAGCGAGCGAAATTAAATGCCTAAATCACTCATCACGACTTAAGACTAAATATTTGATATACTAAGTGTACCACTGATTTCATTGTGACTGCAGGGTCACGTTGGATGCAAGCCGCTTCCAACCGGTCTTATTGGAAATCTATTAGGGGAGGCCTATGAACAACGCCAGGTCATATTGCTGATAATAATGTTGATTACTTTTTGTTTCGCACCTAATCTACATAAGCGATTTGCTTTTGGCACTTCGCCGGCTGCTGCCGCGGCACGCTCGCTTCGCTCGCTCGGCTCGTGCGTTGTTTTTCATGTTCTAACGTAACCTATACTAAGCGCTACACAAATTGGCGGATGAGAAGTACCTATATTTTCGAAATATGGGTATGCGCAGGAGCCAGAGAGATGAGACGTCTGGGCACACCCGCCCGCCAACCTCACGACACGCGGCGTCGGAATTGTGCACACATGCGCAAATTTTAGCGAATCACGGCGAAGTGTCATCTACGGCTAACTCCTCATCCGCCGATTTGTGTGGCGCTTAGTATACCCTATTTTTTGTTTCACACCTAATCTTTAATGTTAAAGTTTCGTCGAATATTGTCATATTCGACGAAAGTTTATTCGTCTAATAGTTGTTTGGCCTAGTCAAAGATTTGACAAATGATAAATGTTCTAAACGTTTTTTGTCATTATAATTAAATGTCATACAAAAATTTGCTAATCGTTGGTGGTCAAAGTAAAACATACAACCAAACAATTTTCCTCGAAAAGGCAGGAAACCATTTGTAACAATATTATTACCGCAGCTCATAAAACGCTGCTCTTACGTCCAGCTCAAACCCGACAAATAGTCTTGATAGTCGCCCACGTGATAGTCGCCCACCTATGATATTTTTCACCCGGATTATTATTATCCGTTTGATATTATGTGTGATATGCACAATAGCGAACGCAGCGTGATGCTGATGTCATGTGTGTTTCCAGTTTTCACAGGAGTCAATACCGATAACCTACGCTGATCTGTGCATGTGTGTTTATTCTAATGTAGTAATTAGACGGTTTATAATCATACGATGCAATTCAATTAAATATAAAAGATAATGTAACAATCTTATAATTAGACAAACAATTTTTGTAGGTACGTATGTGTAATTTACATACTTACAGGGTGACTTCGAATTAGCCATAAGGACTCTAGGAAGTACTTAGTTGTGGTCGTCGCTATGATTTTACTATGGTGACAACTCCGAAAGTTTTTTTTACTCTTTATACTTAGGGCTACATTTGGTCACCAACTCGCCTAATGGAAAGCAAAGTTGTAGCCGAAGATGGAGATGAAGCGCAAAGAAAAATCAGCTGTTCCACTCATTTTTAAATTTTTGTGTAGAATATTGGCGATTTCTGTTTCGGTCTCATAGTAAATGTTGGTCTTAATATATAGATAGATAATTCTTTATTAGCTTAACCACAATTATCTACAATACAAAAACACATGGAAAAAATCATTACATATTAGTTATACTAAATGGCGGCCTTATCGCTTCAAGCGATTTCTTCCAGGCAACCATGAACGGACAGGAAATAGCAGATTAACAAAACAGCGGCCTTAACAAAAATAATTTAAAAAATAAACAATGAACACATATGACAAGCAAAAATAAGCAATACTAACATCTAACCAATAATAATATTTATTGAAATAAATAGGACACATAAACAAACATGTATTACATAATACAAAAATAAACTTACTTTTTTTTTTTTTCCTGCTCAACGTATAAGCATTGCCATTCAGCGTGGCAATGCTGCCAGCATGCTGGGCACGCTGCCAACTGGCAGTGGGCTTGAGCACTTGGATTATGTTTAGACCTTCAAGGGTCTGTGGATGATCCAATTGCTTTCTATGTAGTAGTAGTGTAGTATTGTCATTAAGACTTAAGTATAAACTTACTTATATCATCATCATCATCATCATCATATCAGCCATAGAACGTCCACTGCTGGACATAGGCCTCCCCTAATGATTTCCAATAAGACCGGTTGATAGCGGTTTGCATCCAGCGCGATCCTGCGGTCCTAATAAGGTCATCCGTCCACCTTGTGGGTGGACGTCCTACGCTGCGCTTGCCGGTACGTGGTCTCCACTCAAGAACTTTTCGACCCCATCGGTCATCAGTTCTCCGCGCTATGTGCCCTGCCCATTGCCACTTCAACTTGCCAATCCGCTGGGCTATGTCGGTAACCTTGGTTCTTCTACGGATCTCCTCATTCCTGATTCGATCTCGCAGAGAAACTCCGAGCATAGCCCTCTCCATGGCTCTTTGGGCTACTTGGAGCTTACTAATAAGGCCCATAGTGAGAGACCACGTTTCTGTGCCATAAGTCATCACTGGCAACACACACTGGTCGAAAACTTTCGACTTGAGGCACTGAGGTATGTCGGACGAGAAGACGTTACGCAATTTTCCAAACGCTGCCCAACCGAGTTGGATTCGGCGATTGGCCTCTTTCTTGAAGTCGGACCTACCTAACTGGACTACTTGTCCCAGGTAGACGTACGAGTCAACGACTTCAAGAACCGAGTTCCCAACTGAAATAGGGGTGGGTACAACATGAGAATTACACATGACCTTTGTCTTATCCATGTTCATTTTAAGACCCACCTGTTGAGAGACTTGATTAAGGCCTTCGAGCATCGTGCTGAGTTCTTCCATCGACTTTGCCATGACCACGATATCGTCGGCAAATCGAAGGTGAGTGATGTATTCGCCATTGATATTGATGCCGAGTCCTTTCCATTCCAGGAGCTTAAAGGCGTTCTCCAGAGTAGTAGTAAACAGTTTCGGAGATATTACGTCTCCCTGTCTTACGCCTCTCTTCAAAGGGATCGCCTCGGAGCTATCTTCCTGTACTCGAACCGACATAGTGGCGTTATTATACAAACACTTCAGCACTTCAATGTACCGATAGTCAATACGGCATCGTTGAAGAGACTCAAGCACAGCCCATGTCTCAACCGAATCAAAGGCTTTCTCATAGTCCACAAACGCCAAGCAAAGTGGCAGGTTATACTCCTCGGTCTTCTGTATAACCTGCCGCAGCGTATGTATGTGGTCCATGGTGCCAAAGCCCTTCCGGAAACCGGCTTGTTCGGGAGGCTGGAAGTCATCAAGCCTGCGTTCGAGACGATTCGTAATGACCCTTGAAAACAACTTATAAACATGGCTCAGAAGCGAGATGGGTCTGTAGTTTTTCAATAAGGTGTTGTCACCTTTTTTGAAGAACAACACCACCACGCTTCTGTTCCACGCTTCTGGCGTTATGCCCTCGAGGACGACGGTGTTAAATAGCTTCTGAAGGACTTTTAGTACCGGCGTTCCACCCGCTTTCAGAAGCTCTGAAGTAATTCCGTCGTCACCCGGCGCCTTATTGTTCTTAAGTTGGTTCAGGGCTATCCTAATCTCGTACAGGCTAATGTCCGGGATATCTTCGGTGAAGTGTCGGGTTAGTTTGGCTCTTGGGTCTTTGGCCGCGCTGTTTACAGGCTTTGCTACCGAGGCGTATAACTGTCCGTAAAACCTTTCGATCTCCTGCAATACCTCTGCCTTGGTTGACGCTATACTGCCATCTTCTCTCTTCAGCTTTGTCAACTGGCTTTGCCCAATAGACAAATGCCCTGCGAACACTTTGGAGCCTTTGTTCCGCTCTATTGTCTCTTTAACATGTTTAGTATTAAAGAGACGAATGTCGCACCGCACCGATTTTGAAATCTGTCTATTGAGCCGCCTGTATGACTTTGCATCATCGGAAGACTGCAGTCTTAGCGCGCGTCGTTCGGCCATGAGATTTAGAGTATGATCGGAGAATTTCTGAGGTCTATCTGAACGGCGGGGTCTAAAGAACTTAGAACCCACCGTTTGGACAGTTTCTACGAGCCCGTTATTGATCTCGTCCACCGACGCAAAGTTCTCCAGGCAAGCAAAGCGATTCGAGAGCTCGAGCTGAAAGTTTTCGGGGTTTTGTATGTGGGCACGAGTAGGTCGGAGCGTAGACTTCATCAGGCGGGACCTTTCGAGTTTAACGTTGATATTCAGTTTGCCTCGCACGATTCTGTGATCACTGCCGGTTTTTACCCTGTGGATCACGGAGACGTCGTTAAATATCCGTTTCTCGCTAGTCATGATGAAGTCTATCTCATTTCTCGTGGTACCGTCGGGACTCATCCAGGTCCATTTCCTGCGAGGTGGCTTCTGGAAGAAAGAGTTCATCATGAAGAGTTCCTCTTTCTCCAGAAAGTCTGCCAGCATGTGGCCCCTGGGGTTCCGTTGCCCATATCCAAATTGCCCCACTCTCAACTCATCATCGCTTTTCTTGCCCAACTTCGCGTTGAAGTCTCCCATAACAACCGTGAAGCGGGTCTTAGACGTATGTATGGCCCGACTTACATCCTCATACATAGCTTCCACTTCATCATCGGGGTGTGACGAGGTCGGTGCGTATACCTGGATGACCTTCAACGAATATCGTTTGGATATTCTGAGTATCAGGTATACAACCCTGCTCGACACACTTTCGATGGTAATGATGTTGTTAACGAGAGACCTGTGAACGAGAAAGCCGACACCACCTTGGGACCGTTGGTCACCTTCCCGGTAGTACAGTAGGTTGCCGGATTTCAGGGTTATCGTGTCCTCGCCCTCTCTACGGACTTCAGATAACCCCATAATATCCCATCGCAACCTACCCAACTCTTCTTCCAGTTCCGCAATCTTCTCATCAGTCCTCATGGTGCGCACGTTATATGTTGCCAGGGCCAGTCGTCGTCGGTTGGGGTGGCAGCCGGATCTCTGCCGGGGATTCTTAGCACCCCTTGCTCCGCCGTTACCGTGGTCGCTGCCGGAACCAGGACTAGCGGAGCTGCCGGGGACTGGGGGCCTGGTTCTATTTTGTACAATCATAAGGGGGGGGTTTGCCCATAATTGCCGCGCTGGGCAAGCGTGTTGGCAATCGCAGGGCGTAGCTCTCGCGACGGGGATGCTGCTGCCCATCCCCGCCCTGTTGCACTTGAGCTACGCTGTTCTGGATGGGTATACCGCCAACAGTCGGTTCCGAACTTACTTATATGATTACATTCTATTATTACTTATACTTACTTAAATAAATAAATATATAAAGCGAGCAGAATCAATAATGTACCTAAGAAGACAGGTTTGAAAACATTCAGTGATGGGGCGCGTCTGATATCCACCGGTAACTCATTCCATAATCTAACAGATTCCACAGTAAAAGATGAAGTGTAAAAGTTTGTCATATATTTAGGAACGTCAGGTTTAAGATTCTCAGATGATTTTAAAAAGCGGGTTAGAAGGAGAAGAAGTATTGAAGAGAGTATTGAAAAGAAAATAAACGATATGAATATCCCGGCGACGACGAATAGGAAGCCACTTAATGACGATCACAACTACATACCAGAGTATTGCCACTAAATTTGGAGTTATCTCGTATACGATATAGCTCTAAATCGGCCATTCTTCAATTTGACGCTTTTTGCCTCATTACCGTACCCTTTGTTATTTTTAATTGCTTTCAATTAAGAGCCATTCTTCGATAAGCAAGTTTTTACGTGTCCCGGGTTTGAATAATGCGTAATATTGTACTATCAAATTAAAATTTTCAGTCGGAGTCAAATTAACAAAAAAAAGTAGGTAGAGTCTGGCCAACGAAAGCTGTCCAAGAAATTTTAAAAAATCAAGAGCTGTTAACCCTGGCTCTACACTGCATAAACGGAGTTGATACTACTTATTTTTCAGCAAGTACATTTTTTTCGAGTTGTTATAATTTTGTTTTGTTAGCAATTGTTGTTGAAATTTTTGAATGTATTATGAAGAATATCAAATAAAAGATTACTTTTAATTCTGTCTTTTTATTATTTTCAAATAATCCATTATTTATGTACAGTCGAGGACCCCGAGGAGCCGTACAAATATAGGAGCTATGAGTCATAGTTAAAATCGGATTCCAAAAACTCTACACCTGATATTGAATCAGCTTCATTGCTTTCTTCGCTGCTACTGCTACTGTCCCCAACATGAATTATGAATGGTTCAAGTTCGTTTTCAGTAGTACGAAACGTCAAAGTGTCAATTTTGACAGTCTTAAATTATTGCCATTTCAAAACTTCTGAAAATAATACGTGGACAGCTTTCGTTGGCCAGACTCTAAGCACGAGTATGAAATTAAAAGTAATTAACAAAAAATCGCCAAATAGGAGAATATTGTTTTTATACTTTCGCGATTTGAACACATTATTATTATATACTACGGGACTAAAAACTATCGCGCACTAAAATTACGAGATAAATAAATACCTCCTCATCCCGACGTTTCAGCCGAGTTGCATTACCATTGCAGACCGTGCAATTAGCCCCGTAGTATATAATAATAATAAATTGGAGAATGACCGAAATACTGATTGCAGATTTGACCGAGCGAACGAACGTACTTCACCGCGATCTTAAACTTAAAATTAGTAGTTCTCGGAACAGTAGACCTCGCACTCATTTAATGAGTCTTTATAAGCCTAAATTTTGACCCACTCTTGACCTATTTGATTCATATTCGCAAACATCTATCGAAATCGATATTATCGAAATCAGCTGATAAATATTTGAATTTTCGACATTTTATGACATTTTTTGTATGTGTGCCGGACGGGTACGTGTCGCGCCGCCGCCGGCCGCGGTTGTTTGCGGTGCCGCGCGCCAGGACTAACTTACTCGCCAAGTCGCCGCTGGTGAGGACGCTGCACGCTCTAAATCGAGTTGCCGAGAATATAGATTTATTTGTATGTTCAATTGCAGACTTTAAAGGGCTGTACTATTTGACGCATGTTATAATAATAAATAGTTATGACTCGATATGTACGTTATTTAAGAATTGACTTTTTTGTTTAAATGACATTGTTTTTATGGATTTATGGACATGAATTTGAATTTTCGACATTTTATAACATTTTATGACATTTTTGTAATTTTGTATTTAATTTTATAAGACATATACTTAGACATACACTAACATAATTATTAAGCGGTCTACACACCAAAGCCGCTGACCCGGCGGCACGGATCGCCGGCCCAGCCCGCCGGCCTTATTTTGTACAATCATGCCGCCGGCTTGCGCCCGCGGGCAAGCCGGCGGGGCAGCATGCCGATGCCGACGGCATCCCTCTCCACTCACTCAGTCAGTTGCCCGCCGGCTTTCATAGAGTAGTGACGTATCACTTATTACTAGAACGCCACATGCCGCGGCTGTCGTGCCGCCGGCATTGCCGCCGGCAAAGTCGTTCGGCTTGGACATTCTGAAGCCGCCGGCTTAACGGCACTAAGCCGCCGGGCTGTGCCGCCGGGTCAGCGGCTTTGGTGTGTAGACCGCTTAAGAGTGACATACACTATTGCATTAGGCTAAGCCTGTAATAATAGTAGTACTTGTAATAAAAAAAAAATACCGACAGCAACCCCCCCCCCCCCCCCCCCCCCCCCAACCCCCTTTGAGGAGCCCACCCAATCATAAATCGTCGAAGACAAAAATAAACAAACATATAATTATAGAACCTGTGTACCAAGTTCCGTCAAAATTCGTTGAAAAATACGACCTGTAGGAGAACCAACATCCACACTAAGACACATTCCGGACAGATGAAAGAATATTCGAAGCAAAGACGCTTCGCTCGCTCAGTCTATTAAAAATAGCTAAGAAATTTAATACTTACTACATAAAGACTTGTTCCATCTCATGTAGTCAAACTTAGAAACTCATAGCTAATACCTTGCCGCCTCTACCCTACTCTGTGAACATGCAACCCAGCTAAGATGCACACAATTTATTACTCCATAAACGTCGACCGTAGTCCCCTTAAATTGCAAACACAAGGAAACAAACCATTTTGTATCTTCCTCATACAAAATTCAGCTTATATTCGACAGGCTAATTTTGAAGCTTATCTGGAGACCAATTTTTGAAGCGATAGATAAGATTCGCATTTGGCCTACTTTGCCATCCTGCCCCCGTATTGTGTACGCGTTGTTGACGTTCGGCTTCGCTGTTCCTCTCACTTGCTCTCAATGCACGAGTAATTGGCGCGAGCTAGAAAAAAAAGCGAAGCCGTACGCCAAAACGCATGGACTTGGCATTTTTTCTCTTACATTCCGTATTGATGCCAAAACGCGTACACAATACGGCCGCTGCTCCAACTCGGATTCGTGATTATTTACGCATACGATGAGCTGTTCTAATTATTCAATTATAGAGCCAATTATTCAGCCCTGTAGCCAAATTTTTTAATCATTTCCAACGTTCGCAGAATATCGCATGCTATGCTCTCCCGTTCGCACTAGTAAATTAATTATGCTTGCTCCTGCTCTAACTCAGCCATGTGACCATTTACGCATACATTTAGCCGCTCTAATAATTCAATTATATGTAGAGCCTCTGGAGCCAAATTTTTGAAACGTTAGATTCATTTCAATCGTTCGCAGAGGATCGCATGCGATGTTCTTCCGTTCGTACAAGCATAGATTTTCAATGCTCGCTGCTGCTCTTTTGGCCAGGTGACCATTTACGCATACGTCCAACCGTTCTAATAATTCAATTATAGAGTCCCTGGATACGAGCAGTTCTGTCTTAATCCATTGCAATAGGGGTCAGTTTGGAATGACTTTCGGGTTGCAACTAAAGGGATGATGGGTAATAAATATGCGGAAAAATATAGCCATTGTTATGGGGATGAGGGGTGGCGTAGTGGAATAAGTTTCACGTTGTAGGCTTTTTTTAACCAATTGCTGAAGGAGGGTAATACTTTCGAAAGATTTGAGAAAACAGAACAGCTTTTTGCGTCTCTGCTGTTATTAAAAGATATTAAAACTGACTTTTCTTTAAAACACAATATAAGTGCATGCTATCCTCACTAGTATAATAAATCTGAAAGTGTGTTTGTTGGTTTATAAGTTTGTTTGTTACGCACACACACACACATACACACACACATATATATATAGATATATATACATGTATATATACACTCACACACGCATACATGCACTAAATTAATTATTTCGATGTTCTATATTTTGGAAGAGCGGGGATTTCTGATACAGGCAAACCTTTGCCTAAAAGGAATTCTCATTATACTGTAATTTAAAAGTTTATTGTGAACCGAAATAAAAATTGTTTAAATTGTTTACAATTGTTTTTGTTTATTGCACGCAGCAACAGAGCAATAGTTCGACTTAATTTTAACCATGAATATAGTACAAAGGTAGGAAAGTATCCTAGGCATTTTTTTATCCAGGGAAGGAATAAGGATCATGTTAGAAGCTGCGGGGTAAAGCTAATTAATAGATAAATGCAACATGCGGCTTCATCCAGCTGTTATGAGAGCTTCAGTCATGATTGCGTTAGGAATCCGCAGCTTACTTATACCATAGACAAACCTCTTCTTGAGTAGTTAGTTTATGCCTATACCATAGACAAACCTCTTCTTGAGTAGTTAGTTTATGCCTATACCATAGACGAACCTCTTCTTGAGTAGTTAGTTTATGCCTATACCATAGACAAACCTCTTCTTGAGAAGTTAGTTTATGCATATACCATAGACAAACCTCTTCTGGAGTAGTTAGTTTAGGCATATACCATAAACAAACCTCTTTTTGAGTAGTTAGTTTATGCCAATACAATAGACAAACCTCTTCTTGAGTAGTTAGTTTATGCCTATACTACAGACAAACCTCTTCTTGAGTAGTTAGTTTATGCCTATACCATAGACAAACCTCTTCTCGAGTAGTTAGTTTATGCCTATACCATAGACAAACCTCTTCTTGAGTAGTTAGTTTATGCCTATACCATAGACAAATGCCTATACTCAGCTAACATCACAGCCGCCAAGACGTTTGATTCAACCGATGCATAGATTTGAAAATGTGCGAATGAGATAGCTGTGGCTACTTGAAAGGTCATCAACTGTACAAAACAATGGTGTACACAACTCGATCTATAATTTTTCACGCGAGTTGACACACTTCCGAAAGTATGTCACTCACATAAAAAATATGTATTAAAAAGTCAATTTTATCGCGGTACATCATTCAACAGAGATCAGGGATAAACCAGGTGGTTGTAAAATGCCGAAAAAAATTGCCTATCAATTTTTTTATGGAGCCATCGTACGCGATTAATTTTGAGAACGCATTTTTGAAATATAGATGCATACGTAGTCAAGGTTATTCTTTAACTTTGAACAGAAAGCCTTAAAAATGAACCTTACTAATATGGTGGTTTGTCTGTGCTAATATTGTATAAATTTCATTTTACAGAGTGTATGGTTTAGGATATCATTGTACTCATCATTATGTTAATTTTGATGTAATTTATACATTTTATCGAGATTTGACTAACCGTTTGTATGACATATTTAACTGTTTTTTTTTTGCGATTTCGGAGATAAATATTCCTACGGTAAAAGTTAGTCGTAAAACCTACCTTATACATGGCTTCAACTTTTTAGGAGCGTTTGATAAACGAATAATAAATATAATACACTTATTTAATATTACGTGTAGAGATAGTAATTACAAATTAATAATAAATTACCATAAACCACCCACCACTACATTCTACCATTGTACAGCTACACACCAAGGCCGAGCCTTTAATAGGCTATTTGACAACATTGAAAATATTCTATTAATTTTGGTAATCCATACAGATAATAGCCTGAAAATAATAATAACTAAAATATGTCTAATTTTCGGAAATCGAACGAAATAAAATAAGATATTTTTTTGATATTATATCTGTGACGTAAACGCTAAGAAGGGCAGCAACTCTGGTGACGTCACGTGCTAGTAAACGAGAATTTCTCGATTGACTGTTGTTTGTGTAATTTGTGTTTTGTGATTTCGGTGTAATATTATTGGATCTTTAAGTTACTTTTAAAGTATTTTTTGACAATTTTTAGATGTGAACTAGCGTATTTACCAGTATTAACTAACGTTATTTACTAGTGAGTGACATCAAAGACCAGCGCCATTACAGAATGTTGTTTTTGGTGGGATCTTGAATATATATTCTTTAACACTGATTTTCATTGTTAAAACAGTAGATCTCTCGGAAATATAAATGTAGTGTGCTTAGTATGTACTATCGAATTTTAAATTTAAAATGATTTCCAAAAACTAGTCAAATACCCTATTGTGGTGATCTTGTGAAGAAAGATAATATACCTATCTATCTATCTTTTGGCGATACCTTTTTCACAGGCCTTTCTAAAAAATAGACAGAGGTACGTCAACAAACGATGCACAAAAACAAATTAGTGTTACAAAATATATGGTACAAAAGAATTGTCACAAAAAACTGCCCCACGTTGGGCGCCAGTTTCATCTAACGAAAGTGGCTGCACCGTGTTGCAACGATTATAACCATATTTCATGAGTTCAGGCTTAGTCCCATAGAAAGTAAAAGTAAGTTCGTATGGGCCGAGTGGCTAGCCCCGGTGTCAGAATTTTAAGTAAGTAAAAGTTGGTGGTAAATGATTTCCCCGACTCGTTGTTTCAGTATTTTGGGCCTTTCATAAACAGTAATAATAAAATATTATACACTTATTACGTAGGTAGGTACATGTTATGTGTAAAGATATTGATTACGAATTAATAAAAAGTAAAAAAAATAGTACAAAAATCGACTGCAAAATAATTGTTACAAAGCGCCCCACGTTGGGCGCCAGTTTCATCTAACAAAAACAAACAAAATAGTATTTAAGTACAAAAACATACCAAAGAATTGTCGCGAAAAACATCCCACGTTTCATCTAACTAAAGTGGCGCCACTGTTGCAACGATTAGAACCATCTGGCGACGAGATTTATCCCAGTCAACGTTTGATAGATCACGTTAAACCTTAACTGCGTACGTTACGTTCTACCCTCAAAACACAACCTTACTCCGTCGCAATAAGGGATAGTAAAGTAGAAAACAAGTTGGGATAATAAATTTAACGAACCTGTCGTTGGTATTGGATTTGTGGAATTTGTGGATGGAATAGGATCTCTTATTAGGCTTGACATGTGTTTTCTAAATAGAAAATAGAAAGGAATGCCTAGAAAGGAGAAAATAAGCTTAGGTCGATCTGCAAGGAATGAGCTATAAGAAACATCGTCATCCGAGATTTGTAGCTACTGTACTGTTCTGTTGCAGATATGTTGTGGTGTCGGCGGTAGGTTAAGGCGTCGAATGATGTATTTTATAAAAGTATTATAAATATATTATGTGAAATATATTTTGAGTGCGTGAGTGAGGTGAGTAAGTGTGTAATAATTACGAGTAGCCTACACTGTATCAGTTTTTTTTTTATAATAGTCTACTGCAGGACTTGGGCCTACCTACGAAGGGTGATTAGGCCTTATCCACCACGCTGGCCCGGTGCGGGTTGGTGTATTCACATACGCCATCGAATTTCTTCTACGGACATATGATAAGTTGGCCAGCCTTTGTGCCTTCTTTGGAGCTCCGGGATCTCCAAAAGGAACGCACCGGTACTCCCGGCACTTTGTGTGTCTACTCGCCTGGTAGTAGAACCAGGCTTGTGCGGTCCTGTACGACAGCGCTGCCACACACTCTGTCGTCCTCCTCGGGCCCGCCTACACCAATTTTTGTCAATTTTTATAAATGATTATATTATCAAACGATTAAATAAATAATAGGTATCTAACGCTTACAGTATGCCTATGTAAGCATTAGCATAAATGGCCGTTCGTTACTTGCCTATCTGATTTAGGTGCCTACTTCTCTTAGAATTACAAAACAGGTCAGAAGAAAACTTAAAGCTTTGCGAAACTTAGGCTTCGAAACAATTCGAAGTGAGAAGGTTTCTTGTAATCCAAAGACGGATTATTCAAGATAAGTCCTGAGAGCAATCGATAGTCACTAGATGCCTTTGACTTCTTACGTTGTAGCCAGATAGGTCACAAAGTCATCGAGCAAGTGTCTATAGAGTCACAATCGTGCAAAAAAGTGTCCGAGCCAAAGCTTGCCCAAGCTTCGTAGTGGGCAGGCTTTTTAGTTAGCCGTGAGGTGACCGCAAGCCGCGGCGACTACTACCCCGCGCGATACCAAAGTGCTCGGTTACAAGCACTCATTAGGTGACAACGTCGACCATCGAGAAATGGGTCATTGTGAATTATTTAATGTAGATATCTAAGTAGGTATGGTTGACAACGCTCAGACTTTTTTTTAGTTTCACTTAGGGATTGTGACTCTGTAGATATCTTCTCGAAGCACAAAGTAATGGTTCGGGTCCGGATCAATTAGCAAGTTAAAATGGCAGAAGGCAGGGCACTTAGTTCGAAGAACGGATGGCCAATGGGATGTAAAGTTCTCAAATGGCACGCGCAGCGTAGGACGTTTACCGACTAGGTGGACTCACGATTTAAACTAGGAACACACCACAGGAACTCGCTGGATGCAGGTCGCTTTCTAACCGGGTGTTTTGGAAATTCATAGGGGAGGCATATGTCCAGCAGTGAACGTCTTGCGGCTGATAATGATGATATATGGCTAGCCCTGGTGTCAGATCTTTAGGCCGCCGGAAGGCCTTTGACGCGGCTAACTAAGTAGATCCTTAGCACAGATCTGGCGGGCTAGCCTTTCATTTTCATTTCATCTCTTTTTTACCGACCTCCAAAAAAGGAGGTACCATGTTCGTCTGTAGGTAAGTTTGGCATCCGGTACAGACAAAACAGACAATACCAATTATAGTGGTACTTTAATTGGTTTTGTCTGTTTGTAATAAAACTTATCATACATACTACTATAGGTAATTGGTTTTGTTTGTTTGAAACAGACAAAACAAATTTTAGTACCACTATAATTGGTTTTGTCTGTTTAATAGTACCACTGTAATTGATTTTGTCTGTTTGTAATAAAACTTATCATACATGAAGGGCACAGATACGTAGGTATCCCAGATACCCCGTAAAATAAAATAAATACGATACTTTTTTAACAAACCTCGTAATTATCTTCATCGTCGTATTTTGAATCGAGCTGCCAACCGCGACTGCCGCAACTACCTTATTTTATTTTGATTTAATCCATAATACCTTAGTTTAGAGTAGTGTTACTACGAGAGGTAGCGCCTGGCCGAATCTAGACTATTTATTAATTTTGGAACACCTGGATCGCGTTAATGACCCGGAGAATCATTGATTAGGATTTAGGTTGGTTTGGGATTTTGGTATTAAATTAGATTTTTCATTGTAATTAATACATATTCGTATTATTATAAAAAAATATATTATATGATTAACGTAAGCAGTAGTCGATACCTAAAGGGTTTGTATAAATTTAACGGAAACTACACTGGTGTGTGTAGCTCTATATTATCAATGTAAACAAAAAATAATCGCCAAGTGCGAGTCGGACTCGAGCATGAAGAGCTCCGTACCGTAGTAAGGGAGCCCCCTTAATATGTTTTATTTTAATTATTTAGTTTATTTATGTTGTTTTTAAACTTTCGCGATTTGAACACATTATTATTATAAACTACGGGACTAATCGCGCACTAAAATTACGAGATAAATAAATACCTCCTAATCCCGACGTTTCGGCCGAGTTGCATCGACCGTGACCACGTGAAATAGTATACCTATAATAATAATTAGTTTATTTATTTTATTTTACAACATAATAATCTGTGAATATTTCAAACATCTTCCTGTTGCCGTTGCCTGGCGACAGACAGACACACGGACAGCGGAGTCTTAGTAATAGGGTTCCGTTTTTACCCTTTGGGTACGGAACCCTAAAAATGATAAGTTGATGCTCTATATACTTTCGTATAGCGCCGGACCGCTCTCGCCGTTTAGTACCTCACTCTAGAAGGCTCTACAGAGTCAGTGTTGCTAACAGAAAGTATTTTAAAGCTGAACACAGGGTTCCCATGTCAACCGCTCGCCCGACAAGCGTGATCTCGACTGAACGGTAAGACAGGGAATGTAATGAGCTTTGTCTTACTCTGAGGAGGTGCCCACAGCGCGATTATACATAAACCATGAAGCAGCCATAGGTCGTCCACCGCTGGACATAGGCTTCTCCTAGGGATTTCCAAAGATCGGTTGGAAGCAGCTTGCATCCAGCGTGATCCAGCAGTGTTATTAAGGGTAACTGTCCACCTCGTGCATGGACATCCTTAGTTGCGCTTGCCGATACGTTGCATTAAGTATGTCTGTACCTGTATCAGCCATTTAATAGTCCACTGCAGGACGTAGGCCTACCCACGAAGGGTGATTGGGCCATATCCACCACGCTGGCCTTGTGCGTGTTGGTGGATTCGCATATGCCATCGAATTTCTTCTACGGAAGTATGCAGGTTGCCTCACGATGTTTTCCTTCACCGAAAAGCCAGTGGTGTGAATTTCCGTACATAAATTCCAAAGAGCTCATTGGTACGGGACCGGGATTTGAACCCACGACCTCACGATTGCAAGGCGGGTGACACGACATCTAGGCCACCACGGCTTCCTCAATATCAAGTATGTCTACTCTAGGTATATTACAAAACGCTCTTGCAAAAAATGCTCGTGGAAACGACGGCTTAAGATAAATACAACCAAGCGAATAAATCCTTTTGTCAGCCGATCAGCAGTTAAGCAAAAATCGCCGCAAAATTTCATATCACAATGAAAAGATAAATATCGTTGACTAAACTCGAAATACTCGAATTCCATCATATTGTTTGTTCCGGGTAGGTAAGGGTGTGGCCACAATAAAAGCGATATGTTGACACGCTATTTTGCTATGTTGTGGGCATAAAATAAAAACGGGGCAGGCCACTACCGGAATGCTGATGTATTGTGGTAAATGGCAGTGGGTGGGGAAGAACAAAGAAAGTGTGAATTAATTATGTGTTTATTTTTTATTAGTAGAAGGGTTTATTTTGAGATCACGTAAGTGTGTACGCCTATGGCGTAAGAAAACACGCCGTCTTTACATAGTGGGATAAAGATAGAAAGATAACGCTGAATTATATAATTGTTACTTTTTATATAATAATCAATTATTAATTAATAAGACATATCTTCACTTATTGGTGATATTTCACCACAAATTTTCTTTTTATTATAGACAGATTGATACTAAGCTAGTTAACAAGGTGGACTGATGATCTTATAAAGACAGCAACGTTACATTGGATGCAAGTCAATTTCAACCATTCTTCCAATCAGTCTTATTCGAAATCTATTAAAGAGATCTTTATGCAGCTGTAGACGTCCTACGGGTCGTAATAATGATAAAACGAGCGTGATGTTGCGAGAAAAATCGCGTTAGGTATATGATTCGCGGAATTTATGCTGCTTTCGGCTTTATACTAAAGTCCTATGTGTCTCAGCGACCGACAATGAGTGGACTCATTGTGTGACTTTTGTAGGTTGACCGAAATTACACGACTCATTGTTATTCATTTCGTGTCGACGTTTCGATTTATTTACGTAACTCACTTTACGCCTCTCACGTCTCAGAAGAATCACGCGCGGTCAGCATCGCCCTAAAGAGCATCAAAACGCTAATCGCTCAAACCCGCTCCGCCGCCTGTCCGGTAAAAATGTATTTTCCGCTCAATTATACCGCCAGGGCTGACACGCGATCATTAATTCTAGGGGTGTGGGTCGCCCAAAAATTTGTCAAATGCAAATCTGTCGCGATGGCTTTAGGCGGAACGCCCAAATGTTTGGTTGTTTAGACGGGCGGGCGGAAACCGTTTTCGTTTTTGTAAATCTTACATAATTTTGGAGAATTTTTCGAAGAAAGTTGTGTAAACTTCAGGGTTTAGGACACAATCAAAAGTTGAGTAAAGACGATTAAATATAACGTAGTAGGTACCTACTTAATATAATGTACTGAAAATAATGGAGTACTTATTGTCATTCAGCGAAGCAAAGCACTAGCATCTTGATTACTCTGCCTACTGATGGTAGTTTATTGAATTAGTCTTAATTTTTAGTTAACAAACAATTTTATAATATACTTAGGAAGTTTTGTAATTTAAATTTATTGTTATGTCTTTATTTATGCAATATTTTATACTTCTTTAATAGAAGTGATAATCGTTTGTGTAACAAAGAGAATAAAGAAATGATTTATTTCTATCGTACTTCACTCACTAGGTTTATAGAAAATGCTCTTTTTGTGATAAACATTTCAAAAATTGACGCGCTCGCAGGATTTGAACCTGCATCCCTCTGGGATTCAGGCCCAGATGCTTTGTCCAAATTAAGCTAGAACGCTGTACTACGAACCCGCTAAATTAGTGAAGTGTTTATCATTATACTACCAACTTTTACAGTGTTGGAAGCGCCATCTGTGACTACCGCGTTAAACCAGACAGTCGTCACTTAATGTGAAATTATTAGAATTTCTTACCATTAACGAGAGATGACGTATTGCTCAATCAATGAAATGATTTCTTTTTATCGTGCTTCACACACTAGGTTTGTAGAAAATGTTATTTGTGATAAGCATTTCAAAAATATTGGTATCTAAGTCTACAATGGTGATAATTTCATGCAAAACGCTTGAAAAGAAAACTCAACTTGGCACACGTAAAGCGAGTTTTCATAGAGATTCACATGCAGTAGTTTTCAAAACTTTCAAACTATTTCCAAAAGAACTATGTGCCATGCTTTTAGTAACTTTACACAGACGAAGCGTTTTTATGGAGAGCGCTCTTTACACATCAAAGTGGATTAGTTTACTTCACTCTGCCATCGGTTTATTGCTCTACCGAAAGTGTAGCTATGAACTGATATCAAACGGTAGACACTTGAGATCTACATAGAGTAACATACAGTAGTGTTGCCTTATTGAAATCTATAAACTAGTTTAGTTGACCTACTGTTTATCTGAATCTACACAAACCTATACAGGGTTATTTCTAATTAATTAGCATCCTTGTACTTTCCTTATTCTGTACATCAAAACTAACAACTTTTGATTCGCTACTTTTGTCAAAACTGAAAAAAAAATGGTGTTCTATAGAAAAATATCGTTTACCTGCGACAAAATGTATGGAACAGCTGATTTTTTTTAAGTTTTGACAAAATTCGTAGAACAAAAGTTGTTTTTTTTTATTATTATTATTTATTAATGACAATACTACACTACTACTACATAGAATGCTATTGGATCATCCATAGACCCTTGAAGGTCTAAAGATAATCAAATTAAAGTAGGGGAACAAAAGTTGTTAGTTTTGATGTACAGAATAAGCCCCTAAAAGAATGCTAATTGATTAGGAATAACCCTGTATATTGTCTCGTTATTGGTCAATTTGATTCATGCTTGTTATGTTTTAGATATAGGCACTGCAGCGCTCGTAGCATAGTATGACTAGGTGTTTGTCAGCGATTACCGAAATTAAGTAACGGACCGCATTATCAGTATTTGGATGGGTGACCGCGGGTGGCATTTTCCAACTGAGCGCTACCGTAGCTTGGATGATACGTTAAATTGTTGTTTTAACCGTTTAGCCATGTCAGATACCTTCAGGCGGCTTAAAAACTCTGACACCAGGGCTCGCCACACGGCCTATAAGAACTTACATAATTACTTACATAAGTACAACAATCTCGGCAAATATGAAAAGAAAAATCGAAACACAAAAAAAAACAATAGATAGAACCTGTATACCAAGTTTCGTCAAGAATTGTTGAAAAATGCGACCTGTAGAAGAAAATCAAGATCCAGACAGACGAAAGCAAAATCGACGAGTTGAAGCAGAGACCTTCGCTTAGCTTCAGTCAACTATTTACCTAATTGAAAAAACTGGAATTGAAATTGAAAAAACTTTATTCGACATTACAAATACAGGAGGCACAAAAAAACAATAATGATATAAAAATAAGGAATTAGAAATGTCGAAAAGGGCTCACCTTAGCATTATGCTGAATGCAGGTAGGAACCGCACCAGCCGTTGATGGCGGACGCGGTGGGGCTGCAGGGAGGAGGAGTGTCGGTATGTCGTCGGCCGCTCTCCCTATCCTCTGCAGCCGTAGTGGCAGGCGCGGGGCCACTTTAATTGACCCGTTGCATCGGGACCAAGGCTGTCGGACACGGGTACTGTCTGACGGCCAGTGCTGGTTGGTCCCAGGTGGGGGATGACGATGTGTCTGGTGTTCGGCATATCGTCATTCTGGAGGGAGCCTACGCTCCGTAGCCCCGACACCAGGCGCAGTAGTGGACCCAGGGGTTTTGGTGGGTATACCGTCCAGCAATGGGCGGGGACTCCCACATAACCACCCGCCTGTCCCGAGGTGCGGTGGTATCTTTAAAAGATTTCCCCTGGCTAAAAGGAGGAACCGCACACTCAGCGCTGGTTTTCAGGTTAGCCCTTTTTGAGGGTAGGTTACCAAAAAAACATAAAATAAGAAATAAGTGAAAAGTTATTTGACAAACAGTGCAAAGCTAAGAGAAAGAAAAATCGAACAAAATAACGTTAAGGTTAAGGAACATGAAATAAACGTAATAAATATATATTTTCACATACAAACACAATATAAACAACAGTGATAATTATGATGATTAATCTACAAACTTATGTAATGCAAATGCCCTTACAAAACTGATCTTTCTAAACTACGTCTAATCTACGTGCCTATTAATAACCCACCTCCTGTATTGCCACATACGATTCCAGATCATTTACAAGTCGTACTTTTACTAAACAACTGGCGATGTTATTTTCGTACAAAAATAGATCTGCTTTTAATTGCGCTCCCTTCCGTGTATGGTAGCAGGGAGTTAATGTACCACCAACATATCTTTAAACTTCAATAGTGGCTCTACTATCACATTTTCAAGGCAATAGTGAATTTGACTCGTAGAAAGTATTAGTATCGTATTTGGCCGCTTTTATAAGTTAGTTGGTAGCTTAGCAAAACATGGTTTGTTTAAATAAACTCACGCTGTTGGTTTTTGCTTGTAAGTACTAGATAAAAGTTTGGACAGTGAATTTCAGCGTTTCTGCCAAGCGTTTGTTATTTCTGTGGTTTTAGTTTACGGAAAGAAATGAAGGTGTTGTACTTTGGAATGTGTGTGGTGTTTTTTTTTTCAATAGTAGAGACGATATTTGAAATTTTTGCGGCGACACCTAGATGAGACTATCACAGGACTGGGATAATTAACGAAAGAGGGAGGCTTAAGTTGCAGTGGAAAATAACCTAAAATAAGTTGATGAAGATGATGATGGTCTATTTTGTTATTGGGAATTCAGCTCCCGCTTGAAAAGCGGGGTGCTTCACTGTTTGTATCTCTGTGCGTCTGTCCAGCCGTAAATCATCTTATCTAATAAAGGAGAATATAATGGTGAAGCTTTATTTATTTATGGCTCTCTAATACGTATTAGGTATATACATCTTTTTAGACAGAAGATCAGAATACATCCGCGCAGGCTAGATGCACGCCGCGTACTCTTGTACTGGAAACTTACAATAGACGTCCGTAGAACACGGAAAAAACAGAAAGACTTTTGAATCAAAAAGTGAAGCCTCAAAAACCACTTTAAAATACAGGGTCACCAACTTACCCTGTACCTACTAAGCCAAGAGGGCGTTACAAAGACCATCATTATGAGCAACTTTTACTTTTTTTTTATTCCTTGTAGGTTTGCGTTTGACTACATACTGCCTGATGTTGAGCAGATATGCGATCTAGGATGTAGCACGCTTACCTAGAAGATACCTATTTACTCGGGATTTGAAGACACCCACGTTGTACTTATGCGGGAAGACAGATCCAGGCAAAGCGTTCCACATTCTGGCTGTTCGTATGAGGAACGAGGATTCGAAACGCTTTGTTCTAACGCGCGGAATGTCCACCATAAAAGGGTGGCGCTTTGGTCGCGTCTGCCTATCCGTACTATAGAAGAAAGGCGCAGGTGGGACCAGATTGTGCAACTCCTGAGCGCACTCTCCGAAGTGAATCCGATAAAAGGCCGACAAACACGCCACCTTACGTCGATGCTCAAGACTTTGCAGCTGCGACTTAGTCAAGGTGTCGTTGTCAATCAGCCTCCTGGCTCACCGCTCAATCGACTCCAGACCTTCCAGTTGATATTTGGCAGAGCCATCCCAAAGGTGAGAGCAGTATTCCATACTATGAGGCCAAACTGGACTTCAAGAAAAATATTTCAACTGTTCCATACAAAATTACAACTCGGAATCGACAAAATGTATGAAACAGCAGATTTTTTTCTCGGATATTAGGTAAGCCTTATAGAAAAAATTGTTCATAACGATGGTCGGAATTATTTCCTTTCGACTTAATATATCAGTTTTTGTATATAGGTAGGATATATTTATATAGGTAGTTAAGAATTGAATTTCTATGTTTTTTAAGTTATGTAAATAAATATTTATTACGTTCTGGATAGCGATGTATACTTGATAGTTTAACCGCACTTGATCAGCCTATGTCTGTCTTTCAAAGCCTCAGAGAAAATAAAAAATCAAGAGAGAACATCGTTGCACAGTTTAGTGAGCCCGGTTTAATACATGTGGTGAATGCGTCGGTGTTGCGCCGCCATAGTTCGACTGACAAGCCAAGGCGTAGTTTCTTTGTAAGTGTAGTACACGGCGAGGCGTAGTTTTGCCGGCCTCACTTGTTTGTTGACAACATTCTGTTTTGATTTTTTATGTGGTCTGAGTTCAAAGCGGAGTGAAGGACATTATCGATGTCAATTTTGGACGCAGCGCATTTCGTTCAAATGCAGCTAAGTTCTGGTTTCTTCCAGTGTGGACATCCTACGGCTTTTGATAATGATGATGATGATGATGATGGTGACGACTAACATTCGAGCCTTTTTCGCGATCATTCTTTAACTTTAAAAGTGAAAACTTTAAGCCTAACGGCGTAACCCCAGTGGAATTCCACTAAATTAAAACTTTAGTTTCATCAACAAAGCGGTGACCGCAGACAAATTACCTACTGTCAGTGTACCGACAGCAAATTAGCTGCTGTTGCGGAGCGTTAGCAAAATTAGCCTGCGACGTACCGTCAGCAAAGTAATTAGCAGCTTCACTGCAAATTTGTCAGCGACAAAAACTGAGGCGCGAATTAGTGAGCAACCGAGGGGTAACTTGTTTCATATCTACGATCGAAAAGGAATCGAAAGTTCTCGAGACTATGTACCGGTAAGCGCAGCTAACCATCCACCGACCAGTGTTGCCAGTATGATTTCCCAAAAAAGGACGGTTGAAAAGAAAAGGGACGGTTTTTAACTTCAAGGTACGGTTGGGTCGGGTTACTTCTGCAAAAACTAGATCAGTTTTTTTTTTCCTTTGGGTTGGCTGTCTGCGACCATAGGTTGGAAAAACAGCGATAATTGATCTTGTTCTTGCAGAAGCATCCCGACCCGTAGGGTTCTGCTAAAATGTTAAAAAATGCTATAGTCTACTCATATTCCATAGCGCAAAACAAGTTGTTTGTCAAAAAAATATGAAAAAAATGTTTTAGGAACTAAGAAAATTCCATCTAAGTAATTTGTGCCAAATGTGACTGAAAGTTGAACAAAGTATGAGTCTCATTATTTTTTATTAGTTTCTCGACAGGCTGTAATTGTAAAATAATAACTAACTTACTCGTACCACGAGTTTATAAATAAATAACTTGCTAATACATGTTTGAAGCTCCAATAGTTTGCAATACTCCTGAGGAAGGAAGGCAAGGAATGTAATCCAAACAGCCAAGTCTTATTTGGTTGGAAGAAAAAAGTTTTTTGAACGCAAATTCAGAATGTTGAGAAAAACAGGAGAAGGCTTTTTTTTGTTTTTTACCCATTGTATTTTTTAGTGCAAAGTAAATCACTAATATAGAAAAGGTACGAAAAGGGTACGGTCTCCACTGAGGTACAGTTGTGGTACGGTTGCGTGATGAATAGTACGGGAAACCGTACTTTTTGGTACGGTCTGGCAACGCTGCCACTGACTATAATGGACAGATGAGCTGGGTGATCATCTCACAATAGGCTAGTTGACATTTTTTGATGTCCTCTTGTAACAGCTAACCATAAACAGAGCCGATTAACGAAAACAAATATAAAATCAACTTAGAAATAAAGAAGTTACAAGCATTTTATTTTTTTGCTAGACAAAGAGCGCACTATGGCAAAATATGACGTCACGGTCCGTAGGTGTCATACATTCGCCATACTGTGTTATGCTTTGTGGGAAAGGGACAAATCATCCCCTCTTAATCCCTACCAAAATATCTACAAGCTTATATCTCTGAACTGGATTAGCCAATTTTAGTTATTAGGTATTTCAGTTTACGAATAAAAATTGCAGTAATCTTAATACTTTTAATTAATTCAATACTACTCAACTACCCCATTGCACTTTTGAATAATTTTTGTTTCATAATAAATTAAAAGGTCATAGAAATAAGTTTCCATACGGCGCGGCGCTCTACGGTGTATGAAGCTTAACATTGTGACGACACGCGCTCGTGCGGCTAGAGTTTGTAAAAAAAACCGGACAAGTGCCAGTCAGGCTTGCACATCGAGGGTTCCGTACAAATCCAGAAAATTTTACAAAATTGGGAAGTAAGTTGTTAAAATCTCTATACTATAACCATCGACAAAAAAAAATTTTTTTTTTTTCACTTTTCTCGTCATTCATCGAAAATTACACATTGTTAAAATAATTAAAAACCTGTTTTAGCATGTGCTAATGAAGTTCTTTTATATGATACCTTACATGATACGATTTACTCACTTTGAACCCATATTTTGTGAATTTTTAAGGCCCTAATTTTTATGATTTAAATAAAAATGTACAGTTTTCAGATTTATTTCTAAATGTGTGCTCTGAGACAATGCTTCCCATCAAATTTCATAGTTCTATGTGAACGGGAAGTATCCTGTAGGGTTTGATTTTTGTGAGTGTCAAAATATGCGGTTTTTTACCACATAAACGGCTCTAACTTTTTTAAACGATTACTGAGAAGTTTTTCTTTTACACAACTGCAAGAGATCATAGATACACGTGTACAGTTTAAATTTCAACTCGATATCTTTACGCGTTCCCAAAATAAAAAGTCTTAACATACACACAGACGGACAGACGGACAAAAAAGTGATATAAGGGTTCCGTTTTTTCCGTTTGAGGTACGGAACCCTAAAAAGCCTACCAACTACGTAGCTTCGCCAGGGTTTTATCTCGGACACATTTTTGCACGATTGTGACTCTATATATATTTGCTCGAAGCAGTATAATAATTATTTGGCTAGGAAATCCGTTATAATGGGCAGACAATAACCCTGAAAAATCAAACAAATTATAACAATAAACCTTCTGTTATTTCCTAATCCGTAGGTTAGTATTTTAATATAGTCAGTCCTTGCTTGGCCTAGCTAATTAGGTACCCAAGACAGAATCTTGCCAATAGATCAAAAAACCGGGCAACTGCGAGTTGGGAACGAGCAAAACGAGGGTTTTTAATGAAATCAAAAACTGGCTCTGAACAAAAAAAACCGGACAAGTGCGAGTCAGGCTCGCACATCGAGGGTTCCGTACAAACACGTTGTTAAAAATAATTAAAAACCTGTTTTAGCATGTGCTAATGATGTTCGTTTATATGATACCTTACATGGTACGATTTACGCACTTTGAATTTTGAACCTACATTTTGTGAATTTTGAGACCCTATTTTTTGTGATTTAAATAAAAATGTACAGTTTTCAGATTTATTCCTATATGTGTACTCTGAGACAATGCTTCTCGCCAAATTTTATAGTTCTATGTCAACGGGAAACGGGAAATACCCTGTAGGTTTTCATTTTTGTGAGTGTCGAAATATGCGGTTTTTTACGACATAAACAGCTCTAACTTTTTTAAACGATAACTAAGAAGATTTTCTTTTACACAACTGCAAGAGACTATAAATATACGTATACAGTTTAAATTTCAACTCGATATCTTTACGCGTTCCCGAGATAAAGAGTCTTGACATACACATAAATGGACAACAAAGTGATCCTATAAGGGTTCCGTTTTTTCCGTTTGAGGTACGGAACCTTAATAAAAGGAGAGTTTAGTAAATAAAATTACGATACGGTACGGTACCCAGCTCACACTTGGCCGATTGTTATACTTACCTACCTAGAATGTTTTGTTCACATTCTATTTTCTCGGATAACAAGTAGTCTACGACACTCGCCATTATATAAGCTATTTATAGCTATCCAACCAAAAATCAAGTAGATCTCTACATCTGCTGCTATATGAAAGAGTATCAAGCAAACATAACATAGTTTCGGATTTATAATTTTGCAAAGAAGAAATAAATTACCCTTGGCTCTTTGCCTCGGCTATATTATATTTTTACAAGTTTTTATTTTGTTTCACCTGTCCCGTTGTCTGTCAGTCAGTAACCAAATCTTGCAAGGTAAATTTGATCCACTTTCTGGTTTCCGATTGAGCTGAAATTTTGCATGAAATTTGTATGTGTTAATTGCGTGACAATGCAATATAACATGGTACTGATCTGATGATGGAGCTGGAAAGTGGCCAAAAGAACTTTGCAATGAAACGTCACCATCTCATCGAGTTTGGGCTCATTTGAATCATCTTGTCGAGTAGTTTGTCTTTCAATGGTAACCTGCCCCCCTACCGCCTAAAGCAATAGCAATCGTAATAGCAATCGTTTATATCGTATCAAAGTTGTTCATTCAACGATTGCTTTCGCAATCCGCGCAAAGCAATTGATGGCTAACATCACATAGGCGGTGCCAAATGACTAAAATGAAGTCATAAACGGTTGCTATTACGATTGCTATTGCTTAGGCGGTAAGGGGGCAAGTCTGATGATGGAGTGGAAGGTGTTCCTAGAAACTCTGTAACGAAACGACGCAAACCAATCGAGTTTCGGCTCGTTTGATTCGTCTTGGCGAGTTGTTCAGTAATAATTATTCTTGTTTAAGGAAAGCTCGTTCGGCGTTTCATAAGCAAACAAACAGAAAAAAGTACCTGTATTATCAAAGGTACAATAAAACAATACTACTACTGCTTACTAGTCAAAAAGGTATTTTAACAAACTATTAGTACCTATCGTGGAATGATTATACTTGTATCATGTCATAAGATAATGACCGTGTGTAAGTTGTCCCCCAATATTTATTTATTTTTATTTTATAAGTTCTAACCTGGCAATTCGCAATAGCGGCCTGATAATCGGTGACATTTCTTTCCAGTAAATTATTTAAAACATGGAGCGAAGTAAATTTTAGAGTGGCCGTAAGTCAAGCTCGAAAACGCCGTATTTTAGTGAAAATATGAGGGAAAATTTGATAACAAGGTCGGATTTAAAAAAAAACGTATTTTTCATAATAAAAAATTTACTGCTTGATAGGGGAAACCGAGCCGTATTTGCCTTAATTTTTCTGGTTTATAGAGGGCTACGTCAAGCGTAAGACCAATCAATGATCTAAGCATACATACGTATACAGGGTTATTTCTAATCAATTAGCATCATTTTAGGAGCTTATTCTGTACATCAAAACTAACAACTTTTGTTTTGCAACTTTTGTCAAACCTCAAAAAAACAGCTGTTTCATACATTTTGTCGCGGTGAACGATATTTTTCTATGGAATAACAACTTTATTTATGAAAATTAATAAAAGTCGTAGAACTAAAGTTGTTCGTTTTGATGTACAGAATAAGCCCCTAAAAGGATGCTAATTGATTAGAAATAACCCTATATAGAATGGAATTGGAATTCATGTATCTACTGATTTTCACACCACTGGCTTTTATGTGAAGGGAAACATTGCGAGGATTTTTTTTTATGTCCGTTGAAGAAATATGACTACGTATATGAATTCATCAACCCGCCTTGGACCAGCGTGGTGCATATGACCCAATCACCCTTCATGGGTCACGCCTACGTCCTGCAGTGGACTATTACAAAGGCTGGTTGGTACAGTTACAGTAAATAACATGGCGTTCACCGGTCGCATGACAGTAATTCTAAACCGCCTTATAAAGATTAGAAATATACGCACTGTTGGTTTATTTTATATTGTATTTCATTTATATTAAGTTGTTCTAAGTACCGAATACAATGCTGGCACCCATGGCTGAACATATTGAGTAAGTTTATAGACACAATAGACAACTTTCACGAAATCAGAAGTTGACTTGGCTCAGACTTCGAACCGAACTTCGAAGACAAAAGCTCGAAGACAAGAATAAATTAAACCAAAATTGAAATATGCATGAATTATTCTCATAAATTGCATTTATTACTTCGACATTGGGGACACAGCGTAATGAAATGAGGGAGTAAAACAAATTAATTTTAAAAAAGAAAATAAAAGTGTAATTTCCAAGGATCGCGCTGGATGCAAGCTACTTCCAACCTTATTGGAGTTCTTTTGGGGAGGCCTATGCCCAGCCGTAGACGTTCTGTGGCTGAAATGATGGTGACGATGATTATGAAAAGGCCTTAGTGCCAATATATTTGAAATCTTACCTGGTCATCTTTTTAACCCTACCAGCATATGTCATTTCTTATTTTTTTTTCAAAAAAATATGATATCTAATATATTCCACCTTTTCCACTTTCCTTCACTTCCCTGATATATGGCTAAGACAAGTGCAGTTTCGGTATTGGGACAGTTGGGAAACCAAGTCCACAGTAATTCACAAGTCAAAATCCCAGCCAAAAAGCCCGATGTGCTGTGCACGGCAACGTAAATAATTTGCTATACGAGTAGCAAATTATTTACTACAATCATTGCCCTACACAGTTTTAAATGGGCTCTTGTTAACTCTTGTTGTCTAAGTTTTATTTTACGTATTATTTAGAAACTCACTTTGCTGTGTGTTTGGAAATAATAGTGAGCCCCAGTCAAGTCTAAGTCTCCGCTAAAATAAATCCTAACGTGTTAGAGTACGTCAATGTACAGCAAGTTTTCTTCTGCAACCATTGACCTACATAGTGTTACGAGATGGGTTCTTGGATAGTCAGTAAAAAACGCCGATTATTGACTTTGCACTATATTGCACACAATCACTTCACAAAAACACACGACACAACTGGTTCGCACAAACGCTTTACACTGGCACTGATATTCACACAAATTAGTCACTTCACAATCACTGGTACCGCACTTGAACACGAGATGTTTTCACTTCGACGGTAAACGAAAAACTGAGTCCCCAAGGGTCAGCCGGCGTACTTATATCCGTCATTACAGTCTCGAATTTACTAGACGAGTCGCGACAATACTCGATCTAATAAACGCTTTTGTTAACAGAGTAGCAGGTTGAAAATTTCTGGAAATATCGGTACCATTGTGTTTGACATAGTAAACAAGATGAAAGTTCGAGACTTCCCTATTATTCTCATATACGCACAAAAAAAACCATAAAACCTGATACAAAAGACCGGGAAACAAAAGGCACCAAATAAACGCAAAACAATAGAGCACCCCAGAAGCTTGATCACGTAAACATCGCAGATTACATCATAGTTACTGCATACCTACAACGGGCGTGCGCCTACTGCGTTACAATAGTCTTAAATGGCGTCTTGTTGTCGTTTAGCTAAGTTTCACTGTCCGTAGAGGTGTATCCGTTCCATTAACTGACAGCCTGGAACTATGAGGCATTACCCTATCATCGACTCTTAACTTTGGCTCTTATATAGAGTCAAAAGCCCAATTAGCCTCAAAAAAACCTTAGACGTGCTAGAGCAGGGCGACGTAAAACAAGTTCTCTACTGCAATGATTACCCTACAGCACACAGGCTGCCGGGGCAAGCAAGTTTTAATTGGTCCTTTGTCGTCAGCTAAGTTTTATTGTCGGCATATTTAGCCCTGTTTGATTTAGGAAGTCATTTGTGAGCGAAACTGCCGACGTGACTCAAAACCTAATGGATACCTATTTGTTTCAGTACTTATACGCGCTAATAGGCGCGAGGGTTCCGATTCATTAATGAAAATGTTTTATATCTTGTTTATTTTTTGTTGTTTTTTATGGGGAGAGTTATTTACGCGCTGGATTGTAAACAGTACTTCCTTTTTTGTATGTTTATTTAGATTTAGATCTCGGAATAGGTCTAACGGTTTTGATGAAATTTGGTATTACCTAATCTAGATAAAGCTTTTATTAGTTTAATTAGTTATTTAGTGTACGAAATCGCTGTAGGCCATAAAGCCGCCTATTATTCTATCGGACTGTTATTATTTTTAGTTTTGGCTTTCATGTACATTCGGTGCAATAATAAAGATATTTTTCATCACATCGCTTCGAAAAGGACTAGGTACCTACTTGGTTTGCCTTTAAGTGCGCCCAAAGTTGGTGTTTTCTATAAGGAACTTTATAAGTGCGCCGGAATTAACTTTGCCGCGCACTTTTTGGATTTAGAACATATAAGTGCGACGGAATGAACTTTGCCGCGCACTTTTTGAATTTGGAACAAATAAGTGTGACGGAATGATCTTTGAATTTGGAAGTATATGTAATGTGAGTTTTCAGCGCCAAGGAAATGAATGTAAATATACTAAAGTTTTTATTTGTTTTATTATTAGATACCATTTAATTTTAATTTAGTTGTTACTCTACGTTTTATTAAATAATAATAAATATGAGGCGCCTTTTATTTTCTCATAGAGGTTATGAAAAGTAGAGTGTACCACTCGGGCGCAAAATATATATTTTGGCTCGGGTGAAGTACTTTGAATCCCTCGCTACGTTCAGGATTCTACTAAAGAACCCCTCACTACGCGAGGTACGCCCTTGTAGGTATTAGTTTCAATTAATTATTTATAATTTTTGCTCCTAGCAAAGCTCAGTCGCTCTAGCAATGAAATTATTTTTATCGTGCTTCACACACTCAATTTTTGAAATGTTTATCACAAAAATAAAGTTTCTATACACCTAGTGTGTGATGCACGATAAAAATAATTTCATTGATTAAGCAATGCGTCATTTCTCGTTAATGGTAAGAAGTTCTAACAATTTCACATTAAGTTACTGACTGGTTTAAAGCAGTTCTCACAAATGGCGCTTCCAACAATGTAGTTGGTAAAAGTGATAAACACTCACTAATTCGGCGCCTTAGCTTGTAGTAGTTGGTAAAAGTGATAAACACTCACTAATTCGGCGCCTTAGCGCGTTTTAGCTTAATTGGACAGAGCATCTGGCCCGGAGTCCCAGAGGATGCAGGTTCAAATCCTGCGAACGCGTCAATTTTTGAAATGTTTATCACAAAAAGAAAACGCTCTAGCAATATTTAATAGAAAGCTACCAACGTAATACTAGAAGAGATTCATTATCTATCAACATTTTTGTGACGTTCTAGTGGGCAGATGGCCCAGTAAACATCCTACTTACATTGGCCCAATATTCGAAAGTAATTCAAGTTAATCCAATATAGGCTATAACACGATGTAATATGCACGTTATACATAAACGAGGCTCGTATCGGAGAACGTTACGGCACTTTTTTCTATAAAAATGTGGAATATTTACTGCCAACGTAAAACGTTACGACTTTTAGGACGCGAGTCACGACTCCCGGCTGATACGTGGTCTACAGTTTCTACCTACGTACGTCCTCTGCTATTATAATAATACAAGGTACTGCTACATTAGTACCAGTATGCTGAGTGTGAGTTTTGTCGTAAATATGACGCGCTCTTCGGCGAGCGCGTAAGCTTGTAATTTGTATGAAGATATGTACAGCGCCACTAGCGGCGCGTTTTTGAAACACAACAAGTTCATATAAATTACATGCTTACGCGCTCGCCGAAGAGCGCGTCATGTTTACGACAAAACTCACACTCAGCATACAGTATTGGTACCTACCTGGCATTGAGTAATGGCCCGATTCCACCAAAATGGAGCGGAGTGGACCTGGTAAAAGCGTATGACCTCTGTGTGAGATTAAAATTTTCCTGTTTTTTGCTCGTTGGAAGTTTACGAAAACTTGTTTTGCGACCACGATTATATCCCGAATTCTTCCAGCAAATATCTACAGAGCCACAGTCCCTAAGTGAAAGTAGTAGGTAAAAAAATGTCCGAGCGCTTCATACATACCGACTAAGATATTTACATTAAATAATTCACACTAACCCGTTTTTTCGAATCGTGACGTTATGTCACCTAATTAGTGCCGATAATCGAGCACTTTCACATAGCGCAGCGTTGTAGTCGGCTTGCTTGAATAATAAGAAAGCCTTCTCACTATCGTAGCTTGGGCGGAGTTTTGGCTCGGACACTTTTTTTGCACGATTGTGACATTTGTGACTCTATAGATATTTGCTCGAAGACCGAATAATACAAACCGGCGGATATGAAGTTAGCTACAAGCTACGCAATATCCAATCAACGCGTAGCTTTATGTGAGCTTCAGTTAGGATGGGATATTGCGCAGCGTGTAGAACTTTACATCCGCCAACTTGTATGATTCAGCCTATACCATAGGTTAACGAGGTAGGTACATACACCATCAAAGTCAAAGTTGTTAATTTACTAAAATTGAAATACACGAATGAATACATGAATAACAGTTGAAGTAAAACAATACATGAATAACAGTTGAAATTTGGCAAGATAATTAGATTCAGGATTCATGAGCGAAATATCCTTTGGTCCCACACTCAAGGCCCGTGTTGTGGGTACCATACAGAAAGTTATCTAGTGGTGACATTCTGGGGTAGTCCTAAATTTTAAATCAGTTGATACACAAAGTGTATCTTGAACCTTGAGGCACTCTTGTTATTAAGCTGACTACTAGGTATATTGGTTTTTAACACGCTTTTATTAGTTTCACCTGTATGTTTGCTTGCTTGCTTGTAACCAACCCCTTTGACCTCGATTTTGACCTACTTTGAGCGATCAGACTTTCTTTTAACTTTGCACACCTATCAAAGACTGATGACAATGCATTTATAAAAAGAATTGATGACTCATAAGCGCGTTTTTTAGTTTTTTTAAAAACTATATTTTTTTGTATTATTAGTTTCACCTGTATGTTTGCTTGTTTGTAACCAACCTCTTTGAACTCGATTTTGACCTACTTTGCTTTCTTTTTTTACTAGGTATATTTATATTGTTAGGTGTATGTATCTCGTTACACACGATACACTACCATTGTAATATTGGAAAAAGAAATATGTTAAGAGAATATTTCACGCAAAATCTTTTTCTCAGATATTAATCTGCAGAACGGTGTAGTCTGTATTCGTATAAACAATATATTGTTTCAAGATGTTATAGGTAAATGTAATAAGCTATCCTAGTTATTACATCAGTGGGCGTCTTGGGCTTTGGTTGGTACAAATAAAACATTCAAATTGTTTTTATTTGCAGGAAAACTCTTTAAAAGTTTATTTCTATAAACGGTTAGGTATTTAACGTGGTAACGTGTAAACCCTCTGATTACTTATTGTCTAGATGGACAAATATAAATATCCCTCTGATTACGTATTGTCTAGATGGACAAATATAAATATCAATCACAAAGAAAACGGCCCGCATCTTTGACATTGTGTGCAGTTATATTGTTCAGTTATTCAGGAGTTGCACAATCTCGTCCCCCTGCCCCTTTCTTCTATCGTACGGCTAGACAGACGCGACCAAAGCGCTGACCTTTTATGATGGACATTTCGCGCGTTCGAAACAAGCGTTTCGAATCCTCATTCCTCATACGAACAGCCAGATTGTGGAACGTTTTGCCTGGGTCTGTCTTCAAACGCGAACCTATTCGAAATAAAAAAAAAGAGAGCCCCCGTTAAATATTTTTTACTGCTTTTTGTGTATGTTATTATAGCAGCCACCGAAATACATCATCTATGAAAATTTCAACGTTCTAGCTATCACCGTTCCTGAGATACAGCCTGGTGACAGACAGACAGACAGACGGTCGAACAGCGGAGTCTTATTAATAACGTCCCGTTTTCACCCCTTGGGTACGGAACCCTAAAAATATATGTACATGTACAATTAGAAAATTTTGATTTATGTAACAGTTTTATTTTTTGATCTGGCAATATAGAATATTTTAGGTAATAACTATTCCCTAATATTCGGAAAAACTAATGAGACCAAATCACTGATAGGTAACATTCGACTGACATAATGAGGACAAGCCACCGTAATGAGGACAAGGCCTTCTAATGGCAGTACAAGTCCTGTAATATTAAATTCCTTCATCCCGAGTCATAATTAAGGCTAAATAACATTACATTGTCGGCGTGGACATGTGTGGTTACCAGGATACAGTGAGCTCGCGATAAGGAAAGGATCTTTTATAATTTTTCATGCTCTTAAAGTTACTTAAAATATTTTTTTTAATTTGATCAAGTGAAAGCTCCCTGAGCAACTCCGTTTTAACACGACGATTGTGCTTTCGTTTGTCCAAATGTTGGTTTTCGTCTACAGGTCGCATTTTTAATTAATCTCGGCGCAAAAAGCAAAGAAGATCTAATAACTGTCTTCAAGACTACATTTCAGCACTCCAATAACAATTTTAAAGAGTACTACAACCCTGGATTTGGGCGCACTTATTGGAGTACAAGTTCTTGTTACGCTCCCGTAAAGAGCTAACAGGATGCTAATTAGTTTAATTACTGTCTTGCACGAATATTTTGAAGCATTAAAGCTCCTTTAATTGTCTTGTTGATGATTGCTACAGGTGTTAGTACTCCTGTTATTATCTTCTTCCAGTTCGTTTAAAGTGAAAATGTATTAATAATGTGCTAATAACGTTTTAAGTTATTTGTAAAAAAAATACAGGCTGGATACGGCAGATCAATTAGTTTTTGTTATTTTATTGGATGTAATGTTTCTATTAGGTAAGTAATTTTAGTTATTGTTTTATTTTAATGACATACACGTAGCTTAGCTAGAATTAAGTGAGCATGCGATTAACACTTGGCTAATCTATTTTTACTGCAAAAGCATATCATCTTTGGGCTGATTTTTTAGCGCGCTTACAGAGATAGAATGTTAAGTCTAATGTATAATTATGATCAAGCACTTGATTATTCAATAGCCATGTTTAAAAAATGCTCTCTGTCATGACATTTGGCAAGATTTTTTAGTATCCTAAGTCCAAACCAGATTTGCTAGTACTTGCAATTCCAGGAAATACAGTTAGCAAAACAAAACTGTAACTTGTTTTGAAATACTGATCACTACTGTCTAGTATCAATTATATGGCACTAGTATTGATTGTAGATTCATTTTTAGAAATATTAGCATTATCCAATATACCTACCTATTCATTACGTAATATTTCTTAGAATACTAAGATGTCGGCAGTTGACAGCACAGTCATGTAAAACAAAAAACATGTGCAACTGTTCAAGTTCTTTTGTTAATGCACCTGCGCACATTCTTTTGTTTAACATGATAATTTCGGCAACCTAAAGAGATAGGTCTAGACAACATCTATTTGGTAACAAATAAACATAAGTAAATGTTTTTTTATAACTTACTAATGTATGCAGCTGTGTGAGACTTCTTTTGATAGTGCACCTGCATACGTTCTTTTGTTTAATATAATAATTTCTGCAACCTAAAGAGATAAATCTTAACATGTTATTGGCAACAATGAAACAAGGGCGAATGTTTTTTTAACACGCTTTTATTAGTTTCACCTGTATGTTTGCTTGCATTTAGTATGTTGGTCACACTGGCTTCCGCGCTCCAGCAACGTCATCACATGCCTTGTGTTGCGAGTATCGCATCTATTAATTTGCATACACATTGCTCCAAGACGCGCAACACATCGCAATGCAACATTGTCACACTGTAAGCAATCCCAGTGTAGCCAGCATAATTCGCGAGTGTTGCCATCGTATAAATTGCACGGTGTTGCCACATTTCACCGACTCAGGTGAGCCGGGTCATTAGCTTGCACTAATTAACTGTGGTTGGTATAGCCTTCGCTTTGGGCTACGGATGCAGCGGTTGGCGCCAAATTGTATTTAATTGCTGACCTACATTTAATGACACTTATTTGGGGCTCGCTGTTTTTGAAACATTTTATTTTTTCAGGACAAAAAGTATCCTATGACACGCTTTTATTCTATCTCTAATTGTCAATTCTTAAAAGTTATATCAGTCAGTCGCTTAGCTGTTGTGTGAAAGAGTAATAAACCAACAAACACACCTTCGGAGTCATAATATTAGCTGGAATCAGTTTAAGTACGTTCGGACGAGCGACCACTACCATGTGTCAGGGCAGCCATATTATGTGCTACAGAATTACGCATTGGAGAAAGAGTCCGTTCAAAAACAAAACATTATTTAAATTATTAAAAATAGGGTATAGGCACCAGTTGTGGCCATTGTAACAGATGGGATGATGACTATGTCGGAATAAAATGTAAAATTATCGAAAACACAAAACTTGGGCTTTATTCGCGATCCGTCAAGTTGCAGTTAACAAAAATATTACGCAGGCAACGCGCGTCGTGTGCGTGGAAGAGCGCAGCGACGACTGATGTACTCCCACCTATGGGCTTGCAAATTGGTCTCCACGCACACCTCACCTGTTACCTATGACAAATAAAAACTAAGAAAAATATCACTCTTTTTACAGTCTGTTAAGATCAGTCGCGCGCGTCGATCTTTTACAGCCAACTTAGTTAGTGTCATTTTTGGCCACTTTGAATTTTAATTGATTGAACAATGATCGAATGAACAATTTAAAAATTACAATAATAATTACCTATGTTTTTTAAAAGAAATGTTGAAATTTGACATTCAAACAAATACGCATTAATTTTGACATCAACTGACCAAAAGACCAAGTGGCCATTGCCCCGGGGCAACGGCCACAACCGATGCATTAACTATGTAGTTTTTATCAAAAACCCAACAATAATTATAGGTACCTATATCAATATTCACCATTAAAACAACAACGTAAATGAACTCCGTTTTGGTGGCCCGAAGTCGCCAGGACCGCGAATTTAATTCTCCGCTGGAGTCCGCTGTCGAATTTTGTCCGGAATTACATCTTTGTCCAAAACCGGGGCAAAACATTGCGGTCTCGGTGAAATATTTATTAAAGGGAGTCTTTTGGCACTCTTATCCCCTTTGTTGGTGGGAAATAGTAGAAGGAAGATTTGGGTAGTGCTAGGTAATTAAATTAAGTTTAGTTAATTGACCAAGCCGCGGTTGACTAGGTACAGGGAGAAATACAAATAAGTATACTTAAATATTTAGGCTTTTACCGTCTTACCACAGAAGATTTGACCGGTTTAAACACTGTTTAACTGTGCAATTTGTACTGAGTGTCAAGTGGGAGATTTGCAAATCAAATTACTTTTACTCGTGCGTCGCGTTGACCGAGCGCGCCGCGCACACACGCGAGCACATTGACACACACGCTTGAATTAGCTAATCACAGACGTTGCCGCGCTCGTGTTCGATCGGTTCGGCGCTCGTTACATTACCGTAAAAAATACTCACACTTAGCTGTTCAGTTTTCTGTACGTGACACAAGATGGCGCTGTGCCATTTCCATAGAAATCACATCAAACGTTAACGCGATCGAGCTCGAGCGAAAATCTCGCACTCAGCCCTCTGTTAAACATTGTCTAAAGCGTACTTAAAACTTTTGTGGTAAGACGGCTAGTGTTTATAACTTACGACCAACCACACCATACGACTTCGTCGTTTTCATGTCCATTGCTGAAAATAGTCCTCTCCTAAAGATCTATAGTGAGACCTGTTAGAAGCGGCTTGCATCCAGCGCGATCCTGAGGTTTTAATGAGGTCATGTGTCTACCGGAACGTAGTCTCCACTCGAGAATTCTTCAATCTCAACGGTCAATAGTCGTCTGTGCTATGTCCTGCTCACTGCCAGTCCAATGAGCTATGTGGATAACTTTGGTTCTTGTACGGATCTCTTCGTTTCTCCATGCCATAGCTCGTTAATATTTACGACTTCAACGAGATTTGAACCACCAGGCTACAAATACTATACCTCAAATGTAAATTTATATTCCGTTTCCTTTTCTGGCAAAGACTAGGACACATTCCAACGGGTCCTAGGGGACCTATCCCGGTCAAGTCGCGGTCAAATAACGGCCTTATTATGTAACCGCTCCGATGTTCGGTTTCGCATTTTTCCTGCTCGCGCCAGTTACTCACGCCACGAGAGCGAGCGGGAGGAAAAGTGAAGCCGAACATCAGAGCGCTTAGACAATATGGCCCTGGCCGTTAGGTCAATTAAGCCGTATTTGCAAGACAATGGCCTAACTGTGTGACCTAATACCTGACTGAATGTGTATTGATTCTGTGGTCGGTGGTGGTCGATCAAAGGTACATAGCCCAGCGCCGCAGCGGATTAGCAAATTAAAGTGGCAGTGAGTATGTCACATAGTTCGAAGAACAGATGGTCGATGGGGCCGTATAGTTCTCGAATGGAGACCAGTAAGCTCCTCCGAATTCGCGGTCCTGGCGACTTCGGGCTACCAAAACGGAGTTAATTTATGTTGTTGATTCACTGAATTGTGAATATTGATATATCTATTATTATTTATTGTAAGGATTTTTAATAAAAAAAACCTACATACAGTAAACGCACCGGTTGTGGTCAGATGATGTCAAAATTGATGCATGTTTGTTTGAATGTCAAATTTCAACATTTCTTTCGAATCCGCTTGACCGATTTTTATGATTTTTTTGTATACGTACCGAATACAGTACTGTACCAGCCTTTTTAATAGTCCTGCAGGACGTAGGCCTATCCACGAAAGGTGATTGAGCCATATCCACCAAGCTGGCCCAGTGCGGGTTGGTGGATTCACATACGCCATCGAATTTCTTCTACGGATGTATGCAGGTCGCCTCACGATGTTTTCCTTCACCGAAAAGCCAGTGGTGTGAAATTCCGTACATAAATTTCAAAGAACTCATTGGTACAGGACCAGGATTTGAACCCAGGACCTCACGATTGTAAGGCGGGAACAGCCGCATATTTTTTTATGCGGCTATTTACGCCGGGTCTGCTAGTAAATAAAAAAAAAAAATTAGTCATCATTCGAACAATGCACGCAAAATTATCGTACGTAGATATTATTTGTGTCCAATTTCCACTTATTATTTTTGTAAAAACGAGTAGATCCGGTGTAGACAGTTAGTGAGCTATAAATTTACACCTACATCGCATTAGCAGATGCGATAAACGACCCCAATCCGATATTGTACGGAACCCTCCGGAAGTTCGCGATAATGAAGTAACCTGCGAACCCCAACATCCTCTATACTGGGGAGACTGGGGAAAATCGATGGGTGTATTGTTTTGAAAAGGGAATAATATAAGACGTGCACTTGTCTTATCATCATCATCGTTTCAGCCTTATACGGAGTCCCATAGTAAAAGTTGTGTATTAGTACATTATGATACAAGTGCGTAATGTTGGTGATTACCGCTGAAGCGCCATTGAAAGAGCCGAGGACGGTAATCATCAATACACATGTGTAGCATACGACGTTTTGCAACACACTTGTGAATAAAATAATACAAAAAAAATATTTTCAGCAGTGCAAAACGAGTTGTGAAAAATGTTTCGAAATGGCGGGGAAAATTAATCAGTTTTCCTATGCGCGCGCAATGGCAATTGGCTATAGACTAAAAGAATGAGGTTTCGTAGGTACATACATTAATTTAATTGTACTTATACTCTATAAAATTTAGCTTGATCTCTGCGACAGCTGTCAGAAAAATCATGCCTATGAAGTCCTCAATTTATTAATAGTACAGACAGTACCTGTCAATGTCATACTTTATGGGCATGCCGATTAGTGATGGGCGACGAATGATCGTGACCACAGAGTTTTAATTAAAATATCGATAGTTTATACTGACGACATTTTAAATAAAACTTAATTTATCATTAATTTTATTGTATATTTTAATATAATAACATTTTTTACATGTGTTATTATTAAATCAAACCCAATTATATGTCACATTAGCATCGATAATAGTGAAAAACGTCGATAAATACTACCATTACATTATTATGAGTATTTTATTAATATCAAAACATTATTTACATGTGTACATACTTGATCTTAAATAATAGTAAGTAAATAAAATCCGATTTCTCACCTTCAACTACTCATTCGATTTCATTACAACATTGTTTGAAAATCGATTTTTTCCATCACCATCTCAACTCTAAATATGTCAATAAGTAACTGTCGCAGAGATCAAGTTAAATTTTATAGAGTATAGGTACCTACTATTGAATACGATCTATTTTGTATCGAAACTTTTTTAAAGAACAAAGCAACTCAACCAACAAAATAAAATAAAAACTACATAACTCGTATTTTAGTGAAATACTTTTTAATTTAATTGTACCTACTATTGAATACGATCTTTTTTGTATCAAAACTTTTTTAAAGAACAAAGCAACTAAACCAACAAAATAAAATAAAAACTACATAACTTGTATTTTAGTGAAATACTTTGTATGGATCTTAGCTATCTGAAAATAAAGTTTTTATTTATATTTATTTATCATAACTCACTTGTGAATAATAGCAACGAAAAAGTCACAGTTTGACAGATGTCGCGCCTAATTGCGGTGAAATTAGAGCCACTTTATGAGCAAGTATGATTGTGTTGAAAAATAATTTATTATACTAGCCTTCCGTTTACTATGCAAACTTACTAAGGCCTCAATAGGCCCAATTATGAAAGCGCCATTGTAAATTTAATAGGAATGTAAAAAATGTTCTCTCTAACGAATTGCCTAAAGTGAAAAAGAAACAAAAATATTCTAAATTGCTAATATAACTATGTGCTATGGCGCCTTCATAATTGGGCCTAATATCTAAACTACACCTTTTTTTAATTTCTTATAGATTTGCGATTGAAATTTGAATACTGCCTGATGGTAAGCAGATATGCTGTCTAGGGTGTAGCACGTTTACCTAGAAGATACCTATTAACTCAGGATTCGTATTTTAAAGGGAAGATAGACTCAGTCAAAGCATTCCACATTCTGGCTGTTCGTATGATCCATGTGGATTCGAAACGCTAATCAAATTTGAACTTACCTCTAGTTATCAAACTTGTAGGGAACCTTGTACACCAATTAGGTAGCATTTCCTTTTCTGTCCCGTTCCTGTTCAATAAATTACTCCTACAGTAAGCAAATTAAAGTTTTCCTCGATCTGGACTTTTCCAATTATGCCGAGTTTTTATTATTTACAGCGACTTTCGAGAATTCGAAGAAACGTTTTGTTACTTTTGTTATTGTCGTCGTCGTTTTACCTTTATTAGTGTACTTACTGCTGATCGTAGGCAGGATAGGCCTACGTTCGTTAGGGCGTACAGCTCGTAGCTTGACTAGCTATTTCTATTTATAATCGATGAGATTTAAATTAGTGAAGTGAAGCAACGGTTAGTTCAGTACGATCAGTTTTTGGATGGGTGACCGAGGGTGGTACTTACAACTGAGCGCTACCATTGCTATAAAATAACTTAATTAGCAAATGCTAAAACAGGTTTTTAATTAGTTTAACAATGTGTAATTTTCGAAGTATGACAAGAAAGGTGAAAATAAAAAAAATTGTCGATGATTATATATTATATTACTTATAGAGATTTTAACAACTTGCTTCTCAATTTTGCGAAATATTCTAGATTTGTACGGAGCCCTCGGTGTGCGAGCCTGACTCGCACTTGTCCGGTTTTTTATTTGTTCTGAGCACCATTGTTACAAATTACAGTTATTGTAGCTACATTAATAGCGTTTAGCCATATCAGAGGCCTTCAGGCGGCCTAAAAACTCTGACACCAGGGCTAGCCACCCGGCCTATACGAACTTACTTACTTACTTTAATAAATATAAAAAATCCTGATTCTGTATGAAAACAAGCGTGTAACGCGCTCTAACATGCTCTTTATTTTTAAGAAATTCTTATCTAAAATATTTATTTTTCAAATATCATAACTTAAACTCAGTTTTTTATTCATTTTAACGTAATTTTATGTTTATCAATTATTTCTCCAAACGAAATTCACGGAAATAAAAAAAAAACTTACCGCGTTACATTACGTTTTGTCGATAGAGAATCAGGCCCCTGAGTAACGATGTACTAGTCGTAATAGTTACAATTACCAAAAATAAAATATGTTCAAATTACTGTAGCCCATTAAGTACCAAACCAAAAGGAGTCGACACGCCTAAGCACCGAAGTCTGCCAAGTCAGTGGGGGTGAAGAAACGCACACAAACCAAAATATAAGCAAGTTTACACGCACACAAATGTAATTAACTAACACTAGCTGAAAATTAACGCAACGCAAGCGCAACCAGACCGATATATTTATATAAAGAGCATGACCGCCGGTCGCGTACTTTTGGCAGAGGGGTACGTTTTGCAGTGTCGACTCCTTTTGGTTAGGTACTTAACCTCACCTGAGAAGCATTGCGCCATTACATGCACGACCCCCGCACGTTAAATCACGACGAGCACTTCCCCGTGAAATAGCTGTGGATACGGAGGAAGATTCTACTAAACAGATGGTCACAGTCAGCTAACAGCTCGTGCAGTCTGACCTAGATCGTCAAGACCATAACGCCGCCATTGAGTGACTTCCTGTCCAGACTAGGAAATGTCACCAGCGGCACAACAAATTCCCCAGGGGTTATGGCCTCTGGCGCCCAGCCTTGGCAAAGGGGAGTATTCCCCGAGGCCAATTCTCACCACGCTCAAGGAGGTGGTGGAAGGACCGGAAAAAAAAATGCTGTAGCCCTAGCTATGGTCTATGGTACGTATACTTAATGGTAATTAAAGTGTGTTACTGGTAGGTACCAAAAAGAAAAATATGAATCTATCATTATTCAAATTGGGTAGGTAAGGTAAATTATTTAGGAAATTATAGTTTACTATCCCAATAACAAAAAGAAACAAACACGCTTACTCCAGTGTTCCTCTTTATACCCCATCATTGTATTATGGTTATAAAAACTTTATGTGATATCATGGACGCAAACAAAGTATTCAAAACTAACCATTAAATGGACGAAAGTAAACATTCAGTAAATTAAAGCCCGTCCCAACAGACAAATAGAGATGAGACACGAATCCGGCAACTTTCCTGGAAAACATTATTATAATATACTACGGGACTAATCGCGCACTAAAATTACGAGATAAATAAATACCTCATCATCCCGACGTTTCGGCCGAGTTGCATCGACCGTGGTCACGGGTAGACTGGAGTATGGAACAGCTGGTACCGCCGATTCAACTTAAACTTTTGAATCTTTAATCCCATCTTAGAAACATTTAACATTGAATTGATTTAGTAGGATAAATTTCACTTCTTTTATTAATTAATTAGTCGGTATTTCATAGCTGAATTACACTAAAAAGTAGTCAAAAATATTATTTTTTCAAAACAATAAGTCACATGTGATATGTATGTATTTATCTTTTATAAAGTTTTTTCACGTATGTAAAATATATTACTAAATTTAATTATTATTTAATACTTATTATTACAAATTTAACTAATTAATTTAATTATTGTTATACCGTACAGCGCACACCACCTATTTTATAAGTTGTCAATCACTTTTCTCTTCAAATATCTGACCAAACTAAATTGAATCTAAACGACCTACCATTTATTATTTTATACCCTATAATAGGTGTAATAAATCGTAGGTCATAAAAACATCTCGATTATTTTTCCTCAATGTAAAAGTTGTCTAAAAATATCCGGCCAAATCGCAATATCTTGCGTTCCTACAAAAACACCAGTCCCCTCGCTTAATTTAATAACAGCCACGTGATAAATCTTTTATGGCATAAACAGACTTATAGTGGTTGAACATTATAAATAAGCGTTTAATTTAAAAAATATCATAAATTCATAGAGTTGACATCACTAATAACGACGTGGGACACACGGATGTTAAGCTTCAAATGAGGATTTACTAAAACGTTTCACGCTAGGGGTAGAACTGAGAGATGAGTTCCAATGAAGCTATGAAATTTTTCGAGTTACATTCAAAAACGTAAGAGAAACGCGACACACCGAATACAATATTAGCATAATTTGCGCTTCTTTAATGAGATATGATACCTGGAATATTTTTTGCAGAAAAAAAAAGTATAAATAATTTGAAAAAAAATGGCCTGACAGATAACACATATATACAACCCTGTATGTCGCGCGTACTGTCTCAGCCTTTTTAATAGTCCACTGCAGGACGTAGGCCTACCCACGAAGGGTGTTTTGGGCCATATCCATCACGCTGGCCCAAGGCGGGTTGGTAGATTCACATACGCCATCGAATTTCTTCTACTGACATATGCAGGTTGCCTCACGATGTTTTCCTTCACCGAAAAGCCAGCGGTGTTAAATTCCGTACATAAATTCCAAAGAACTCATTGGTACGGGACCGGGATTTGAACCCACGACCTCACGATTGTAAGGCGGGTGTCACTACCACTAGACCACCACGGCTTCCTACCACTAGACCACCACGGCTTCGTAATCGTAATCTAATGAAAATTTTAATATTTCTTTGGATAAAAATGAAAGAACTGTTTTTTCGATAATTTTGCTAACGATCGTTTCTACAAAAACAAATAATAATAATGCAATGATATTTGAACATTATTTGGAAATTCACGTTACGAAAATGTGATCAAAATATGAGTTTGCTTTCTTGCCTATCCTTACATCCCGTGTGTCTCAGTATAAGTACAGCTTGTTTACAAGGAGCCTGTATAAATCACTTCAGACCGAGGTTATAATGTTTTTTCTCACACTTTCTTAACTAATAAAATAGCCATTTGACTAATCAGTGGCTATAAAATGCAAAATATCTTTGAAGTGAATACTTCTTTAGCGACGTTGTGCACTTTTTGGGATGGGTGAAAAATGTTATTCTCGCGTCAGGACACGTGACCTGTATGCTGAGTGTGAGTTTTGTCGTAAACATGACGCGCTCGCGGGGAGCGCGTAAGCATGTAATTTGTATGAACTTGTGTGCGAGAACTCGCACAGTGTTTCAGTCCGCACTGGATTGCCACCGCAATCAGTCGTACCAGTAGTTACTCCGTACCGGTTTTGTGCAACTAGTGATGGGGCAAAATTGTCACCGAGTACATTGTCGATGATATGGAGAAGTACTTGACGAGGTCATCTTCAAATCCAAATCTGGTGGGCAAGAGACCCAGAGATGAAGCACCCGTCACAGCTGACAACTGGCGCCAGCCTAAAAAGTTTGCCAGTTCCATTGAAGGTCCTAAGAAAAAGGATATTGTAACTGAGACAGCCAATCAATTCGATGTCCTGCCAGTTGACGATACTGTCACGGATACTTTCAAGAAGGCTACAAAGAAGATGCGCTACAACCAAATCCCGCCAATCTTAGTGGATCTGTTGGGAGATTGGAGCCATCAGAAGATCAAAGACGTTATTGAGAAGTATGAAAAAGGATTCCATCTACAGTACCGAGGCCGCAATCGGGTTAAGGTACAGTGCTACTCGTCGAAAGGCCACCAATCAGTTAAAGCAGGACTTCTAAAAGAAAATGTACTCTTTCATACATACTCTCGTAAGGACGAGAAATTTCCGAAAGCTGTAATAAAGGGAATGCCTAAATTTCTTCAAGACCTGATTCCAGCTGAATTATCCGCGATTGGCTTCGAGGGAGCAATAGTAACCCAGCTCAAGACGTTGAACATAACTGAGTGTCCTCCTCTGCTGATCCAGTTACCTTGTGGAACTGATATGGGCAAGTTTAAACAAATAAAATACCTCTTGAATTGTGTGGTCGATGTCGAAAAATTCAAACCAAACACCAAAGTTGGCACACAATGTTTCCGGTGCCAAGGATTTGGACACGCCTCTAAAAATTGCAACAGGTCGCCTAGGTGTGTCAAATGTGCCTTGGCACATCCTACTTGGGAATGCCAGAAGAAAGATAGAGAGGAGCCAGCCCTTTGTTGCAACTGCCAGCAAAACCACCCAGCAAACTACGGACAATGTGCGGCGAGGTTAAAATATCTGGAACGCATTCAGTCGAAGCGCGAGTCCTCGCATAAAATCCAAGCCACTAGAGTTGAAGCTACACTGCCCCCCATTCAATCAAAATCTAATTGGCCTGAAATTACCAACAAGAGCAAGCGACAAACACCGACCCTGAGACAAAAAGATTCTCAAGACATCATGGACTCCAAAGAGCCTAAAAAATATCAAAATCCATTACAAGCCAAGATCGATACGACCCAAACCAGATCTGTAGAGAAAACAATCACACATGACTTGGCCACAGCCGAAATGTTAGAGATACTAAATACCATCAAGTCACTCAAACAGGAATTCTCAGGATGTAAAACTTTTATGGATAAAGTTATCCTCATTCTAACACACTTGGGTCATTATGTCTAGCAACCCTACTGGACTCCGAGTGCTTTATTGGAACGCGGACGGCGTTCGTAACAAACTGCAGGAACTTAGCATTTTGGTAAGGGAGCAAAGCATTGATGTTATAGCGATTTGTGAAACCAAATTGTCTGATCACACTAGTTTCCATATTGCGGGTTATGCATGCTTTCGAAAAGATAAGCGAACAAATGGTACTGGTCAGGGAGTGGCGATCTTAGTCAGATCAGATTTAGTCCACAGCCCTATTCCTACGCCAGCCACCATCAACCTTGAAACTGTAGGGGTCTGTATCAAACTTTTTAATACCAATACTCTTATTTATGCGGTCTACCAGTCACCGAATATCCCTCTTTTAATAAATGATCTTAATTCACTAATGTCAACGGGTAGCTCAGTGTTAGCGATGGGCGATCTAAACGCTAAGCATCCTTACTGGTCACCTGGGTCTCCTAATGAACACGGGAAGCGCCTGTATGAACATATGTTGAACAGTGAATACTTTGTCCACGGCCCACAAAATCCAACTCTAGTTCACTATTGTCCTAATTTTAAACCATCTACTCCGGACCTCTTACTAACAAAAAATGTTTACACTATAAATCAAATTATAACGGTAAAAGCTTTATCATCTAATCATCTACCAGTTCTTGTAAACTTTGACACAACTATTTCACGAACATCTATTACCAAATTTAATTACTCCAAGGCCGATTGGGGAAAGTACCGGCAAGATGTGAATAGTCACATCTGCCTTACAACTCAAACCTACGACACCATAAATACTATTGACTCGGCTGTGGCTCACCTGCAAAGTTCCATTTTGAAGAGTAGAAACGCATGCGTTCCTACATCAGAGCTTAAACCTTGGAATGCTTCTCTACCCCGACGTATTAAAAGATTAATTAAAAGTAAAAATAAACTTCGGCGCTATGCTGCCACTGAGCCAGTACCCTTGATACGTAAGCAGCTAAATCAAAAAGTGCATAAATTGCAAGTCGAGATTAACTCGGCCGTCAAATTAAATAATGATAAAAAATGGTACTCTAAATTAAAGGCAGTTGACAACCCTAGTGCAGACTTATGGCGAATAGTTAAAGGCCTACGATCTAATCCATCAGCTACTATACCTGCGCTTAAAACTAGCGATGGAGGTCCAACAAATACGATACAGGAACAGTGCGATGTTCTCGCTAACGCATTCTTAGGTAATATGCTCTTGACACAGCAATGGGATAGTGATGAGAAGGAAGCAGTCGAGAGCTCACTGACAGCCTTAGAGACTGACACTAGCGTAGAAAGTGATAAGTCCTTGTTGGTCCGGCCAACTGAAGTAAAAAAAGTGATAAATAGTTTGAAAATTCGCAAAGCTCCTGGAGCAGACGAAATTTCTAACTTACTCATCAGAAACCTACCTCAAAAAGGAATAGTTATGATAACGAAAATATTTAATGCTTGCTTAACCTTTAATTACTTTCCAACGGCCTGGAAAATTGCTAAAGTTATCCCTATACTCAAACCTGGCAAAGATCCCACAGACCCTAAGTCTTATCGCCCTATTAGTTTGCTTCCATGCTTGGGAAAACTATTCGAAAAGATTATTTACATACGATTGGCTCGTTTCTCTGATGATACCCTGATTAATGAACAGTTCTGTTTTCGAGCAGGGCATTCCACAGTTCAGCAATTAGCTAGAGTCGCAGAAGCAGTGTTGCATAACCTAAATCTGAAACGATCTACTGGTATGTTCCTGCTCGACATAGAAAAAGCATTTGATACTGTATGGCATGATGCGTTACTGCACAAAATGATTCACTCAACCACTCCGATACAATTAGTAAAAATTATAAAATCCTACATTTCTGATCGACCATTCCAAGTACATATAAACAACTGCTGTTCTTCTCCAATAATCATGCCTGCAGGAGTACCCCAAGGTTCCATTCTCGGGCCCCGCCTATTTTTGTACTATATTAACGATATCCCAATACAACCACGTACAAATATCGCTTGTTTTGCAGACGATACTGCGTCATTCACATCGTCGGAAGACACTGATTTGATAATTGGAAGGCTGCAGTTATCTATTGAACTTCTCTTATCATACTTCCAGAAATGGAAACTAAAAATTAATTCGTCCAAAACTGAAGCAATTTTATTTTCTAGGCAGCGCTCTTTACCAACCCGCAAGCTGCAAATTGACAGTTATCATATCCCATGGAGTCGGTCAGTCAAATATTTAGGTTTAATCTTGGATAAAAACCTCAACTGGTCAGAAAATACTGATAAAATGCGACTCAAAGGCACAAAGGCCCTTAATGCACTAAGTTCAGTTCTTAACAGAAAATCTTGCCTCAGCAGTATGACAAAACTGAGTATTTATCGCACCCTTGTTAGACCGTGCATAACTTACGCTTGCCCCGTCTGGAGTAGTACCTGTCCTTCAAACTTAAACAAACTTCAAGTTCTCCAAAATAAAGCCGTAAAATATTCATTTAATACACCCTTATACACCAATCTCAATAAAATTCATTTAAATATTGGATTACCCAACATAAAATAATACATATATAAATTATCTAAATCATTCTACTTACATAAAAATCCCATGAATAAAAACAATCTAGTTAAAAACATTTGCAAAACTCGCAGAGGAAATTTAAGTTATATCGATAGATATAATCGCTATAAGTTACCACATCACTGGTTCCTCGACTGCGATGAATAGATACAGTGCGCAGCGCAGGCGCGCGCCGCCAACGGTCGCCGCCGCGCGTGCCACTTTCGCCCGTATTATCCTAGGATATGCGGGTCGGGGTGGCGCGCGCGGCGCGGCGCGGGCGTCGCGCGCTTGCGCTTCACTCTCGACATGCTTGGCTCACTTACTATGTGTTATTCTGCTGTTGTTGAAGCGCTAACCGCTGTTTATTTTAAGTGCTTACCCTCGTTTATATAGCTTTTTAATATAGTTTTGTCAAAATTCTGCCGCAATTAATGCAATCCTAATCCTAAAGGTTGCATAAAATCCTAAGTACATGTATTATTTAAAACAAATTATGCACTTTCCAATGTTAATTAAAATCTTTTGTTTAGTCTCCTGATATAAGTTTATATAAGTTAATGTTCTATCTTGCAAACGTACCTATTGTATTTTTTGTTACCTCTAGGATTTAATTTACACTAGAGATGTATACAATCTGTGAATACTTTGAAATTGAATAAAGACCTTTTAAAAACAAAACAAACAAAACAGTGTTTCAAAAACGCGCCGCTAGTGGCGCTGTAGGTACATTTCTTCATACAAATTACATGCTTACGCGCTCGCGGCGAGCGCGTCATGTTTACGACAAAACTCACACTCATCATACAGATCGAAAATTCGTAAGACGGAGGGAGAGTACACCGAAGGCGCGGCGTAGGAGAGGAAGTAATTTCCCCTCGCTTTCCACCGCGCGGCGAAAGGCCTGCTCCTGCTGTTTCGTCGCGCAGGGCGCTTGCGCGAGTGTGCGTGTGTGATATTGTATCTTACCACATAAATGATAGTACTTTATAAGTTTTCACTTCTGCAATCAAGTGTTTTAAAATGTGTTAGTGTTTTTTTAAACAATATGTTAAGCTCGTGTCAAATATTGATTAATTAGTATGTTGTTTTTAAACTTTCGCGATTTGAACACATTATTATTATTATATACTACGGGACTAATCGCGCACAAAAATTACGAGATAAACATAATCCTTTAACATAAGGCTATCATGCCTTACGTTAAAGGAGTGACGGATAACGCGGGGACTTTGCTAAAGGATTACTCCATCAAGACAGTGTATACTCCCTTATCTCCCCTCCCTTATAACCTTGACTCTTATGAGATCTCGTGTATCGCAGGGTTACTCAAATGTGCTCACATTACTAGCCCCGCATACGGCCATATACATGTACGCACACACACACACACACACACACACACACACACACACACACACACACACACACACACACACACACACACACTCATACACACACAAGCGCGCATGTTCAATTGTTGTTCAAAAATGGTTTCTGTCATACTAACTTCTTATTTATTTATTTATTTATTATGTATATATATATATATATATATATATACCTTTTTTGTACAATTCTTTGCTGGAGGTGGGCGTTGCTATCTGCGACACAGTCTTCCTGACTACTGCAGGTAGCATCGTTTTCTTTGTTATTTGTTACCTTATGTTTTTTGTACGAAATAAAGAATTTTGAATTTTTTGAATTTTTTTTTATCCAAAGATAAGGGAGTATACACTGTCTTGATGGAGTAATACTACTAGGCCAAGTCAGAACGCCGAAGGATGTCATTCCGTTTCAGACTCCTGGTGTATATAAGGTGGATTGCAGATGCGGTAGTTCCTACATAGGTCAAACAAAGCGTATATACTATTGCTGAACGGATCAAAGAACATATCGCGGCAGTCAAAAACCGCCAGATACAGAAGTCTGCTATAGCTGAGCATTTGCTTGCCGGAGGTAGGTACTGCTCATCGGATCGAGCTCCACGACCCAAAAGTCCTCTGCACGGATCGACACTTATACTTTTGTCTAAAGTAAAAAAAAAAGTCAACTGTTCCATACATTTTGTCGCGTGTGAACGATGTGTTTCTATGGAACAACAATTTATTTTTGATGTTTGACAAAAGTCGTAGAACAAAAATTGTTAGTTTTGATGTAAAGAATAAGCCCCTAAAAGGATGCTAATTGATTAGAAATAACTCTGTATAGATACTTCCACTAGACCACCACGGGCACCGCCAATTAGTTAATTACAATTCTTCTCTTCTTTTTAGCCATAGGACGTCCACTGCTGGACATAGGCATCCCGTAAAGACCTCCGATAAGACTGGTTGGTAGCAGCTTGCATCCAGCACGATTTTGCGATCTTAGGTGAGGTCATCACCTTGTGAGTGGACGTCCTACGCTGCGCTTGCCGGTACGTTATCTCCACTCGAGAACTTTACGACCCCATCGGTCATCAGTCCTCCACCCTATGTGCCCCACCCACTGCCATTTCAATTTGCATCTCATCTCATCATTCCTGATTCGATCTCGCAGAGAGACTCCAAGCATAGCCCTTTCCATAGCCCGTTGGGCTACTTGGAGCGTACTAATTAGGCCTGATTACAATTAATCCTTACTAATGATGTAGGGTTCAAAGCCGGTAAATCCCGGTACCAAAAATACCGGGATTTGATGTGCTCTAAGAACTGGGAATTGAAAATTGATTCTCGGGATTTTCGGTACTTTCGGTACGCCAATAATTTCATTATAAAATCTCATTTTAATCGCACTACTAACGAATGTCGCGCCGCAAGGAAAGAAAGGCCCGAAAATACCGGGAAATCCCGGTTCTGTAGTAGTGCAGTATCGAAAATACCGGTTCTTAAAATCAGCACCCGTTCCGAAAACTCTAGTACGCAGTATTTATCTAAGCACAAGTAGACCCGTAATGACCGCAGTACCAACAGTAAACAATATCGAGCGAATCAACAAGTCGTCTGTCAACATCGGGAACCAATGTTTGGCTTTCCAATCTCGTCTGCGGCTAAATGGCTTTAGGGATTGTAATAATATTATTATGGAGTAGGTATTAGTAGTTACACATCCGGGGTATTGTGAGATGGTATGGGTACAAAATAATACAAATTAAACTAGTTGCTCTGCGAACAGTTACTTATACACTCATATCTGCTCAGCTGTATTTTCTTAAGCCAAATACTTATCTTATTACTATCGCAATACCGACTTACGAGTAAGCTCTCGTCACACAGAGGCGGGAAGTGCGGGAAAGCGATCGCGATCCGGGACGGGATTTTTTTGTAATATTCGAATTCGGCGCTATCGCTTTGCACTGGACCGCTATCGGATCGCTTTCTGGCGGCTCCCGCCTCTGTGTGACCCGAGTTTAAGATGCGCAGAAACGGAACACCCCAGTTTTTAATGAATGTGCCGCCAGCAGTTGACCGTGGTGGTCTAGTGGTAGTGACACCCGCCCTACATTCGTGAGGTTATGGGTTCCAATCAGTTATTTGGAATTTATGTACGGAATTTCACACTATTTACTTTTTCGGTGAATAAAAACATCGTGAGGCAACCTACATACGTCCGTAAAAGATATTCGATGGCCTATGTGAATCTGCCACTGCCTGCATGTACTGGGCCAACGAGGTGGATATGGCCCAATCACCCCTCGTCGGTAGGTCTACGTCCTGCAGTGGACTATTAAAAAAGCTGTTACAGTACCGCCAGCAGCTGGGATTCCCACATAAGCCTGCCTCCCTTGGGACGAAGACGTATCAATAAAGATTTTTTCCTGGGTAAAAGAAGTTACACATCTGTTCTCCAAGGCCAGTCAGTCAAAATACCATACAGTTCAGAACAAAAGCTTTGATTTCGCAAATCAAGCAATCACCTCCGGTCCCTTGCCACGAGTGATACATGGCCACAGAATAATTACACGTTACAATACCTTTGGGAAGTTTTCGATCTAATTTTCCCTGACACTAGATCAAGGACAAAGATACTGTACCTAACTGTAATGATATCAGGGGCACGGTAATGATATCTAGCAGTATTCCGTCTCCATACAAACGGTCGGAACGCAAATCATACCTACGCGCCTCGAAGTTTGGTATGCTCTCGGTATGCTAGTCAGCCGCGGCGCGCCGTAGTGACGAACGAACGGGTGGATTTGTAACTAGTAAGTAAGCGTTCGATGTTTTAGGGTTCCTCGGAACTCCTTTCACTACAGAACCCTATTGGATTTTTTTATGTTAAAAACATTAATCAATGTTCCGTAGTGAAAGGAGTTCCGATAAGTATACCTAATAAGTATGTTTATTTTTTAATTCACAACGAATTTCTTTCGTAAATTTTAAATTTTGATGTAACGTTATTACATTTTGTAATAAATGTAATAACGTTACATCATAATAGATAGAAACTAGATAGCAACTCAAGTAGGTAAAGAGTAAGTAGCTGAAATTAAAATACTGAAGGTGGGCAGCCCTAGCGCGTGATACGTTCTACGTGGCCACGTGGCGCTGTAGATATATTTCACAAGGCCGAGTCACAATACTGTTAGACACCATTACCGTGTCAGGGGTCAGGTCACACGAGACGTTGCGTCTATGTGTGCGACGGCGAAGAAAATCACTCATGCCGACCATAGAAGAATAAAAATCCACAATTTGTTTTTTCCTGAATCATCTACTTAAATATCTAACAACACTTGGGTTAGTTATCAAGACAAATCTGACGATATCCTTTATGCAACGTTCCGTACACCGGTTTTGAAGATATGATACTAAATAATAATATATGCATAGGTATGCATAGCTATATGATAAGCGTTGTGACCTGTGACTGATTTACGAGTTTGCTGCCAGTAGGCTGTTGAATTTTGCACCCAGCTCCCCAGACTTTGTTTCATATTTATATTCAAACGTATTTCTTTATTTCTACTAAGAGTACATTTGAGGTCTTAATTAAGATACGTGCTTACAACTTAGTCACCCTTGTCGGGCATTGCAAATTTATGACTTACTAGGGCGCTCTTACGAGTATTCTAAGCAATAAAAGACATTTTCTGTCGACATTAATATTCAGGTAATCAAATTATTATTATATTATTGACTAGACGAAAATTAATTTAAAAAAATCGGCGCCCTCTGATATCTGCCGCTCTAGGCTTCAGCCTACTCAGCCTGCTGATAATTCCCTCGCTGGATAAATTCGAAAAAAATAACACTTTTTGGAATGTGGGTAAAAAATAGTAACAAGGTCATAATTTTTAAGTTCTTAATAATGCAACTGTAGCCAATGTTAGTTTTGCAATAAAATCTTGGTTCCGTCTTTCCTAAGACCTCTGTAGATACCTACGTCGTCGCCGCATCGCATCGTGTGGGCGAGCCTAACACTCAACCGCTCGGGAGCTACAGTAGTACCTAGGCTATGGAACTACCAACTATAATCAAGTCAGTCTATCATACAAGCTGTGTACGGTCATTTCTCAGAGGACTCCTGCCGTTAAGGGTGATTGCACACTTATCAAAACTCAAAATTAAATCAGTTCGCATGGTATGTGGTTATGTACATGTACATTAAGCCCGATTACAGAGTCGCCATCCTAATTATATTAGCTAAATAGCATAGTTCTATTTCTTTTTCTCTTTAGGCATTCGCAACGCTTTTTACGTTGCTATTAAATTTGCGCTGGTGCCTCTATAATCGGGCTTTTTGAAGATGTATAAAATTTAATTTAGCTCAATACAAACTTGACTCTTCAAGGCGTGCAACAACTTATACTGACATATCAAATTATTAGTTGAATTATGTATGAGTATGAGTAGGATTTTAATCCTAAGTTAACGAAAGACGGTGAATAAAACTCATTGCTGAATTCCGCTAAGATGTAATGGTTTGGTGTTGAAATATTTTTCCGGATTTCGTAGTTCGGGTTCGTAGATTCACATACGCCATGGACTTTCTTCTACGGACGTACGCAGGTTGCCTCAGGATGCTTTCCTTCACCGAAAAGCCAGTGGTGTGAAATTCCGTGCATAAATTCCAAGGAATTCATTGGTACGGGCCCCGGAACCCACGACCTTACGATTGCAAGGGTGTCTTTACCAGTAGGCCACCACGGCTTTACATAGCATTTAATTCTTCAATATTCAGCGCGTCAAACGTGAACAAGTGTGCCAACACCTTAAAGACAACCTGCGAGCCTAGAGAGGTTATGGACCCTAAAATTATTGCCGCTTGGTAGATAAACTCTTTATTATTTACACTAGAAATTACCCAGAAAAGACTTAGTAACAAGGTCGCGTTTTGCCCTTGGGGGTGAGACTCTAAAAACTAATTGAGAAAACTGCTCCCAGGCATTTAAACAATGGCTACTTTGAGAATGAATAACTTAAACGTACTTTGAGGTAGTAATTGTACATTAAAATAATGAAGTTATTTTATATAACTATATGTATTCAATGTTGTAATTCAGAAAGACTTTATTTTTTTAATAATGTTGTTCTCTTAATCTATCTAATGTGTACTCTTTTAACCAAAACTCTCTAAAAATTTTATTTTAGAGAGTTTTGAAAAAAGGTTCACTAAAATCATTGCACTCCCTTTTTTGGACGTCGAGTAAAAGTAATCTCAATTAAAATATTTTCACAGAACTAAAACGAGCATAGCATAACATAACCTTTTACTCGAGACAATGGAGTACCTAAAACTAATGTACATACGAAATTCAATGGATTAGCATACGATAATGCTACCCATTATTTTGAATAGCAAAGGAATCTAGATCCTTGAATGTCTAAGTGGCATAACCCAGAATCCACCAAAATATCGCTAGCTAAAATCTAGCTACCTACGCTCGACAAGAATCAGTCCGTGAGTCCCTTGCAGACATGTCATTGCTTAACGAGAAACAGAATAAACTACCACTAGACCACCAATACACTGCTTCTAAAACGTTTTTTTCATCACATCTATTTGAAAAGGTTCGCCTTTAAGTGCGCCGAATGGTGGTGTTTTCTATTAGAAACTTCATAATTATCTTTGTCGCGCATTATTTGATCTTGGAACAAATCAGTGTGCCGGAATTATTTTAGCCGCGAACATTTCTAATTTGGAAGTATTTGTAATGTTAGTTAGTTGTAATGGCGCTGAACAGCCAAGAAAATGAATGAAAAGAATGTAAATATAAGTTTTCATTTGTTTTATTATTAGATACAATTTAATTTCAATTTAGTTGTTACTCTACGTTTTATTAAATAATAATATTACAATAAAATATGAGGCGCCTTTTATTTTCTCATAGAGGTGATTAAAAGAAGAGACTCGGGCGCAAAATATATTTTTGCTCGGGCGACGTACTTTGAATCCCTTGCTACGTTCAGGATTCTACTACAGAATGCCTCACTTCGCTCTGGATTCAAAAAAGCGCCCTCGCCGTAAAAATATTATTTTGGTCCCATATGATACAATCTACTATTAAAGCACGTCATTTTTACGGCATATACGATATTCTCGTCCGATTTCATCGTTTCAACACAAGAATTCTATCCAATTCCTGAAATCACTTCCCAACAGAGATCCGATAGGTAATCAAGTGAGAGGTACTACCTACTGCGTAAATAGTTTGGCAAGGCGCCGGTTTCCGCCGAATTTCTCCTGAGACGCGATGCATTCCGAATCCAGCTCGGCTCGGCTCGGCCACGAATTTCCACCGAGTACGTAAGTGAAGAATCAAAATCAGGTATCTCATTTGCGATTTGGAGCTTATATGAACCTAACAAATCGTTAGTAATAAATTGATTTTAATATTTTTTGTTGTCTGGTGAGATACCCGATGTTCGATACAATCCAAATCTTACTCGGGTTGGCCACGAATTTAAATCATAAATAAATCATAAATCATTTATTCTTGCGCATATGGGTACAACAGAGATCTTACAGAGATAATATAAAGAACCGCCATATCCGACCTTTCGGCATGCAAAGAAATCATTAGATAATAAATTTACAAAAAGTACCTACTAACAAATTGATTGAATATAAAACGAGTTCACATAGTAAATATCTGCACAAAATACAAGTTAAACAATTTGATTTTAATTTTATCCTAAAGCATGTCAAAGATAACATTCTCATGCATAATGTTAATAATAAAATAATATAATGTCAAGATGGATTTTGTCAAAAACTAATAAGTCAATAATTTAAAATTAAAATTTATCATTCAAGTATTCGTCAATATCATAATAAGCTTTCTCTTGTAGGAGACATTTAAGTTTATGCTTGAAAACATGAGTCGACTTTATATCAATTAAAGCTTTGGGTAGATGATTATAAATTAAAGGAAGCATACATATAACACTATTGTTTAGTAATGCTGTTTGATTTGAAGGCATTGCCAATTTTTGTTTATGACGTTGCGACTGTAAATTACTATATAGATGTAAATTGTTCCGTGCACACATTATACTTTCAAATATGTAAAGGCAGGGCAGGGTTAAAATTTTGAGACGGTGAAAGTGAGGCTTGCAAGTGTCTCTTTGTTTTAACTTACAAATAGCCCTAATACACTTTTTTTGCGCCTTAAAAGCATCTTCACTTTTTGTACTGTTGCCCCAGAATATTATGCCGTACCTGAGAGATGACGAGACATAACCATTGTATGCTGTGAGAACGGTAGAGTCATTGACGGACTTCGAGAGCATGTATAGTCCGTATGAATATTGATTTAATTTGTTAACCACAGTACCTACATGATTTTTCCAATTTAGATGACAGTCAATATTTAGACCTAAAAATTTTGTAATGTCAATAGATTCTATTTGATGTCCTGAGTAATTAATGTCCAAATTGTCCAATTTATTAATTTTATTTCTAAATGTCATTATGTATGTCTTAGTAAGATTAATTTTCAAATTATGTAATGTCAACCACTCGACTATGTTATTCAATGTCCTGTTTATTTCATTTTTGATTTCTGAACTGTCTTTTCCTGTAAACAGCACAGTACTGTCGTCGGCAAACAAAATAGTAGGATGCGTAGTAATCTTGGGAAGATCATTCATGTAAATGAGGAATAGAAGCGGACCCAATACGCTTCCTTGCGGTACGCCACACTTAACCGATTTGTAATCTGACGTGTAAACAACTTCTTTTTAAGAAAAGAAGTTGTAAAAAGGTAAGTAGAATCTGCCCAAAGCTAAGGCTTTGGGCAGATTCTACTTACTTGGGTGCATTGTTGTCGACCAGATAAATATGATTTTATGTAGTTGTATACATTACCTCTGATACCATATTTGTGTAATTTTTTTAACAGAACAGCGTGATTTACATGGTCGAATGCCTTAGTTAGATCCATATAAAGCGCACAAGCTGGTACTTTTTTATCCAAGCTGTTCAGGACTGTTTTCAGAAAACTATTTAAATAGCTTGATTTATAGTTTTCTTTTTTCTAAATCCAACTTGTTCCTTTGCAAATAAGTTGTTCTGTTCAAAGAAATTATATATACTATTATACATAACCTTCTCAAACACCTTCGAGAGTACGGGAACTAAGGCTATTGGTCTGTAACAATTCATATCGCGTTTATCATTCTTTTTAAACAGCGGCTTAATTACTGATTTTTAAGTCGTTCAGGAAACATGCCATTTGAAATGCTCAGGTTTACAATGTGGCTTAGAACATGTGAAACTGTGCCTGAACTGAATTTCCACCGACAGAGAAAATTTCCATCGAATAAGCAAGTTTCATATTTTAGTTTTGGTACCACATTATACTTATCCGGTTTCCTCTTGATTTTTAGCGACGCGACTTATTTCAGATACTGAAATTAAAAAAAAAACATTACCACATTAGCAATAGCATGACGCTACGATGCCACCAACAAATAGTGATATTTTCATCAATTTAAAGACAATATCCAACCAGAATTTTTAGGCAGTAACCTCAATTTGCAGCCAATTCATAAATTGATTTATGGGCGAGCAGTATATATTTATGGGAAGCTAATGTGCCTATATCAAGCACTGTCGAATAATTAGTATTTATCTATCAAATCAATTGTTTCCTTCTTTATCCAAAAGTTAGGTCATAAGTTAGATGCGGCGTCCATCGATATGTAATCGTTGTTTTCTGCCATTACTTGTCTACAGTATATCTACTCCTAGGTAAGCTCGAACTTGTAAAACACGACACTGCACCTCTCTATACAGTTGCAGCAGTAACAGCTAAGAGCATAGCTTTTATAAGATCAATGCTTGAGTACAGTTGTACACTCTACTTGTATTGTCCACTCTAATCGTTTTACCCTATAAAGGTCTGCCCACTATATCATATCATACCATGACAGTGCTAGGAACGTATCAGGTACGAAAAAAACACAATACGCTCTACTGTGCCCGCCACAACGTACAATCAACGTTCATCAACAATAGACGTCGAGAATATTTTTGCCGGATCTAAAACGCTCCGTGCATAGCACGCGACGATGCTGGTCGGTGACGAAACGGTAAGGTGAAAAATAGGCTAAGTTTGCGAGTGGGAGCTACGTCATTCTATGCAAAATGTGTTGCTTGGCATTACGTCACGCTGACCTGTTAATTGCGTATTGTTTTCTGATATTCTAACTGACAGATAAATTACACTTTGAACCATCAAGTGTATTCCGTATATTTTGTGGAATTCCTGACATAGAATGCTTGTACTAATTAATACTAGAAAACGAAGAGGTATTTATGTTATTTGGTAAAGAATTTTTTTATTTCAGGTCCAGAATTTAGCATGAAATGCATTGCTAGCTGAGCCATCTATAGCTCGCATACGAAAATACAGATTACAAGTAATAGGGCGGGATATATATAATAGACGGGAATGGATCCCCCTGAGGCGCTCCATTTCACGCAGCCACGAACAGAACTCCACCTCACAGCTGTCGAGCTCTAGTTTCGGTTTTAGATAGAAATCCTCTACCGAATAAATGCATAGACGTCTGGGATATTTTACTATAGATACGTTTTACCTACTGCGATACTTGCGAGTAAAACTAGGCAACTAGCATTCCAAATGCCTGAAGTCTACTCAGTCACGTTCCAGGTACGCCAAGGCGACGAAATAGCCACTAGAAAATTACTTGTTTTTTTCTGGGATTCCGCGGGTGATAGACCGAATCCACACCATTTGGCTTAGTACACCATTATTCCTTATTATTATTTTTAATATTATTTCAATATTATTCTTATGTTTCTATATGATAAATAAATTATTTTCACCAAAAATGGAATAATCTCCTTCAATCGTAGAAAAATTCGAATAGTTATTTGGTAGTTAGATCAAATCCATGTTAGTTACATTTTTATGTTACATTTTAAGATTATTGTTGATTTCTGAAAAACAGCTCAAAAGATTTCGCTAAAATTTAAATGAAACCACCTCTGTAGTATGATCTACCCATCGACTTTGCATTTTTTTACTTTTTACATTCTATTTTGATGGATCTACGAAACGAAACAAGATGCATCAAAATAAGTATGTACCTACGTAATTGTCGGAATAACCGCGTAACATTCACACAAAACGAAACGTACAGTCGAGATGAGGGACTCCTTTTTTGAAGTCGATTAATAAAGTAAAAAAAATATTTTTTGATTCTAAAATAAGCTGTTGTTTACAAACGGCGCACGCCAGGTGCAATCACGGAATGTTCTAAGTTCGGTTATTTTTCAGCTATTTCGAAAAGAAAACAACTATCGCACAAAAGGCGGGATCGCTGTTTCCTCGTGGCCTCAACTTCGCAATTAAGCTAAAGTTTGCCGGCGACAATGGAAAGAATCAGTTTTTAGTTCGGACCAAGGAGGGAGTTGCCAGGTCTGGGTTAAAAATTACCCTAAAATATTTATTATAACTCGAATATTATGAAAGGATTTGTTCCGTTACCGGTATTAAAAGAAATAAAAATTCTAACCAGATCAATGATTGCTGTTTTATAAAGAGCATTCAAAATGTAATTATTATCTGATAAAAACATATTTTTAAAGCCCTGCAATATTTAGAAAATCGATAATATATATTTGGGGTATGTAACGTGAAACGGAACGGATATCTCGTAAAGAAACACGCTAATCTGAAAAAACTCAAAGCCAATTTAAAAAAAAAGTATAACAGAAATGTCAATGTCAAAGGAAATTGAATATTAATTTGATTTTCCGGTCAGTGTTGCCACCTTAGCCCTTTTGGAGCTAGATCTAGCACTGTTTACTGTAGGTGAACCCCTTGTATTTGTATTTGTTTATTCATTAGTGTAATGATTTAGCCTGGAAAAGGCTATCTAGCTTTTATTTGCCCTATTTATTTTCGTAGAAAATATTATTTTAAATTTCCAATATACTTTTATAAAATAACAATTTAAAAAAAAATGCAGGGCTATATATTATTTTTTATTACTCCATGGAGCTTTCAAATTTAAGTACATTCCTAGAAAAATTAAATGATCTTGGTTAGAATTTTAATACCGAGTTCCTTGTAAATCAGGTACAACTCCTTTAAAAAAAAAGTTTATTCTACTTTACACCAGAATATGAACCTACACTAAAATAATATAGAAAGTATACAGAAGGCGCACCTCAGCATTAATACTGAGTGCATGGCAGGTAGTGAAGGTACTATAAATTACCGGGAACCCAGAGCTGAGATAATTCCTCGGTCCCGTACCAATGAGGTCTTTGGAATTTGACACCACTGGCTTTTCGGTGAAGGAAAACATCGTGCGTGAGGGAACCTGCACACGTCCGTAGAAGAAATTCGATGGCGTAATGTGAATCCACCAACCCGCACTGGGCCAGCGTGGTAGACATGACCCTTCGTGGGTAGGCCTTCGTCCTGCAGAGGACTATCAACTAATCAAAATCAATGTCGCAAGAATACAAAGTCTAGTTTAATTTTAAAGAAGCCTTTTATTACCGCACTCTACATACGAGTATAGACGGATCCTAAGAGTAAGGTCCAAACTCCTCCATAGCCAGACGAAGATCACAACTGCACTATGCAATTAATTTAATGCAATACTGCGGACATGTCACTACTTAAATTGGCAAATTTACATAAGCTAATTATTTATCACAAAAAATGGCACCACCGATTTCCACCGTATAAGGTGCAAAATTCGAGTAGTTTGCACGAATCGATGTGACATCCATGTAGGTATATTATTGTCGATAAAATTTATATAGATAGTCATTTATTTTCATTAAGGATAATTACATACATTGGTATACAAAAATATACTATAAGCAACATCCTACGAATCGTCAATTTAACAATTATCAATTATGTACTCAACAGAATTATCACCCTTCGTGGGTAGGCCTACGCCCTGCAGTGGACTATTAAAAAGGCTATATACAGTACAGTATAACAGAATTATTAGGAATAATGTTACAATAAATTAATTAAAATTCGGTACTTTAACATTTAACACTTTACATAGGTTTGGTGGAGACTAAATGAGGTAGGTATGTTATCGTACAATAAATAATTTTCTAAAAGTTAACTAGTTTGTGACATTTACAAGCGACAATGCAAAAACCGTAAAATAACATTTCCATCGAAATCGGATCAGCCTTTCATAATAAATCTACGTCAATTTGAATTGATTATTCCAAATATAATCCAGGATTAGAGCAAAGTCCATCAAATTATTGGGGATTATAAATTTCTCCATCTCTAAACTGGAATTCTCCTGTCGCCCGATTTCTCACCAATATTTTAACAAAGGATTTACGCTGAATGCAAGTCGCTTCCGACGGGTTTTCGTCGTTTTAGCCATAGGACGTTCACTGCTGGACATATTATTATGCCTTCCCTGTAGATCTCCAATAAGATCGATTGAAAGCGGCATGCATCCAGGGCGATCCTACAGTCTTGTTGAGGTCATCCGACTACCGTGCCTACCGGTACGTGGTTTCCACTTGAGAACTTTTCGACGCCATCGGTTATCAGTTCTACTTTCTATGTGCAAGCTTGCCGATTCGTTGCACTACGATTATGTCGGTAACTTCGATCCTTCTACGGATCTCCTCATCTCTTATTCAATCTCGTAAAGAGACTCCGAACATAGCCCTCTCCATAGCTCGTTTGCCGTCGGGCTACTTGGAAGAAAGACTTAGTGAAGACAAAAAAATCTTCCGCGGACATATTTTCATACTAGTTTTTGCCCGCGGCTTCGCCCGCGTGACATTTTAATTTTTGTACTATCCCATAGGAACCTTATATTTTTTCGGGATAAAAAGTAGCCTGTATGTCACTTGTCGTCTTTCAAACTATGTCCATGCCAAAAATCAAGTAAATCTGTTGTTCCGTTGCTGCGTGAAAGAGGGACAAACCAATAAACCAACAAATACACTTTCGGAATAATAATATTACCTAGTAAGGAAGCAAGGATTAGGATTCTCAAACGGGGAGTTTTTTATCACTGGCAACACTGCCCACGAATTAAAACGGAGTTATGCGAAAAGTTGGAGTCATAGTGAGAAAAAAATATCTGGCCCCGACTCGCCGCGACTTCGGTAATTTATTCAAAATGGTGTTCGTGTCGTTTCGGTTCACGGGACGTTTTTCTACCACTGGATTTAATTTATATTTTTTAAATATTTCTGGTATACAAGTACAGCGTATTGATTTGAAAAGTGAAGGCGCTTAAACAGGTATATTGTACCTATATACAATGCTATTTGGGCCAGCGAACCAAGAAATCTACTGTGCTTCTTAATTGGACAAATAAACTACTTTGTATTTTTTTGTATTTGTATTTATATGTAAACACATTGATAAGAAATAACCCTGTATATATATACAGGAGGTTGTAGGATCAAAGTCTCAAACCGTATTAGTAAAATAAAAAAAATAAACCTTCACTGGCATTTAGAATTAATTTTAGATGCAGGAAAATATCGCGAGAAAACCAACATGCGTCAGTTGAAGAATATTGATGTATAAGAATCCACCAACCCGCACTAGGCCAGCGTAGTGGCAGTATAGCCACCACGCCACCATTTCAAGGACAAGCATATTTTCGAGTCGACTCAATTTATAATTCATTATAACGTAATTTTACATATATCAAGTACTACAACCGACAGGCCCTGATAAGTTCCTAACACGGACACGGTATGGTACGTTATAGTGGGCGACCACCATTAGTGTAAAAATTATAGCGTTCGCGGAAGCTTTTAAAAGCTTACGTGACAATTTTTATTTACAGACAGCAATTTAGATAATAACTTTGCTGGTCTTTGCTTTGCTTTAGCTTTGCTTCTCTATTATAGCAGATTTTATATAGAGGTGGATAACACTTTATTGCACACAAAAAACAACAACAGTAATATAAGAAATACTGATGCTAATGTAACAGCATGTGTAAGCGATCTCTTCCAGGCAACCCAAAATATATAGCTTTCCTAAGTGTTATGTGAGAAACAAATAACACAAAATGTTGTGTTCCAATCTTCTGTATTTCTTGAAACAAAGTGTTGTGGTGCATACACATAGTGGATACTTGAGTGATCACTTTATAAATAAAGGGTACATTTTATAAATACAGGGATTAAGCCCAATGCCACTTCCAGTAGAGCTTATTAGAGATCCATAGGAGATGATATGTCCAGTAGCGAGATACAACAGGTTCCTAATCCATCCATCAGCCAAAGGACGTCCACTGCTGGACATAGGTCTCCCCTATGGATCTCCAATAAGACCGGTTGGAAGCGGCTTGTATCCAGCGCGATCCTGCTATTCTTAATGAGGTCATCCGTCCACCTTGTGGGTGGACGTCCTACGCTGCGCTTGCCGGTACGTGGTCTCCACTCGAGAACTTTTCGACTCCACCGGTCATCAGTCCTCCGCGCTATGTGCCCTGCCCATTGCCATTTCAACTTCCTAATCCGTTGGGCTATGTCGGTAACTTTGGTTCTTCTACGAATCTCCTCATTCCTGATTCGATTTTCCTCCCTGCTCGGAGTCTCTCTGCGGGAGTCGGAGGTTCCTAATAATTCTTAATAATATCATAAATATGAAATTGTGTTTGTTAATTTATTGGTTTGTTCCTCTTTCACGCAGCAACGGAATAACAAATCGACTTGACATTATATAGTTTAAGAGACGGAAAGTGACAAAAGCTACCTTTTGTATGAGGAGACCGTAAAGTCTGCTCAAAATAAGACGACATTTTGAAAGATTGCAGGTTTATCCTTTCACAGTATTTATAATTTACAACGTGTTCTTCGCTGCGATGGCGCGACCAGAATGGTCTTCCAAACGGTGCGGTGCGAGTCTCAGACCATGATCCTTTTCTTCAATTGTTCACTACTTCTTCTGTGATAGCCAACCACAACTCGCTTATCGCTACATTTTCTTTTTATTAAGTATGTGGTTGACTACCGCCTTCGGTATAATAATGTGTGGGCATATGTATACAAGGTTACGGGTGAGTCGACCTATTCCCGTTAAGGGTGTGTAGTTTACTTTGTTTCTGACTAATTTGACTATGAAATACACTAACCTAAATTAAAAAAAAAAAACAGATATTTGAAATTGGTATTTATAAAATTCCCAAATTTCGGCTATCAGCTCAGATATTTTGAAACGTGTAAGTCGTATTATTATTTTTATTTGATATTTACATGTAAAATAATGTTTTATGACCTCACTACCCAATATTGTCCGTAAAATTATCCTTTTATAAAAAGTATTTGAATTCAAATATCTCGAAAACTGTGAGATTTAGAATATGGTGTTTCATAGTCAAATCAATCAGAAACGTAGTAAACTACACACGCTTAACGGGAATAGATCGACTTAGCCTGTAACCCCGTATAACACACATTATTTAAAATATGCAATTTTTGCTCATAACTCCACATATAGTATTATAGCACATAAATGAAAAATCCGCGAGGTTAATACCGCGGGCGACGACAAACCTAGTAATAAAATAAAAATGTTAGCATGCCAAATATCAATGTAAACAACAATATACAAACGCTTGCATTTCCTTAAGCTGTTAAAACGAGCACTTAGCGACGAGTTGATTGCCTCGCGGTGCTATTTTCCGCACTATTCCCCATTTTTACATCCGCCCGGGCAAAGTGGAGCAAAAGGCAATGCGAGGACAGGGGGTTAATTCGCTGCACATTAAATATATCAGTATGGGGAAACAAGTACAGCGGAACCTCGATTATCCGGCTCTCAGTTATACGGATTCCCGATTATCCAGACATTTACCCGCAGTCAACAAAATTTATATGTACAGAGTTATTTCTAATCAATTAGCACCCTTTTGGGGTTTATTCTGTACATAAAAACTAACAACATTTGTCTGCGACTTTTGTCAAAAGGCAAAAAAAAATGGTGTTCCATAGAAAAATATCGTTCACCCGCGACCAAATGTATGGAACAGCAGATTTTTTTAAAGTTTTGACAAAAGTCGCAGTACAAATGTTGTTAGTTTTGATGTACAGAATAAGCCCCTGAAAGGATGCTAATTGATTAAAAATAACCCTGTATAAGATGAATAGATACCTATAAGAATATGTCAGAAGTTTCAAAATCCGGCTGCGCCCCGCCCTATCTCTGCTTTTCGAGAACTGTTATTGTTATGTTGCTAAATAAGCTTCGTAATTTTTAAGTCCAGAGATCAGAGTGAAATAACGGTTAAAAGATAAAATAAATATTGATTCATTAAAAAGGGAGGAACTGGTCTTAATTTAGCTAAGATAATAAGAAAAATATATATTTTCATTCAAACGATTATCTGTATTTTCGATTATCCGAACTCGACGACACGAATTAGTCCGGTTAATCGAGGCTTTACATCTTACTTTTCAGAGATCTTGTAAGACGTTAACCAATAAGATAGACAGATGATCCGGTTAGAACCGAAGCTTATCACAGCCTATTGAGGAACTCGGTTGCAACAGTGCACGTAGAGTCGTAGATAGATATAACTCATTAAAAGAGAATGCAAAAATATATCAAGTTTAGGCCAGTACCTTGTACAGTATTCAATTATTTGCTTTATTTGTTTTGGAAAATGATTATCCTATAATTTTCTTTCCATTATTAATAGTCTTAATTTAAAAGGATTTCATATTTTTGGATCTTATTATCTTTTGACATTGACAAGAAATGTCAAAAGATAATCCGACACCGCCCGTCTGGCATTTCTCTAAGTTGATGACTGACAATTTTAATGCATTTTTGAATCTCAATGTATCTATTACATCTACTCCATGGTGGTTCTACTATTTTTCATTATTCTAAGGGCCTTCGCTACGTTAACCGTGCGCACGTTAACGGGCGGGTGCACGGAGCGGGCGCATTTACACCCGGCCGCGCCGCATGAGCGCGTACCGCGCACTCGCCACCCACCGCGCGTGTACAAAGTACAAACCCGTCACATGCGTCCGCGCCAGAGAGCGCTTCTCTAACTTATCTTTCAATACATACACGCAAAGCGGGCACCCGCCGCTTGCACACGCTTAGTTACCGAAGGCCTTTAGTCTACACTCTCTACACTATGGGCTCTTACTGTTTCATTGTGTAAGTAATCTGGCAGGGGATAGCGGCGACGTCCATTAGCAGTACAGCCGTGCGATCCTAAGTCGCTGAGATTTCAGCGGACTCCGTACACTCAATTGATTCGAAAACCAATAGCTCTGAATTTTCGGGTAGTATAGGTTCTTTGATTTAACTTTACTACAATTTTTAGGGTTCCGTAGCCAGAGGGTAAAAACGGGACCCTATAACTAAGACTTTGTTGTCCGTTCGTCCGTCCGTCTGTCTGTCACCAGGCTGCACAGACTGACTACTATAGATACTACGTACCAGGCTGTATCTCATGAACCGTGCTATAGCTAGACAGTTGAAATTTTCACAGACGATGTATTCCGGTTGCCGCTATAACAATAAATAAAGTAAATATTTAATTGTGTGGGGGGGGGGGGTTCTCTATTAAATATTGTTTTTGTTTATTTGCAACATTTTTTTTGTATTTATAGCATTGCTTTTATTGATACTTAATAATGTAAATAAAGAACGAAAGTTTAAGAATTACAAGTCTGGCACCTGACTTCCAAAAACCGAAACCCAAATAAATAACAAAGCCTACAACTATTGCCCTTTATCTAAAACATTATTTAAAATAAGCGTTTCTTTGTTTCATTATCTACCATATTTTAACTAACGACCGTGCAATAATTCACCACTGCAATAATTTCGAACACAAATACCAATTTAGTAACAATGAACTGGCCACACTGATGTGAATGAATGCCCCGCGCAATGGTAATTTCAGGAGAAAAGTAATTTTATCCTGGTAATATTATGCTGCATTTTCTTACTTTATGTTGCGTATTTTACCTAGTATAGGTATTAAAGTAAGGTACTCGTAGGTCGTTTATATTTTTTATATTATTGTGAGTTGTTAGTGTGACTCGACTTAAAAATAGAATAACACTGAAATCGATACATTTCTAACCGACTTCAAAAAAAGAGATTTCGACTGTATATAAATTTTGTTTTGTATGTACGTACGAGTATGGTACGCGATTACTCCGCCAATTATAAACCGATTTTGATGATTCTTTATTTGTTTGGTAGATCAAACTTTAGAATGGGTATCTTCTAATTTTTTTGAAAAATCAACAATAATGTATAAATTCCTACACTGCTGGCACATGACTTCGTAAGTAAGTTCGTATAGGCCGAGTGGCTTGCCCTGGTGTCAGAGTTTTAGGCCGCCTGAAGGCCTCTGACATGGCTAAACGGTTAAAACAACCGGGACCTACAATTGATTATTACTTCGTGAAAACTATTCGAAATCTGTACATGGTTGATTGGTTGTGAAATTTTTGGCGAAATATAATAATTGTGCTTTGTGATTCTTGTGGCTTTTAGGTATTTTATTTTAATTTAAAAGTTGCGTTTCTTACAATTTACGGTCCAAACGACGAATGTTAATCGCTTAACCTTCCTATACCCGCGCGTTGGTCCGAGAGACCGACGAAATATTATTTCGCATTTATTTTAAATTCAAACAATGCACCGACTTTGAGATTTTTGCTAGCTGCCTCATTTGTTGATAGTTTCACTTCAGTACGCTGAACAAGGTTGTGCAAGTACGGCGTGTGGGTGTATTTGGCGCCAATCGGTCCGTGAGACCGACGCAACAAAAAATGTGTATGAAATGTTTGTATGAATTATACATTAATTGGTTTAGCTAGATCTCGAATCTCAACTCATAAGGTACTAAACTGATTTTTAGGAGTACGGATTTTAGTTAGTTTTTCCTACACTTGAACAAAAGTTTGATATTTTTGAAGGCTGTTACGCGAAGTCTGATAGTCAGTGAAATAACAAATTAATTGTTTGATTAGTATATAATATTTATTTACATAACTTAAAAACATAGAAATTAAATTCTTAACTACCTATATAAATATATCCTACCTATATACAAAAAAAAGGCTAAAAACGAAACAAATACTGTGTCCGTGTGGTAGGGTGCCAAGAACGCTGGCTGCATTCCCACGCTGAATGGTTAAAGAGATTCTCTGTGCGAGGAATGAGCCAGCTCTCTTGTCACCAGCAGCGTCAACAAGCTTTGGCGAAATTGTCTTGAAGATTTTTTTTAGGGCTGGACCCCACGGACCAAAAGTTTCGACGCCAAGCGGCGAAAATACATATTCACTTGCGAGTGATGCGTATTTGCGCCGCTTAGCGTCTTCTGCGGCCTCCGCCGCGGCTCCGGCTCTTTGAGTTGTGCCGTTGAGGCGAGAAGGGGCCAAGGTATCGACGCATGTTGCGTCCCATACCAGCGCCCTTCCACGCTCCCAGGGGATCAAAGTTAAGCCGTCAGGGCGCTTGCCATCATCCCGAGCTATGCCAGCTGGCTCTAAAATAGCTGGGATGTTGATAGTGGCAAGCGCCGATTTAATGATGTCATTTAAAGAGCCGTGGCGGGAAAACCTACCTACGCTTTTCTGGCAGCAAAGCCCGTGGAGTCCATATTTGTCGACGCTGCTTCCACACGGACACACATGGCGTTCAACAATGGCAGCACCCAATCTAAGACCGGTGGCAATACGGAAGCTGCCATTGTCCAACAGTGTCCCGAGGTTAGCAGATGGAAGGGCGTGCAGCCATTGCCCAGACTCATGCTCTGAGACTGCAAGAAGCCTTGCACGGTCTTGATCACTGAAAGAATTTTGAATCAAATGTTGGTGTATTCTCTGTACCAATGGATTGTCCCAAAGTTTTTGACATTTAGGTTCCTTTGGCAAGTCTCCATTGGTACAGAGAATTTTCCAGGCCTCTATTGCATCTGGCGCACAGTGTATCTTGACAGATGGCGTTTTCAAAATTGAAGAACACAGCTGGGACACACCGTGCACAGACGAAAGAAAAGCCGGAAGAGCTACGCTAGAAATTTTTCTGATTCCGATACCACCCAATCTAATTGGCAAAGTAACTTGAGTCCAGACGGTATTGTCGAGGTTCAAATTTAGAATTTTTTCCAAAGCATTTTTGAGGGTGGCATCTAGGTTTTCTAAATGTTGTGTATACTTCCAGATTGGGCAAGCTCTTAAGATATACGTAAAATTTGGAACGAAAAGACAATACTTTAAAATGGTATATGCGATATGAGAATTCAGAAAGCCCAATCTGCTGATATTATCCGAAAGAATATTGTTTTTTTTCTCCAAAATAGGGCCAATGCTATCCTCGAGTAAAGGTGCCCCTAGAAGGAAAAGTGACTTTTTTTCTACAACTTTAATTTCTGGGGAAATTTCAGTAAATTGCTGTATAATATTCTGCCGATCAGTATCGCTGAGTTTATCCGATATATATAACTCACATTTGTCAAAATTTAGTTGTAAATTTAGTTTCGAAAAATGATGTATGATTCGGGTAAAGTCTCTTTTAACTGTGTCTACTTTTCCTCCTAAAGTACCATCATCTAGGTACCAGATATTTAGTTTTGAATTTAAATTTGATATTATGGGATGGATTCCTAAGCTGAAAAGAGCTGGACCTAAAGGATCACCTTGCTGAACGCCAACCTCCGAAGGTATTTGATTGTCATGGTAAAATAATTTGGAGTGAGAACTATAACATTGCCAAATATATTTTTATATAGATTTTTAAATAGATTTTTGACATGTAACTATGGTGTTATCAATAAAATATTTGTATTTGTATAGTTATAAACTTCCGGTAAATGAATGTAGGCTTCGTTCAGCAAGGCAGAACGATCTATACTGTTGAAAGCGTTTTTGACGTCTACCTTGAGCAGCACGTCAGCTTCGCTATCAGTAGATAGAAAAGTACGAACGGCATGTACTGCAGCTTCACAACCTCCCCTGCTACCAAATCCTAACTGTACAGGTTGAAAGGTTAGGTGCGAAGTTAATTTTGAAGAAATATTTCTACAGACTAGCTTTGAAGCTAGCCTGCGGAATGTGGAGCCTATAGCAATAGGACGAACTCCACCGTCTTTCTTATTGAATGCGCAAAATTATTAATTATTTGATTAGTTACATTTATTTTCTTACTAAATCTTATAACTACCGGTAAAAATGCTACCTATATAGCTTCTCCTGCTAATAATAAAAAAATAGGGCCCCGAAGTTACGGCCTGTGACACCGTGCGCGGGTATAGGTGTTACAAAATTTGACGCGGGTATAGGAAGGTTAAATAAAAGCTAGTTTTTCTGTAATTCAAAGCTTGAGGTTAATAATCATGGCCGAAATTATTAGTTTAGCTACAGTTCTGCATCAAGTGATTTTGTATTTTGTTTTTGGTTGATGCACTTCGGGACAAGGAATGACCACTATTTTAGGTTTTTTGTGTATGTACCTCGATAACACAACCGGTTCATGATCCCGAAACCAATTTTCGTAAACTCACGAGTAAGTAGTTTAGCTGTAAATGGTAAAAAACCCAAAGAAATTTGAGTTTAGCGCGATAACCAAAACGTTGAAAGAAAACCCTAGAAAGGAAACATGTGTTGTTTTTAAACTATCGCGATTTGAACACATAATTATTATATACTACGGGAATAATCGCGCACTAAAATTACGAGATAAATAAATACCTCATCATCCCGACGTTTCGGCCGTCTACGTCAGTCAGTCAGTCCGTAACGTCAGTCTACCCTTGACCACGGTCGTTGCAACTCGGCCGAAACGTCGGGATGATAAGGTATTTATTTATCTCCTAATTTTAGTGCGCGATTAGTCCCGTAGTATATAATAATTAAAGGGAACATGTAGCAAACATTTTGAAAGTTTGTAAGATGCTTTTTGTTAATTAATCTGATTAGTCCTGTGGACTAATCTCTGCCTAATAATTTTATAATTTATGTAAATTTGTAAATTACTTTTAGTTAATAAGACAAATTATTTAGGCATAAATATTAACAATGTTATCGGACGATTTCAAGTAAGTACATGTAATTTGTCTACGAAATAAAGAGATTTGACTTTGACTTTCCGTATCACCCGCTACTTTCGTCAAAAAAATTAGTTCTTCATCGAATTGGCGTTTTTTTTCTCTTTTGCTAGGGCAAGTTCATTAACTACAAAACAATACAACACTACTTCTACTACATAAAAAGCAACTGGATCATCCAGAGACCCTTGAAAAGCCTAAAGAACATCTTTAATGTTTTTCTTACATTCCATAGTGATGCAGTTCTTGCATTACTAGCCTGATGTTGCTAAAGAAGAAATGAAATATTTACTAGTTCGTTCTATCCGTGCTACAGTGACATTCCGGAGCACCTAGAGATCTTATTTGAAATTCCTTTTGTTCTGACCGTACTGTGATACAGTACGGTCTTATTATTACTTTTAGTTAATAAGACAAATTATTTAGGCATAAATATTACCAATGTTATCGGACAATTTCAAGTAAGTACATGTAATTTGTCTACGAAATAAAGAGATTTGACTTTGACTTTCCGTATCACCCGCTACTTTCGTCAAAAAAACTAGTTCTTCATCGAATTGGCGTTTTTTTTCTTTTGCTAGTGCAAGTTTATTAACTACAAAACAATACAACACTACTTCTACTACATAAAAAGCAACTGGATCATCCACAGACCCTTGAAAAGCCTAAAGAACATCTTTAATGTTTTTCTTACATTCCATAGTGATGTAGTTCTTGCATTACTAGCCTGATGTTGCTAAAGAAGAAATGAAATATTTACTAGTTCGTTCTATCCGCGCTACAGTGACATTCCGGAGCACCTAGAGATCTTATTTGAAATTCCTTTTGTTCTGACCGTACTGTATCACCCTTTGTACCTAGTGTTGCTATACTATTCAATACAATGCGGTAGAGTCGGCACTCACGATCGATACGTTAACAGTAAAAGAATAAAAATCCATGCAGTATACTGAGCGCCACACAAATTGACAGATGAGATGTTAGCCGCAGATGACACTTCGCCGTGATTGGCTAATTATTGCGCATGTGTGCACAACTTCAACGTCGCGTGTCGTAGTGCTTAGTGTGGCCGGGCGTCTCGTTTCTCTGGCTCCCGCGAATGCCTATATTTCGGCTTTTGCGCAGTGCTCTGCGCATAACTTCCCATCCGTCGATTTGTGTAACGCTCAGTATACAGGCGGAATCAATTTTAATGGCGTCTGTGTCGTTATTTACAAGCTGCGCTATTCCCCTCTCCTTGCCGCTATACAGGGTTATTTCTAATCAATTAGCATCATTTTAGAGGCTTATTCCGTACATCAAAACTCACAACTTTTGTTCTGCTACTTTTGTCATAACTAAAAAAAACAGCTATTCCATACATTTGGTCGCGGTTGAACGATATTTTTCTATGGAACACCAATTTTTTTTATTTTATTCTGTTTTTAGTAGTTTATGTCATAGTGGAAACAGAAATACGTCATCTGTGAAAATCTCAACGTTTTAGATATTACCGTTCATAAGATACAGCCTGGTGACAGACGGACAAACGGACAGCGGAGTCTCAGAAATTCCCTTAGTAGGTCCCGTTTTTTGTACGGAACCCTAAAAATACGACTAGGAAAAGTTATTTCTTACAGTAAAAAACAATTACGAATAAATTCAGAGGTTCCACAGGTAATAAACATTTATTGTATGCACGAAAGCACGAATTCCAGCTCCAATATCCGCTCCGCAACTATCCGCAAAAACACGTGTAAAATCCATTCGCAGAATGAATAGCATACATTGTGAATATTCGAATAAAACAGTGTAAATTATTTACACTGAAAGCTCGGATTACAATGATTTAGGTACGGATTAAGGCACCCCCCGGGAATGGGGGGTGGGAGTAATGGCCCACGAATCCAGGATTACTTGCATTGTCGGTGAAATGTCTGATGTATGCCACGTTATGATGTAGGTATTTGCAAACTGGATTTTGCCATAGGTTGCCCATTGTTGGACATAGATCTCTCCCAAAGGTTAACAAGAACGTTAGAAATGGGCTGCATTCATCATGATCCTGTGGTTGTACACCTTATAAGTGGACGTCGTTCGCTTTGCTTGTCAGAGCGTGGATTTTCACCGAAAACTGTGGATAGTATGTAGATGCACCGATTGTGGTCACTGTCCCGGTATTGGCCAACACCCGGTTTATTATCACAAGATACAAATTATACAATTGTTATGCAAACACCATTCCCCAAACTGGGTACAATAAAGCACCCGTATTTTGGGGCCTAGGCATTCTCGCTATGTAAATGTGACTAAATAATTTTATTAAATTAACATTTGTGTTAAAAAAATATTATATAAAAATTATATTATACAAAATATTATTTATTTGCCATATATTTAGTTAACCTAGTTTTTAATTGAATTATGTATATATTTGCAATAAATAAATAAATAAAAAAACCGGATAAATAAATAAAAGAACCCAGAAAATTTCACAAAATTGGGAAGTAAGTTGTTAAAATCGCTATGCTATAATCATCGACAAAAATGTTTTTTTTTCATTCACTTTTCTCGTCATACATCGAAAATTACACATTGTTAAAATAATTAAAAATCTGTTTTAGCATGTGCTACTGAAACTCTTTTATATGATACCTTACATGATACGATTTACTCATTTTGAATTTTCACCCATATTTTGTGAATTTAGGTCCTATTTTTTGTGATTTAAAAATTGAAATAAAATGAACAGTTCTCAGATTTATTCCTATATGTGTACTCTAAGACCATGCTTCTTGCCAAATTTCATAGTTCTATGACGGGAAGTACCCTGTAGGTTTTGATTTTCGTGAGTGTCAAAATATGCGGTATTTTACTTTTTTATACGACTACTGATTTTATCTGAGAAGTTTTTCTTTTACACAACTGCAAGAGACCATAGATAAACCATAGTTTAAATTTCATCTCGATATCTTTACGCGTTCCCGAGATGAAGAGTCTTGACATACCGACAGACGGACAACAAAGTGATTCTATAAGGGTTCCGTTTTTCCTTTTGAGTTACGGAACCCTAAAAAACAATTAAATTGGAATCAACATTAATTAACAAAATTAGAAATACGAGTAATATAAATAGCCACTCTACGAGAAAACATATGAACTGACATGCAAATATCCCGAAAACATTAATCTCCTTTCCTAGTCGGGTAAAAGTCATTGAGCAAGTAGTATATATGTACTTATTTACAATACGAATATTTCACCTGTGCCAGGCTTTACGACCAAATGGATTTTCAACAAAGGTAGGTATTTTTTTGTTAAGTAAATTGAAATGAACTACCGGATTGCAGGAGAGGGCTCCATTATGAATTGAATGCAAAAATACCGGGACAGGTATTTCTTTACGAGTTACTTTTTTGGAAGAGATATTAAAAATAATGAAAAGCTATTTTTACTTTAATGAAATATTAAAAAAACTAAACGCACGATGGAAACTTATTTTGCTTTCGAATTTTCCCGAAAACCTATAAATTTTTAAAATCGTTCACATTTTCGCAAGTTGACCATTTTGTATGGTTAGGTACTTACTTACCGACGTATAGCCCAACGGATTAGCAAGTTGAAGTGGCGGTGGGTAGGCATATAGCACGTAGAGCTGATGGTTGGTGGGACCATTTAGTTTTCGAATGGAGACCTCGTACCGTATGGCAGAGTTTAGGACATCCACTGACACTGGTGTACAGACTGCAAAAACAGGCTGAATGCAAACCGCTTTTTAACCGACTTCCAAAAATGAGGAGGTTCTATGTTCGTCTGTATGTATTTTTTTTGTGTATGTATATCGATATATTCGCCAATTGTGAACCGAATCAAAAAAATTTTTTGTAGTTTAGAAGGGTATACTTTTTTTTATATTATATTTAAATTTCATCGAAATCGGCTAAGCTGTTTTTGAAAAATCAACAAAAATGTAAAAGTCGCATACATCGAGCGAATTTTGTATGCGGTGGAAGTCGGTTTAGCCATTTTTTGCAAAAAAAAACATTATTATTGATGTTATACTCCGCTACGCCACTGTCTATGGGGTAGCATAAGTCTAGCAGTGGCCGTCTTGTAGCTGTTGTGCTATGCTTACTTGACCATTGTAGTAACGGTTTTACCTTACAACTAATATGATGCTATGCTAACTTTACTGTTGTAACGTACGTAGTAGTTTCTATTTACTGTAGCAGCCTTTTAATAGTCCACTGTAGGACGTAGGCCTACCCACGAAGGGTGATTGGGCTATATCTGCCACGCTAGCCCAGTGCGGGTTGGTGGATTCACATTTCCATCGAATTTCTTCTAAAGACGTATGCAGGTTGCCTCACGATGTTTTCCTTCACCGAAAAGCCAGTGGTGTTAAATTCCGAAGAACTTATTGGTACGGGACCGGGATTTGAACCCACGACCACACGACTGTAAGGCGGGTGTCACTACCACTAGACCACCACGGCTTTACCATCAGTTTCTATTTAATAGTGTTGTATTCTGTTGTTATTCCAACAGGATTACCTGTAAAGCTCTGGCTAGCAATATATAACGCGTTCAATGGGAGCCAGCTCCTGCGGGCAGTGAGTTATCCCGTCCGTAACGGAGCGTGCCCCTGTGACCTCTTACCAGAATACAATGCAATTATCTCCTATAACTTAACCTATTGAAATATAAAATGTTACTGCTGGTTTTTAGGGTTCCGTAGTAAAACAAGGAACCCTTATAACTTCGTTGTGTCCGTCCGTCTGTCCTCATAATACATAGCCTTATAACTTCCACATTTATCAACCAAATTACCTATATAAAATTGGTTAGTAAACGTTATGGTAGTTTTAATATTATAGATCTCTTTTGTATTTTGTTGTTACTTTCGTCGCAGAACAAAAGTTGTTAGTTTTGATGTACAGAATAAGCCTCTTTTTAGAGGCTTTTGGATGCCATTTATTTACCATAATTAATAAATATTATTATTTTATTTATTTATTTATTAATAAATAAAACTGTATTCTAAAGATTCAGTTGATCAGATGCGAAGTCTACTATTCGTTAGAAGGCGGTTAACGTACAGAATTATTGATAGTAGGTAATTTCTATTTAATTGTATTGTATTTTGTTGTAACTTTCACCGCTAAAATTGGTTACTTCAGACATGTGAGGACCCATCAAGTAGTCAAAAAAACTATGCTGTCGTAAACGCCGAACGGCCAGGAAATCTTCATTATCATATTGTTGTTAATCCAACTTCTGTTCTTTACCATTGTTGTTATGTTTGTAATCAGTAAAAGTTTTTGAAACAGTACAATTTTTAACAACAGCTGCTTACAAATTATTGATAAATGAATGGTGATATTATTTATTTATAATATGCACACCGATATTTTAATTTCCGGTTCTTTACTCTTGCGGTTTCCATCGGATGCGACCGCAGCGCCATCTGTGGCGGTCAATATCGGATCATGTGAAAATACATTATATTTTACACTAGTTTTTGCCCGCGGCTTCGCCCGCTTGATATTTTGATATCTCAAAGAAAGAAAGTGCTAGTAATTAGCTTATGTCACTTTCCCTCCTTCAAACTATGTTCATACTAAAAATCAAGATAATTCGCAATCGTGAGATCGTGGGTTCAAATCCCGACCCCGTACCAATGAGTTTCTTTGGAACTGTAACAGCCCTTTTTAATACACTGCAGGATGTAGGCCTACCCACGTAGGGTGATTGGGCCATATCGATAGATGTTTTCCTTCACCGAAAAGCCAGTGGTGTGAAATTCCGTACATAAATTCCAAAGAACTCATTAGTACGGGACCGGGGATTTGAACCCATGACCTCACAATTGTAAGGCGGGTGTCACTACCTCTAGACCACCACGGCAGTTTAAATGCAAAGCTAGCTGAGCTAAAATTGTCGTATAAAAATATCGAAAATTTACGAAAATCGGGAATGTAAATCTTTCTGGGCATATATGGGTTAAAAAAGATTGTAAATTAGCAAGAAGCTCTAAAAATATGTATTTATAACAATAAATAAATATACTTTTCTATAAACCTAGCGTGTAAAGCACGATAAAAATCATTTCATTGATTAAGCAATGCGCCATTTCTCGTTAATGGTAAGAAGTTCTAATAATTTCACATTAAGTGACTGACTGGTTTAAAATAGTTCTCACAGATGGCGCTTCCAACAATGTAGTATTTGGTAAAAATGATAAACACGCTCACTAATTCGGCGCCTTCGCAGACAGCGTTTCTAGCTTGATTGGACAAAGCAACTGGGCCGGAATCCCAGAGAGATGCAGGTTCAAATCCTGCGAACGCGTCAATTTTTGAAATGTTTATCACAAAAAGAAAGTTTCTGAATATACTTTATTTCTTGTAAAAAAAAAAAGTTTGTACTTAACCCTGAGCTATACAGAGTTATCTGCTTACCCTGCACTAATTATAATTACTACATTACACTAATTACTACTATTGCATGTCCGTTAGGATAAGCTGTTGTGTCTAAATAATTTTATAACACCTTAGTGTACACAGTTTAGAGCAATAAATGATATCTTTAACTTTATCTTTAAGCCAAAAGAGGGTGGTTATGACCATCGTTGCGAACAACTTTTACTACGGGACCAACCCTAAAATCGAGAAAAAAATCAGCTGTCCCATACAAATTGCAACTAGGAATGGTGACACGTCAGATTTTTTTTCTCGTATTTCAGTTTAGCCCCATAGTAAAAGTTGTTCATAATGATGGTCTGAATCACCTCCTTTTAGCTTTGTACACTAGTTGTGGATAACCCTGTAGATAAAATTTACTGTCAATGTCAGTATCCTCTATTTTTAACTTCAATTAGTCATTAAGTCAAACTCAATGGCATCTGTCAAACTGCAGTAGCAATGTATTGGCTTTCAGCCGCGTACGCACATGATGATATGTCAGCGACACAAGGAGAGGGGATTTGCGCAAATTGTAGCTAACTTCACAAACACCATAAGATTGATTCGATCTATACAGCAAATTTATTTTTTTGATGATAATGAGTAGGATAAGTAAGTAGTAGGCCACAACCGGTAAGATGCACCGGTTGTGGCCTACTACTTTTGTTCATATGCCAAAGATGCATAAACAGCTGCTTATAAAATTATCTTCGAGTAAATATCTACAGAGCCACAGCCCTCTAAGTGAAAGTAGTAAAAATATGTCCGAGCGCCGTCATACATATAGACTTAGACAATGACCCATTTTCTGGAATCTCGATGTTATATCACCTAATAATACTCGCCTGCGCGGGTACAAGGGCGCGGGGGTAGACGACAAAGGAGACTGTGACCCGGCGCCCGAACCTGTCTCAGTCCCCCTTCCATCTACCCGCGCGTCCTTGTACCGCGCAGGCGAGGACTAAGTTAAGCGGTCAGACTATAGTGCTTGTAACCAAGGCTTGCACTTTGGCATCGCGCGGCGTTGTAAGAGGCTAGCAATCGCCTTACAACTAACTAAAAAGCCTGCCTAATAAATAGTTTGGGCAGGGTTTTAGCTCAGACACTTTTTTGGCTTGATTGTGACTCTATAGATTTTGCTCGAAGATTTTTTTAATCTATTAATAATAAATACAGTTAAATGATTCTAATTTTATAGTGCATCCCACACTAGGTTCTCTTTGAGTGTGGTATGCACTATAAAATTAAAATCATTTCATTGATTTAGCAGTGCGCCATCTCTCGTCAATATTCAGAAGTTCTTATAACTTCAATTTAGTGATAACCTGTCTAATACGGGTATCAAAGGTGGCGCCACCAACAGTATAAGTTGGTTAAAATGATAAGCACTTCACAAATTCGACGCAGAGAGGACTGCGAATTAGCTCAGTTGGGAGAGCGTCGGGCTAGTGATCCGAAGACGCAGGTTCGAGTCCTGCATTCACGACGAATTTTTGAAGTTTTTATCACAAAAATAACTCTTTGATGAACACAGTTGGAAATAAAATACCAAGGTACTGAAATATAGCTTTAATCACTTTCATAATAATGTTTATATTTACAGAGCAGCCCTTACAACTATATAAACTGGATGTATACAATAAAGTTGCAAAATAAAAATACACTTTCCAATGTACGAGTTGGTTATATACAAACATGATTTTTGTTCTATAAATCATTTTTGATTTCTTTAAACTTTACAGGTTTTATTTGCAAACCCTATAAATAAACGTGTAACGTTTGTAGTACATGATGTTTTTATTAGTATAATGCTTATTTATTTATTTTGCCGTTGTATGAATACTTATTGAAGAAGGGGAAGACCACGAAGGGCATGCTTAGATACCATGTCGTACAGGGAGGTGATAACACTGGCAGAGGACCGCGAGACGGGGAAGTTGCTCCACCGACAAGAGCAGAGTTCTTGATTTTAAAAGTATGAATATGTATTGTACACTATGAAACGCAAATGCGATTCGGTTAACTATGCGATCACAGCAGTGTTATTATCCAAACATTCTGGGCTGTCGTATATAAACTTTCAAATTACCGTATTTGGCCCAATTTGGGGAATAATATTTGTTTTGAAAAAATATTTAGTGTACTTCCACTCTGCTGTGTTGAAGGCAAATAAGTTTAAGGGTCCTATTGAAAAAACTAATTTAACATTTAAAACAAAACTGGTAAATAATAATGTAATATAATTTACCTATTCGACACCTCAGATCAAATAAAAAAAAAAGACAGGACGTCGTGAACAGATAAATGACGTCGGTTTTTTATACATGTAGTGAGTGCGTCGTTGTTGCGCCGCCATAGTTCAACTGACAATCCAGGGCCTAGTTTCCTTGTACGTGTGTAATTGTGTCTGTACACGGCGAGGCGTAGTTTGCCGGCCTCACTTGTTTTGTTAACAAAATTTTGTCTTGAATTTTTTATTTGGTCTGAGTTCGACACGTTAAAAATTTATCTATTTTTTCAAAACAAAGATTTGAAGATGAACTTTCTCAAAGTAACGCCTGATTCAATCAACTAATTTAGGGAATATTTTAAGTATATTTGCAAATGTATCAGATATTTCGCCTCAAATGGCAATGTACTATTCGTGTTAGAGAAATATTCTGTGACTAAAACGAACACGCCTCACCAAGTGAAGTACCATCATCAATTCCGATTCCCGATTCTTTTACCACCTTTTTGTACAAATGCTCGTGGATATTTCCACGAATTCAAATTAACGAACTTCGAACGAACTACGAACGACTTCCGAACGAAAACAAGACATGAACTACTCCTGATTTTGAGAAACTGAACAAGACACGAGATCCTGTAGTTAGAGGAGCAATTCTTGTTGTATACTAATTTTATTTGTTTGTTTTTAAATTATTTATTTCATGGTAAATCTTTAATTCATATAAATCCTACATAAATCAGTACAAGTCTTATGTAATGTGACCGAGCACAGATAAGCTTAGAATGAATATCTTAGTACCAATTTTCATCAAAAACGTTTTCGAGATCAGAATTTTAAGTATATGTATAGGTAAACAAACAAATAAATATAATTTTTAAATGTATTTATTTGTTTGTATATCTACTTAAAATTCGGATCTCGAAAACCATTTTGATGAAAATTGGTATTAAGACAGTCTTTCATGCTAAGCTTATCTGTAAACCCGGTACTTGAGTATCAATTGTTTATAACGCCATCTTGTGGCAACAAAGTTAAAACAATCCAAGCGCCGCTCGGTCACAAGGACATCCTTACTTCCTAACTAATATTATAAATCCGAAACTGTGTTTGTTGGTTAATTGGTTTGTTCCTCTTTCACGCAGCAACGGAGCAATGAATTGACTTGATTTTTGGCATGGGCATGGTTTGAACAACGGAATGGTTTGACATACTTAGGCTACTTTTTCTCCGCACGAACGCACGAAAATCAAAATATCTCGCGTATATTACATATATACGTATATACATATATCATATACGCGTATATTGTAATAAAGTTTAAATCATACTACAGTCAACACACGTTTATAAATAAGGTTCCCACTATTTTAATTAATGTTACAGATAAACATAACCTCAAACATTTGCACCTACATCATCTCACAAACTTGTCATGATTGTACTTATAATGTATCTTAAATGTACGATTACAAAATAAATAGGTCACAATGATAAATGATCAATAAAATAAGCACCAGCTCGCTAAACTGAAACTTAACCGTTAAAACATAACTGCCGCATAAGTCGTCACTTATCCCCTTCGCACACGGCCTCGTAGCGTAGGCGTATCGCAGTACGCGCGTAGGACGAGAGCAATACGAGGGCATACATGTTCAAACAAGTCCGCACACGAGGCGTAGCGCAGTCGTATCGTAGGCTCAGAGCAAATAAAAGAATCCAGAGGGAACGTCGTTAAACAGTCAAGTGAAGCCGGTTTTTTATATATATGTGAGTGCGTCGCTGTTGCGCCGCCATAGTTTGTGTGACAAGCCAAGGCGTAGTTTCATTGTTACCTGGATGTGTGTGTAATTGTCTGTACACGGTGAGGCGTAGTTTTGGTTGGCTTCACTTGTTTGTTCACAACGTTCTCTCTTGATTTTTTTATTTGCTCTGAGATCGTAGGAGGCACCGCTCCGTGTGCGGACTTGTTTGAACATGTACGCGCTCGTATTGCTCTCGTCCTACGCGCGTACTACGATACGCCTACGCTATGACGCCGTGTGCGAAGGGCTTTAATAGATGCATAGCATAAGACATGTGGACTCTCTCCGCTTTAGAAATAAATGCACAGTAGAGGCCGAATCAAAATTCCTGGCGTCTGTGAAGTTAGCTTCAGGCTGCGTTAAACCTAATCCTAACTGAAGCTCACGTAAAAGCTGCTCGAGGATTGGGTTTTGCGTAGCTAATTTCATAACCGCTTTACCTAACTTTAGAGCAGTTAGTCCGTCTTTTGTTTAATTCTCATGTAAAAGAAGAACTTAACTACCTACTACTGTAAGGGGATGTTCCTGCTTCCCCTAATTTAGTTATAAGGTCGATCGTGGGCGTATTATAAACTGAAATATTACTGACTACACTTTTAATCCAATCGTTATTAATATTAAAAGATACGGTCGCGCGCCATTGCGCATTCACTGTTCAAACTGTAGCGTCGCTAGTGTTGTGCAGCGCGTCCGTCGCGCGTTAGGGTTGTACCGCTATCCCTCGATTTGGCGAATCGAGTCTGCGGCTTACACTACAAAATTACTATATTGTTTATTAATAACGCGGTAAGTGAGCTACTTAGAAGAGTGAACTAATATTTTAAATCTGGTTTATTAAACGAGCGTGTTCATATAGGCAATTTTGAAAGCAGTAGGTTAATATTTCTTGCATAAGATCGAGAATATCTACTTAGTAAAAAATTACGGCCATCCACATTTAAACGTACATGTACAAATTGCATATGACATTAAAAAAAATTGTATGCTACAACAGGCGTTGTATCAAAAATCGCGGATCGAGAAAAAAAACAATCATTATGAATATCTTACACTAACTAGTACATTAACTATTTACATGAACAGTCCGTATTGATAAAATTACTTTAACCACATGAATTGCTTAAACTACAGAACCTTTGAATGATACAACAATACCCTTCTTTTGCAGTCAGGTAAAAAGGAAAGATTCCACATGCCTTATTCAGATTTTGCATCTCGATAATAGGCATGATAACTAGATAATAAAGCCTGTGAGTTATATTAGCAATAAATATTAGACTCGTAATTTTTCTTTTGTCAATCAAACAACTAATGTCAAAGTTCGGGAGTGCGGGTCACGACCCGCGCCGACGTCACTTCTCTAGCAGAAGTCTAAGCATTCGTGACGTCACGTGGAACTTTAACAGGCGATATCTTCATCTTTTTTTGTTTAATTTCCAAAAGAAAAAATACGCGTCAAATTTTTTTTTGATAATTATCTGACGGACTAATTATATTCAGTTCATTCATCATGCCTATTAAAACAACATTACTGCATTAGGAACTATTTTTAGGCCTATGCCACAATGAAAATTGAAGAGTAAAATATTGGGATAACAGCAGCCTCAGAATTAAAATCAATAAAATTGGGTTACATTGAAACGGACAAGGTTAAATAGTAAAAAATAACTTACACAAGGTAAAATAGCTTCCACGTAAAGATAATCAAAATAGCATCATAGGTTGTCGCTAATTTTTCGACGTAGTACAGCTCAAACTGAGATTGACAATAAAAAAAAATATATCTTGGAACACTGGTGTTTTATAAGACTGGAATTTAATAGTAACCATGTTATAAACGACATATACTATTTTGTCAAAACTGCGAATCGATGTGACAAAATCTCTACAATTTAAAAAAGACCAATGTAAAGTTAAAGCGATACTCTGTCGATACAAAACGACGGTAAAGTAAAAATTGCATAGCATTTTTAAAATAGAAGTGCTAACCAATCACAAGAAAGCTTTACATAAACTATTGACCACATCAACAGTTACAAAGCTACCAACAGTCCGTCAGTCTTCTAAACTTATATTCCACTCTAGCAACCTATTGACAATGAAAAGAAGTCAAAATGATGAGAATGTTCAAAGGAATGTCAAAATAGATGTCAATTTAGAATAATCAGTCTTGGAAACGGTTAGAGATGCCTACTAACTGGCAAGCGAATTCATAGCTACCCTCAAAACAAATAGAACCACAACGGAATAAATACTTAAAATACTTATGTAACATACAGAGTACAACGTATTTTATGATGCGCAATTCTAATCATAATAAAATTCTTAAAAAAATGGTCCATAATTGTACGCGATAGGTAAAAAATCTAGCACGAACATTTTATTTACAGGAGCACCTCAAACTACTTTTGAACTGTCTCGCATCGCTCGGAGTCCAAGGGCAGTGTTCACTTCACTCACTACTTTATCACTATCACGTGATCGTTCACTAAAAGCTCATTGGCACTTTGGTTGGTAACGAGAACTCACTACTACACTTCCGTTCCGTCTTCTCCTTCGTCTTCGAACAGGGGCTCGGTGGGGCTGACCTCGGTGCTCGGCTTTTTCTTCGGCTTCGGAGGAGGTCTGGGAGGTATCTTACCACTCCTCCCCAAAGTCCCCGACTGGTTCAAAGATACATTGGTCTCATTTTTCCTCGGGTCTTCCTTAGATGGAGAACTGATCTCCTCTTTATTCTCTCTCGGTACCGGATTTCGTCTCAAAGAACCGGTCTCAGGTTTTCCCTTTCGACTCAGAGTGCTGTTTTCGGAACCTTGAGACTGAGTGTCGCTTCTGTCGCTGAACAACTGTTTTCGCGGCTCGTGTTGCGGAGTAGAGGTGTTTTTGGCTGTCCAGCTCATTCTCGGGTTTACGGGTTCCTGCGGGCCGGGCGTCGAAAGCTGGCTCGAAATCTGAGACACGACGCTGTTTCGAGGATTGTACTGAGGAACAGGAGAAGGAGCCGGTTCCTGTTCTTCTATTGGTGCATAGAAAACCGGATGAGGACTTTGGTAAGCAGTCGGAGTTGCTGGCAGAGGTCGGTTTCTCATTGGAGAGAATTGAGTTTCTAAGCCGGCTTTGTTGAGAGACAGCACTGAGCTTCCATCAGCCGTTGTTCTTAGGCCCAAGTTATCGTATAGTGGTTCTTGAGCTTCAGAGCTTGGGAGAATAGCAGTGCTAGCAGTGCTGGACCAGCTCGGCACCCGAGGTCTTCTAGGGATAGTGACGTACCCTTGACGTGGAGTGACGACAGGCGGAGTGATCGGAGCAGTAAAAGGCGATTGGGAACGAGAGTATGGAAGGGTTCTAAAGAGGTTTTGATTAGTGGTCATGCCGTATATAGGCGAATGTATGGGACTGACCGGATTTAGTTGCGGCGGCAGCCTGGTAGTGTCAGGGACTGTGGAGGCATTGCTGGCAGCGGGGGAAATTTGGGCGGCTCGTGGAGGGAAGGAGAGGAGATCGGGGGGATACGCCCGTCCGTCTGTCCGTTCGTATTCGATGTTGAGCGCGTCCTGCGACCGTTTGTTTAGATGATCGAAGCCCAGGGATCGCTTCTCGTCGTCGTTGTGAGCTGGAAATAAAAAAAATAAGTAAATTAAAATGTCAATAGTAAATACATCTTTTTAAATCAAAATAGGGCTACATTTGACCACCATCTCGGACTGATATAGGTATGTGGCTTGTGGCAAGATAAATTGAAATCAACATCATCCGTAGGCCTTATTTATTAAACAATTGGATGTTATCCTTTCTCTTACGATATAGGTTCGCGTTTGACTACACACTGAATGATGTTGAGCAAATGTGCGGTCTAGGGTGTAGCATTTCTGTCCTCGGTCTTGTGCTATTCGCATCCAGGTTGTTCAGGTTTAACATAACAGAAGTTATATATTACACACACATTCAGTTTAATTTCAATGGAAAACTAAATAACTCTGAAATTCGCAGATAAAATTGCGAAAATTGTAATTTTGCGAAAAAATATCCTATAAAATATTTGTAATAAATATGCAAGCAGAGATAAATGTTTTCCTTGTTCGTAACCTTCAAACCGGTGAAGAGTAAGCAATATTATTTGATTTATATACGAGCTTTCTCCGAAAAATCCTATCAGCGATACAAGGAAAACTATTTGCCCTTAATTCGAAAGCTATTCTGCTGTAAAGTAAATAAAGTTTTATTACCGAAAACAGAATCATTGTCCAGCAATGTTTTGTTCAGCTCCGACATCTCAGTGGCGCCGCTCATGATGGAGGGAGGAGCGTCGTACCGTCGTGGCGGCTTCGTCACCGGGTTCACAGCCGTGATGAGGCTCTTCTCCATCTCTGGTATCACCGAGCCTTCTATCAAAGCCTCTCCATTCGAGTTATCTGCCTTCTTTTTATCCAAGCTGCGTCGCCTGCAGCAGCACCAGCATAATATGATCAAGATTATCAATAAAATAGCAGCAGTGCACGATACTCCGATTAAAACTGGTAGCATGTTGTTATCCATGCCCGTTGGTACAACGATGCCTGGTGGAGTTTGCGTTATTATTAGTGTCAAGCTTCTCTCTTCGACGCCTCCTTGGTTTTTGGCCACGCACAAATACTCGCCATTGTCTGTACTGCCCGCGTCGATAATGGTGAGGTTTACCCATTTGCTGTTATCTTCGCTGCTCTGCGTTATGTAGTACTTAATTTCTCCTTGGTATCTGTATGAGCCGTCAATAATCTGAGCGTTTAGAACCCAATTCACTTCAGGCGGTGGGTTCCCGGTCACTTGGCATGGCAATGTGACGTTTGAATCTGAAGTTCGAAGGGTGGTACTGGTCGATGGGTAGACGATACTAGGCCGACAAGCAAAATCAATGGAGTCTAGTTCTTTCCAGAGTTTTCCATGAACTTTAGGTGGCTCGGCACACGATATAGGAGACGTGTAGAAATTTTTGCTGATCACCCAATTTCTGAATTGTTGCAAATAACAGTCGCATCTCCAAGGGTTGTCGTGAACGTCCAAATTAGACAGAGAGGTCAGCGCACTCAGCGTGTCAATTTTCATGTGCTCGAGTTTATTGCCGTCTAACCTGAGAATGTTCAGCTTAGGAACGTTCATAAAAGTCTTCATTCCCAAAGTTACTATACGATTATTGCTCAAATCGACTTTCTGCAGGAACGGTAGGTTATTAAAAAGTCCGTCTTCTAATTTTTCGAGCTTGTTATCGTTGAGCAGGATCCATCTTATCTTTACGGTCTCTTTGAATGTGTCTGCGAGTAATATTTTGAGGTCATTCTTGGATAAATCTAGCTCAATCATGATGGCGAGACCGCTGAGTCCATTTCTCTGGATCGTTTGTAATTTGCAGTCTCTGAGCACCAGCTTCTTGAGATTAATGAGTTCGACATTTTTGAAGGCAAGTCTCGTAATTTCGTACAAATTATTCCCGCTGAGGTCGAGATTTTGTATTTCTGTGCTGAGAGTTTTGGGGACGTCTTGGAACTGTGAATTGGAGCAGTCGGCTTGTTTGTTCCCGCTGGCCCAAACACACTTGCATTCCTGAGGGCAGTTGGCCGTGAAGTCGCCGTACGTCACCAGCACCAGGTGTAGGAGAGCGAGCAGCCGCAACGTATCCCGCTCCATGTTGTCGACAACCTGAAACAAAGAGGAAACACATTGTAGAGTTTATAGCGATAAAAGCTTCTGACGCTTTAAATAGACGGAATAAAGTAGTTTTGAACACGCACAGTAGTAATGGTGGCGTTAAGAGTGCAGTCGCAATCGTTTTATGTATTTTAAGAGCTATAAAGTCGAGTTTACGAATGGTTTAAGTGCGTAAAGCCGTCTGAACTTGCATTAAAGTGGATTTAACGACACGCGGTCTAGGATAGCTTAATGAGTTTAGATGTACATTATGAGGTAGCTTTGTTCGAATGAATTTACGCCTTCTTAGCAAGCTTTAAATGTTAGACGCTTGTAAATAAAATAAATACCTCGTTATAATCAGGAATGGGAAATTCCCTTCTCAGGTATTTTCGAGATCCTCAAATCGTGAATAATCCTCGTATTTACCGCTAATATTCAGATTTGCTTCGGTACCGTTTTCTCCTCTTTTGCATAATTATACCATTTTTTGCGTTGTAAAACAGGAATTTAGTAGAAAAACACAATTAGAGCCCTCGTAAGGATTTAGGCCCCGTTTGTCCCCCTTTTCTTACCCCCACAGTTCGTATGCGATAATTACATGGGCCGTGAGTAAGGGCGGAGAAACTGACAGCAATTTGGAAGTAAGTGCGTTCCGCAGTGTGATCTGCTCCTTATTTTCGGTGAGCGATTGGGTGGCGCAGGTCACAAAAGATCATATATAAGATAATATCAGTAATGTTACTGATAGATACACAAACTTATTTCCAAGCTGTTACAGACGGACATATGTGAGTATCAATGAATCATAAAACAGTCTAGTGGACGCGCAATTTTATATTGTCAAAAGGTATAAAGTCACCAATTATGAATTCCCAAAAAGTATAATATTTCACTTCACATGTTTAATGGCTAAAATCCCGGTCCGATTTCTTACGGATTGGAGAATTATTTATCTCTAGAATATCCTACATCAATTAAATTTTACATTAGGTATACAAAGATGACGTAACCTTAATAACCAACTGATGTCCTAAAAAGTTTTATTTCAGGGGTTTAGACAGTCTCGACAATTCAATGACTTTTAAGTAGCAGCACCCTCAGAATGTACTCTCGAAAATATAAAGATCCGTAAAAGCCCCACGGATTCGCAAGTTGAAATGTCAGTGGCAGGGCATATAGCATGGAGGACCATGGGGTCGAAAAATTCTCGAGTCCACCACGTACTTACCAGGAAGCGCAGCGTAGGGCATCCACCCATAAGGTGATTGATGACAACATGAAATGGTTGTATTGATACAACGCTCCGGTTTGATAAGTTGTATTATAATATTTTGTTGTCGTGAACGGTAGCACGCTTAGTACTACATAAAACCTGAGAAAGCACATCAAAAATGCCTTTTTTTCATTAGAATTATCCGCTTCCGCTCGCGCCCTGGACCCTGCCAGCAGCAATGCTCGCAGTACCGTGAAACTGCGATGTCTTTCCTTCAGTAATTCGGTCGAGTGATATTGTTCGATGCTATTCCACTTCATACTCCGACTTCACGAGTTATTGTTTGTTTGTATTCCTGACGACAACGTTGGGAATAGAACCTCGTTTTGGAGACTGGAAATGTCGTTTCGGGACGCCTTGGTTTTGTTAGTGTCCCAAATAAAGGAAAACTGCGCATTACAGCCAAGTTTTTTATTAGACTGCGTACCTATATACCAGAGATAAGATGTTTCAAGAAAAAAAACTAATAGAATAGAACAATAGTACACCGTTTAACAGCTTCGCTTAACATTTGCTTTGCAAATCTACAGTCTCATCCAACACTTTCACATTTGTAAGAATGTGTGTGTATGTGTGTGTGTGTGTGTGTGTGTGGGAATCTATACAGGCTAAGCCAGAATTTGAGGAAAAAATCAACTGTCACTTTCGAGCAAATCAAGAGTCACAATGGTACAAAAAGGTGTCCAAGCAAAAAACCCTGCCCAAGCTACGTAGTGGGCAGGCTTTTTAGTTAATCGTAAGACGATTGCAAGTCGACTACACCGCCGCGCGATGCCAAAGTGCTCAATATTTGCTCGAAGTGTTTAATCCTCAATATTTAGGCATTAACTAAATATGAGTATTTTCGTATACATCTCTGTGGCTAAACTTAGTATTCAGAAATAATATCCAACAGTAGTTTCCAACAGTAAAAATAAGCATAGCAATAGCGGCAAATAATAAAAATTAATTGTTTTCAACTATGACCCGCCATCTGATGGCTTTCAAAGGCGCTCTGTTTGCATCTCATCTCCATACAATAGGTTCGTTCAGACTATCTTTGCCTGCCTAATATCTGCTGATAGGGTTGTCACCGCGATATTGCAAGAATACTTTTTGACCGAAGCGAAACGTAGGTCTTTATTTCAAATCGACGATTTTGCTTTCATCTGTCTGGATGTTGATTATTGTCTAGGCCAGCATTTTTCAACAAATCTCGACCAAACTTGGTGCAGAGATTTTATACTATATTAATGTTATTCCCAATCAAAACGAGCTTTCGAGCTATTCATCAGCCGATTTCGTTATAATATATCTTGGCTTATTATATATATATATGACGGAGTGAGGCAGCATAGCTGGTTTTAGTTGAAAGCAATAGTGATGATTTTAAAGTGGGTATCACCCGAATGGGGTCGCACGTGGCAACACTGCATGCTTGTGTCGGAATGAAATGACTTTGACAGATGACGAAGAAACGTCATGTCATTCCGAGCGCGAGACGGATTGCACCCGTGCAAATCTATTGACTTTGAAATATGTTTTCATCCTCGAAAATTCTTGTTAAATTGATTACCAAGTGATACTAGGTCAATAAAACCACCCGTTGCAGTAGTACAGAGTGTTTATTTTGGTGAGCTGGACAACTGGAGACCGCCGGCGAGCTGTACCAATGAATGACCCACAAATAACGATGGCGGGTGATTGAGACGATCGCTCTCAGACCCCGACATATAGATTGTTTAGTATTTTAATGCTTACAAGATTAGTGAGTAATTGAGTATGAACCAAATCAGTAATAGGAGGTATAAACTATGATCATTCTGGTGAACGGGCAATAAAAATCAGATATGCCCAGGAGCGATTCTAAAAGACGGGTGACAGCCCTAGCTGTAGTTTGTACGCGCAGCCGAGTACAGTAGGGGTTACTCTTATATTGACCCCTGGTGCCTACAGAATGAGTTCCGTACCGAAGCCTTAGTGTGGACATAACCGTGCGGTTGCGGTTACCAAGCTGTTCCTTCCGTTTGTTTTCCAATTTCAAGTCTTGGCTCTATTTGAACTGTTTAAACTAGTTTTCCAAGTCGTGTCTGAGACTTTAGAGTAGAAAACAGGTTTACTATAAACGTAGTGCCAGTTGCAGATACGGTTGTTGTGGGTTTGTTATCGAATAAAATATTGTAAAAGACGTCATTGGGACACGACAGGGGAGGTTTTGATTTGTTTATTTGCTACGAATAGATATAAGCAATAAGATTTAAATATTAGATGCAACCAACGATTTCTCGCACGTACTTTGCACGCACGTAACAAAAAAATCCTAATCAATAGGGCAAACTAAAATAATAGTTTAAGTATAATAGTTATATAAGTATAATAGTTTAAGTTTTCTATAACTCGCATAGTGTGTATTTTTCGTAAGTAATGTTGTATGTGAATTTGATAAATAGGTTTGGACCTGATGGCTAGCTCTGATGATAAAAATATACAGTCATTCGCATCTTTAACACCTTTTCAGGCACTTTTTGAGACATTTTTAGTTTGAATTATATTTTTGCAAAGGAACCCAACGCAACAGCATCAAAGGCACATACTCTAAATATTTTTTCGCTCATAGCGTAGTTTGACTAGGTGTCTGTCAACGATCACCAAAGTTAAGCAACGTTCGGTACGGTCAGTTTTTGTATGAGTGACCGCGGGTGGCATTTACAACTGAGCGCTACCATGGCTCGGATGCCAAGTTTAATTTTAGGCCCAGGTGTTATTAATCTCAAAGACCTTCAGGCGGCTTAAAAACTTTTACTTTACAGGGTTAGCCGCCCGGTCTTGCTTACTTTTTTATTTACATAACTAGCGACCCGCCCGGCGTCGCACAAGTGTATTATACATAATATATAAACCTTTCTCTTGAATTACTCTATCTATTCAGCCCAATCACCCTTCGTGGGTAGGCCTACGTCCTGCAGTGGACTATTAAAAAGGCTGGTACAGTACTCTGTCTATTAAAAAAATCGCATCAAAATCTGTTGCGTGGTTTTAAAGATATAAGCATACATAGCGACAGACAGACAGGGAAGCGACTTTGTTTTATACTATGTAGTGATAGTGATGTACCGTCTTATCCACACTAGTATTGAAGCATGCACACGCGTCGCCCCATCAGTTAAGAGCATGAATGAGTCAATTCTGGCCGCTGCTGCATAAATTCATTAATCAGTATAATAATCAACCCTTCTCTGAAGTTCAATCAAAATATGAGCAGCAACGTGCGTTGACCGGCTGCGTTTCAATTGAAAACTACATCCATAATTTAATGATTCGTCTCGCTGCGCTTGACTAGACACCGGTTTATTCGAAAACAACACCTCCGTAAATGTTGAATTGTGTGTTAGAAGCAAGGATGTTCTAATTTAATACATCCATGGTTAGAAGCCAACTGAGCAACAATTGTTCATAAACTGTATCAGAAAACAAATCTACGTGTTTCCGAAAAAAAAATGTTTCAGAGACAATATTTTGTTTCTGTAAACACTATGTGGAACACGGAAACAAATAAGTTCCCGGAAACATATCTACGTGATATTTCAGAAACTGTGTAACAGAAACATTGTTGCTCAGTGAAAGAAAGAAAGAAAGTTTATTTATTAACTGAGTAAGAAATCGGTACAAATTGTCCACGAAACAACATTATCGTTAATTTATTCACATCAGTTGAATTAACAGCGGGCCCCCAAACTCGGCTAATCCGGTCTCTTGGTGGTCATTCCAAATTAATTGCCAAGAGCTGAATACATGGCTTTAAACTTTTAAGAACTGTTAATTTGCAAGTATTGTCTAACCTGCGCACAGATATGTATCTGTAACTATGGCCTGCGGTAAGCCAAATCTGACAGCTTTTAAATAAAAAAAAAATGAAAAAAGATTTAAAAACAAAGATTTGAAAATGAATTTCCACAAAGTAACGCCTGATTCAATCAACTATCTGACAGCTTTTGGCACACTGTGAATAGACGCATTTTCCAAGCACGTCCTCTATCTAGTCAAGTGCAGCGAGATCAATCTAAGACTGCATCTTTCAGTTTAGTCTGTATATAAACACTCTATTCAAAGTACATATTAAGTTCGTATAAACCCTGGTGGTAGTGCTTTAAAGCCTGAAGGCCTCTGACATGGCTTAACGGTTAAACCAACCGGGACTTGCAATTTAACGTGTCATCCGAATCACGGTAGCGTTTAGTTGTAAATGCCACACGCGGTCACCCCCATCCGAAAACTGACCGTGCCGAACTTCGGTGATCACTGACAATCAAACCTGGTCAAACCACGATATGAGCTCTACTGAAAGTACCTACACACTACATGGTAAGAAAGAAATATACATTATATCTACCTACTCAGGGTGACTCGAGTGGAGACCACGCACCAGCAAGCGCAGCGTAGGACGTCCACCCACAGGTGGACGGATGACCTCATTAAAACCGCAGGATCGCGCTGGATGCAAGCCGCTACGAACCGGTCTTATTGGAGATCTTTAGGGGAGACCTATGTCTAGCAGTGGACGTCCTATGGCTGAAACGAACTACGGTGACTCGCTTAGAAAATAATATAAATATAGCTAGAAATAAACAATAAGTAATTATTACAGTTCTCGAGTACTTACCTAAAACATTCAAAAGTAGAAAGTCAAAGTTAAAAGTCATTTAAGACTGTACGTAATACTCGCCGATAATAATAAATTTAAGATCAAAATCTTTATAGTTTGAAAATCTTCACAAACAGCTAATAAATTTAGCCCAAACGCGAGTAAAACTAGGTCGTTCAAAGTATTCTGCACTAGAGAGGTTCGCATTTTTGTTTTATTTTGTTGGTACTTTACGTTCTATTTATTTAAGCTTTAAATAAATAGTTTGATATATGAAAATAGCTTTGAAAAGCATGTACCAGATGTACCTACATGAATTACATGCTAATTAGAAATAAATAAAATAAAATAAATGAACTCTGCTCCTGTTGTGGCTACCGTGACCGTGACCGTGGTAAAACGGGGCCCAATTAGGTACTGAGACTCTGCTGTCTGTCACCAGGTTCATGAACCGTAATAGCTAGAACGTTAAAATGTTCACAGATGACGTATTTCTGTTGCCACTATAACAACAAATACTAAAAACAGAAAATAATAAATATTTGGGAACCCTCCCTTACAAAAAAACATGTTTTTTGCCGTTTTTCGCTCGATATTAATAATGGTGACAGATAGATACTTGAAATATTCATAGAACATTTAGTTAAAATGCAATTTAAAAATAAACAATTAAATTACAATAATTTTTAAGGGTCTCCCATACAAGAAACATGTTTTTTTATAGCTCGATATTTATAGCGGCAACAGGAAGATGCTTTAAATGTTCATAGTATTTTAAGTTGTACATATAATTATATACCCTTCAAAAATAAATAGTTAAAATAAGGGGGGCTACCATAAGGTGCGGAACCCTTCGTTCTTGGCCAATTATTATAGAAAAAATAAGCTTTTAGACATCCCGGCCTCACGCGCTTGCATCACGGCAACACTTACCGACGGACAAACGAGTCAGTCATACATTGCGTCAGAAGTAGGGCGGAACATTTAACCCAATACCGTAACAATTGACGCAATTTACCCTAAACACTACCGGATTATATTAGCAGCTACCACTTAGCGTCAATACAACGCGAGGCAGTAGGCCATCTACGTATATTCAAAAGTTTATAAAGTTAAACATGCACGTCTTCGATGTTTTCTCTACGAAATCTCACAATTTAGCAACGCGAACGAACTGTAGTATGTCCTACTACGATTATACGGGACTTATCGCGCAATTGAGATATTAACTAATTGAGTACCTACCTCTTTTTGACCGACGAACCGGAGGGGGTACTCAATTCGACGCGTATTTTTTTTCTTTTGTATAACCACGCATAACATTTTTCATAGTGGTCCGATTTCAATAATTATTTTTTCATTGGAAAGAATATATTTCGAGATTGGTCCCATTAAAATTGTATCGAAATCGGCTGAGCCATTTTTGATAAATCAACAATAATGTGAAAAATGCTACATTGATTCGAGCGAAATATTCGCGGATAAGGGTGAAGTCGATCATGCTATTTTTTGCAAAAAATAATTATTATTGACCGACGAAACGGAGGAGGTACTCAATTCGACGCGTATATATATTTTTTCTCTTTCCAATAAAAAAAAAAAATTTAAATTGGACTACTACGTTAAAAAGATATGCGTGGTTACACATAAAAAAATATATATATACGCGTCGAATTGAGTAGGTAACTCCTCCGTGTCGTCGGTCAAAAAGTGAGTTCTGCAATGAAAACGTAGTACATATTTTCATTTGTACATAGTTGTGTTACTGTTTATAAGCAGTGTTCCCGCCGCGGGCGTAAATTAATGATTCGGAAGGTAAGATTGCGAAACGAGCGTTAATTGAAGAAATGAAACGTTTGATGAACAGCAAAATGGAGGAAACGGTAAATAGAGCACGCCTTTGAAATATACTTCCAGTCATCTCGGGTGAATTTGGTACGTTCCGCAACATTGCGATGAAGGCTTTAAGTAGAAAGAAGAAAAGAAGCTTTTCAGTTTTATCGACGTCTTAATTAATTTACATTATCGTCACTGATTTGGTTGGAGTTGACCTCAGAATAATGACAAGTAATAGAAACCTTGCTAAATTTTACTCAAATAAAAACTACGTAACATCTGTCTTATTCATATCTGGTTACACACTGTTACGCGAGAGTGGTACACTCAAAAAACCCATTGTCTATCCTCAAACGTCAAAATCACAAGTCTACTTTGTCTTTTGCGAGATGATCGAAAATTTGAACCCTCTAGTTCCAGTAAGAAGGTTCAATACTCTCATTTTACCTTCCTACTTTCTACCTTTTTGAATTTGGACAGCCGAGATAGCTCAATGCTAGTTTGTGAAACCCTTCGAAATAACGAAAGTTCGACTGTATGTGCATCTTTTTCTAACACCTTTTAAATTTCATAATTATTGACCAAGGTGATGTATTCTCTTGCTATTATTGTCTTATTTCAGAGGGGTTGCCATTCAAAATGATGTGGTGACCATAGAATTAGAACTAAAGTAAGATCTGATTCTATGTTGGTGATATTCAGAAAGAAACTTGAAAGACTCAAAATTGCCAGAAGTGTCCCGACAATATGCCGACATACAGTTGGTTGGTTAGACCCGACCGCCACCGACTGTCTATTTATTAGCCGTGGGACGTCCATTGCTGGACATAGGCCTCCCGCATGGATTTCCAATAAGTCCGGTTGGAAGCGGCCTGCATCCAGCGCGTTCCTGCAATTTTTATTATATCGTCAGTCCACCTAGTTCTACGCTGCGTTTGTTGGTCCGTGGTCTCCATTCGAGAACTTTACAGCCCCATTGGCCATCCGTTCTTCAAACTATATGTCCTGCCCATTGCTACTTAACGCCACCAACTACTTAGCATTAATAAAATAATAATGTCACAGCAACAACACGCACGACGCCATTAAGTTTTGACGCTGTAACCAAATCTGAAATTGTAGGAAAGTTTTGTACTGATCAGTTGTAATGATCGTGTGTGTCAAACTTAACACGTATAACTCCGGGGTCAAAAATTCAATTAAAACAAAATTAAATAGAAAATTTCAAACATTCCCAAAGCATTCCTACCGCAGCTAACAAAGAGCTGATAACTTTGAAACGGCTGAACCGATTTTAGAACATCAAACACTCACAGACACGTCAAATTTGATTGCCTTGGTGGCTCAGTGGTTAGCGACCCTAACTTCTGGGTTAAAGAGGCGTGGGTTCAATCCCCACCCAGGGCAAGTATTTATGTGATGAACATAGGTGTTTGCTCTGTGTCTGAGTGTTATTTAGTTACTATCTATATAAGTATGTATTTAAAAATATGTATTACGTAGTATATCAGTCTCTGGCAGCCATATCACAAGCTTTGCTTAGTTTGGGGTCAGAGACTGTGTAAAAAAAACTCTTCGTTTTTGCGTTAGTGGTTAAAAATTAACAAAGATACAAATCGAAAATCATATCCTAATCCGAAATCAGTTATAGCTGTCGACTTCAAGGAGACAAGGACAAAAAGGAAGCAGAAAAACCTCTACATTGTAAACTTTGTTCAGTAATTCTCGCCATTCCTTCAAACAATTCACTGTACAAAATAAAAAGCAAAAGCAAGGGCGAGTATTAACAAACACTTCGAGTTTCGTAAACAACGCTGTAACCGGAGATCTTGTAAATTCTTGTAAAACAACACCCCCACTCCCCTCTCCCACCATTGACATTCCCCTGGAAGATCGCGTCTTCATATCAATACATCCAATACCCATATTTACCTGTACTCCTAGTACGAGTTTTTATACTTACTCGATAGAGACAACGCTAATAACAACATTTCTTTTTCACGATTTAGGTGTAGGTTCCCATAGTAAAAGTTGTTCATAATGATGATTATAGACATTTATGCACTAGGTATGTATATTCTGTATATATGTCACAGTCAAAGTGATTAATCTAGTTATTATGTATACTAACCAGCGATTATGTATAATTACTAGTTAATTCAGTGAAAGTGATAAATGGCACAGAGAATTAATCACTTTAACTAGTTATTACATATATTGTCTGGGACGACATAGTTGTAGTGATAGTTATTATGTATATAATAATAACGGACTAATCACTTTGACTGTAACATATACCTAATATATACCTAATAGGATATATTGAATAGATAGCCAAGAGTATTATGTACCCAACCAAAAGGAGTCGACACTGCAAAGCGTACCCCTCTGCCAAAAGTACGCGACCGGCGGTCATGCTCTTTATATAATATATCGGTCTGGTTGCGCTTGTGTTGCGTTAATTTTCAGCTAGTGTTAGTTAATTACATTTGTGTGCGTGTAAACTTGCTTATATTTTGGTTTGTGTGCGTTTCTTCACCCCCCACCGACTTGGCAGACTTCGGTGCTTAGGCGTGTCAACTCCTTTTGGTTGGGTACTTAATGGCCAAGAGGGACGATAATTTATTAGTGCCGGAAATCAAGACACATCAGCCGGACTAGTATACGCACCACGAGATAATTCTTTCGCCTTGTCAGAACGAGACTAGTCATGGTAAAGTATACAGGGTTATTCCTAATCAATTAGCATCCTTTTAGGGGCTTATTCTGTACATCAAAACTAACAACTGATTGATTTTTGACAGAAGTTGCAGAACAACAACTTCTGTCAAAAATAAAAAGAAAAATCAGCTGTTCCATACATTTTGTCGCGGGTGAACGATATTTTTCTATGGCACAACAATTTTTTTTTAGTTTTGACAAAAGTCGCATTACAAAAGTTGTTAGTTTTGATGTACAGAATAAGCTCCATAAAAAGATGCCATTTGATTGGAAATAACTCTGTCACTTTGTCGCACGTCGGAAGAACTCTTTTCGCGGTCGTATGCCAAGCTAGCTTGACTCGCATGCTGTGTCCACATAGTTCTATCAAACATCAATACCGTTCGAATGAGTAAACATTTTAGAAAACTCGTACTGCGGGTACAGTTCCCGGCAGAGTGAAATTTAAACCTTCCAAATGGTGTCATGAATATCGAATTTGGTTCGAAGTCCCGCGGGAATCGGGGCTTGGAGACAGTGCGGGGAAATGGACTGTACTGTTTGCTTCTCGTTTTACATTCAATTCTCTCAAAGTTTTTACTGTTTTTATTGCATGGCGCAGCAATGCTACGTTGCAGACCTTCAGCCCCAGCTTAGCTACAAGCTGAGGATAGTCCAATCCTCGTGCAGCTTTTAAATGAGCTTCGGTCAGGATTGGGTTCTTCTCTTCTTCTTCTTTTCAGCCAAAGAACGTCCACTGATAAACATAGGCCTTCCTCAAAAGACGGTTGGTTGTGGATTGCATCCAGCGCAATCCTGCGGTCTTGTTAAGGTCATCCGTCCACTTTGTGGATGTACGTCCTACGCTGCGCTTTCCGGTATGCGGTCTCCACTCAAGAACCTTACGACCCCATCGGTCAGCAGTCCTCCGTGCTATGTGCCCTGCTCATTGCCATTTCAATCTGCCAATCCGCTGGGCTATGTCGGTAACTTTGGTTCGTCTACAGATCTCCTCATTTCTGATTCGATCTCACAGAGAGTCTCAGAGCATAGCCCTCTCCATAGCTCGTTGGGCTACTTGGAGATTACTAATAAGGCCCACAGTATGATCGTATGATTTGATCTTTACCTAAATTGCGGAGTGGCACCCCCTGGTTTTACTATACAGTATTGGGTTCCGTAGCTGCAATTGAATGCGCTGAGTCGGTCTAACCGGCACCCCTATTGCTATTAGCATAAAGGCTACTTCGCAGTCTGCTATTCTGGATATTTCAATGTGCATGATCTTTAAACGATGGCGATTCGGCTCTAAGTGATAAGTGTGCTCTGACCGTAAGCTTATACTTCACCAAAGCGGGATGAAAATGATCAGAGATCGCCATAGCACAGACATGTCATCTTCAGAGACAGCTAAAGTCTAAATTCAACAGTTACGGGACTATACCATTTATAAGTTTGACATCTGTCACTTTTACACCTGTCATGCAACTCTATTGCGAATTCCAGAATGACAGCTGTCACTTTGATATCTGTCATATTTGACTTGAACTATGACCGTGAAAAAAACATATTTTAATTCGAGAGCTGTCACTTTGACACCTGTCATGCAAATTTAACATGACAGGTCATATTTTATTTCTTTTTGTTATTTTAGTTTTACGGTAGTAAAACGGGTAATTTATTATTACTGTTCTAACAACTTTCAACTGCAGTAGTAACAACGGTAATTCATTTACCGCTCTTACTACTGGTAGTAAGATTGATAGTAACACTGGTAATAAACCGCGGCGACACTGTACTCTACTCCTGTAGCGTACTGTCGGCTACAGGATTATAATAAGACTTGTATATTTTGTTCCTTTATTCTGTTAATTATTCCTATTTATGGAGTCAATCAGTGGCGAATTTACCAAGAGGCAGAGTAGGAGCCTAGGGCGGCAGATTTTAGGGGGCGGCAAATTTCGGACCATTCATTTTATAATTGACATAGGTATTTATTTTTTGCAAAAAATAGCATGACAGACTTCAACCGTGTACAGAATTCGTGAATATTTCGCACGAATCAATGTAATAATTTTCACATTATTCTTGATTCATCGAAAATGGCTCTGTCGATTTCAATAAAATTTAAATGGGACCAATTTCGAACACTCTTATATCCAATAAAAAAAAACATCGAAATCGGACCACTAGGTAAAAAGTTATGCGTAATTACATAAAAAATATATACGCGTCGAATTGAGAACCTCTCCGTTTCGTCGGTCAAAAAATACAAGATTAATTTGTATACCTAAACATTATAAAGTTAAAAAGAAAAAACAACATATACGATTAGTTTTACAGCTTAGTATCAAAGCAAAGGGGTAGCAAAATTCAACAGCATACTGGCGGCAAATACGTAAATCCGCCACTGGCGTCAATAAAGTGTTATGTGTATTGTACGCTCTACTAAGCTCTGGTCTACAAATATCCGCTTTGGTAGAGTTTGGCCTCAGCTGGTATTTGGAATGCACTGTGCGAATTGTTATCGCCGGGTCTTCTTAACGAGGCAGTTAACTTTTTGTTTCATTGCCGCAATAGCCGAGTCTTTTCAACTAAGTATGCCATTCTCATTTTCTGGCACGAACTCTACTTTTATGGACGGACAAAATACACAATAACAAAACCAAATTTCTGTAGCTGTTTTTCTCAACTCTTATCGCAACTGCTAGATCGACATCATTATATTGTATCATACATAGGCCTCTCCATATGTCATGCACTAATAGCTTGAACCAGTCGGAATCAATAACATTACGCTTCGCACACAGTGAACTGTTTGAATGTGTAGGTACTACTGGTTGCTTTGTCAAGCACACGAACGCAATGTGTACGATCACTACATACAAATCATACAATACAGGGTTTCTAGAGCTGATGTACTATACCGAAAGGAAGTGATTCAGACCGTTATTATGAACAATTTTTACTACGGGATCAACCCGGAACTCGAGAAAAAAATCTGCTGTTTCGTGCATTTTGTCGATTCCGAGTGGCAGTTTAGTATGGAACAGCGGATTTTTGTACTGTAATTTTAAGTTTATTTATTTCATGTAATCAACAGCGTTACTTAATCTCTAGATACAACAACAGTAATTAAAAATACGGCCAAAACCGATTACAGTTACTTAGTATACTTGTGTGTGTGTGTGTGTATGTGTGTGTGTGTGCGTGTGCGTGTGCGTGTGCGTGTGCGTGTGCGTGTGCGTGTGCGTGTGCGTGTGCGTGTGCGTGTGCGCGTGCGCGTGCGTGTGCGTTTGCGCGCGCGTGTGTGTGTGTATGACTGAATACGTTTGTGAGTCTATCTTCAATTGACTCCTTTCTGCGATACACAAGTCCTCGTGAAAGTCAGGGTTCGCAGAGACGATGCCGCCAGGTGTGTAGGATACAAAATATGTTGAGCTGGTGTTTGTTTGATTGAGAGAGCGAAGAGCGTTTGTTGCAGACTACCCACCGACCACATGAGCATGTTTGATTTTATTAGTACTTTCGTAGTAGAGTTGGTACTTTCAGCAAGCAGATGCCTACCCAGTAAAGACAGTTTGCACTCGTTATTTGCAACAACTATACTAGTGATTATGTAAGCTTATGATATACGCAGCAACACTAAATATAACCGTTTAAGGGATCGGCCCCATCCGAATGCGTCTTTTATTATAATATTCGCCCTAACTCTATTGTTTCTCAAGTTTTACGTAGTTTAATGAAGCGAGTCCAATTTCCTCGAGGGCCGGAGTGATTCCATTACCATATTTTTATCTGATCCTTACTATCCGCCCCATGGAACATCCTTACTAATATTATAAATGCAAAGGTTTTTTGGTTTGTTGGTTTGTTACTCTTTCACACAGCATCAAAGCAGCGGATAGACTTGATTTATGGCATGGATGGTTCTAACGCATCTACATTTTTACATTCCATATTGATGTTCAAACGTTAGAGAGTTACTTAGGCTACTGTTTTCCCGGAAAAACAGAAGGTTCCTCTGGAACAGCACAAATATCAAAACTAGTATCACGCGGGCGAAGCCACGGGCAAAATCTAGTCTTTCTATATTCATAGAGCGGCTTCTACATTCCTTTCACGCTTTATGAAAGCAAGAAGAAAGAAAAAACTATGTACTGTACTGTATAAGCCTTTTTAATAGTCCACTGCAGGACGTAGGCCTACCCATGAAAGGTGCTTGGGCCATATCCACCACGCTGGCCCAGTGCGTGTTGGTGGATTCACATACGCCATCAAATTTCTTCTACGGACGCATGCAGGTTGCCTCACGACGTTTTCCATCACCGAAAAGCCAGTGGTGTTAAATTCCGTACATAAATTCCAAAGAACTCATTGGTACGGGTTCGGGATTTGAACCCACGACCTCACGATTGTAAGGCGGGTGTCACTACCTCTAGGCCACCACGGCTTATTAAACTATATTATTAGATAGAAAACGTGATTTCCCACATCTTTTAAATATAAACGAAAAATCTACGTGCATTTTGAGTAAGTATACAGGTATAGGATGAATCAAACTTTATGGCGTCTGTGAACACGAGGCGAGTCATTACGCAGTAGTAAATTCGTTGCGTCAGCTGCGCAAGGGCAAGCAAGGGGAAGGAATATGCGCAGTTTGTAGCTAACTTATCAGATTTTTTTATTTTTTGCAATAAACGGCAGGACCGACTTCAGCCGTGTTGAATTCGCGAATATTACAAACAAACAAACAACAACACTTTATTAGACAACCACATTACATAAAAAACAGATTATAAGGACAAAAACAAAACAATAGGTCTCTAATTGGCGGCCTTATCGCTTTAAGCGATTTCTTCCAGGCCAAGGATTATTTCGCACGGATCGATGTAACATTTTTCACATGATATTGATTTTGTTCCATTTTGCATTTTGTTGATTTATCAATAATGGCTCAGCTGATTTCGATAAAATTTAAATGGGACCAATTTCGAAGTATACCTATTCTAATAAAATAATATTATTAAAATTGGACTTCTATGTAAAAAGTTTTGAGTGGTTTTGAGTAATATATACGAGTATGTATGCAGGGTTATTTCAAATCAATTAGCATCCTTTTAGGGACTTATTCTGAACATCAAAACTAACAACTTTTGTGCTGCGATATTTGTCAAAACTAAAAAAAAATCTGCTGTTTCATACATTTAGTCGCGGTTAAACGATATTTTTCTATGGAAGAACGATATTTTTTTTGAGTTTTTACAAAAATCGCAGATCATTGTTAGTTTTAATGTGCAGAATAAGCCCCTAAAAGGATACTAATTGATCAGAAATAACCCTGTATACATATACGCGTGGAATTGAGTACCTCCTCCGTTTCGTCGGTCAAAAAGGAAACGTGGGGGAGAAGAAGGACTATTTTAATTATTTATTTTTAACACTTTATTGCACACCATTTGAACAAAAGGAGGGCTTAACGCTAAATAGCATTATCTGCCAGTCAACCTACAGGTAGAAGACATTGGGAACTATGAGAGTGAACTATACAGGGTTATCCAGAACTGGTGAACTAAGCTGAAAGGAGGTCATTCAGACCATTATTTCGAACAACTTTTACTATTGGGCCAACCCGCAATTCGAGAAAAATCAGCTGTTTCATACATTTTGGCGATTCCGAGTAGCAATTATGTATGGGATAGCTGTTTTTTCTCTAATTCCGGGTTGGCCCCATAGTAAAAGTTGTTTATAAAGACGGTTTTAATCATAATTATTAAATACTACGGGACTAATCGCGCACTAAAATTACGAGATAAATAAATACCTCCTCATCCCGACGTTTCGGCCGAGTTGCATCAACCGTGGTCACGGGTAGACTGGAATGTAGAACAGCTGGTACCGCCAATTCAATTTGAACTTGAAATATTATCACTACGACACACAACACTGACGGTATCTAACAATGTCCGTCTACCTACACTACGCGATTTGCATTTGTTGACAACAGGATTCCACGACGCTGATAACTTAAAACTAACCCGGTTGAAATTGTCATGTTTTTTTGATTTCCACCGCTTCACGAAATATTCTTGAAAAATAGTGTCGATCCGTGGAGAGGACTTTTGGGTCGTGGAGCTCGATCCAATGACCAGTACCTCCGTCAAGCAAATGCTCAGCTATAGCAGACTTCTGTATCTGGCGGTTTTTGACTGTCGCGATATGTTCTTAATCATTCTCTTTCGATTTAGTACCGGGCAAACAGATAACCCTGTATGGTCTAAATGTGGTGTTTCCTTCATCGGAACATGGCACGTGGAGGTGGAACTCGGTAAAAAAATCTTATTAAAACATTCAACATTTGAGGGTAAACATACAGAGTAATAAAGGTAACGTACCTTTATAAACATAAAATGGGGTAGAACATCTAAATTTTTCTCGTATAATGTACACTAGCAGCGGCCCGCGGTTTTCCTTGAAAACTTGAAACAGGAATCATTATATTTTTTAAAATTATAAACGAAAATAAGCTAATACATTTATCTAAGAAATACATAACGATTTCTGCGTTCAAATCATTAAAAATTTTGGGATTCTCAAACAAAGAAAGAAAGGAAAAGGTTATTTGCTAAAACATATTTAGACAACGTTTTGTTGGATCGTTAAAAATATGGCTAAGCCCGAAGTATTTTTTCGCATAAACTTAATAGGTTACTAGTAGCTTTTAAAGTCTTATACAAAGCTTTTAAAGTCTCTATATGCTGCAGAAGTCCAGAACATCCTGGTAAACGTTATAGGTACATAAAGTAGGACAGAACAATTTAGAACGCGTCTCTAGCTAGATAATTAAATAGTTTTAAGTCAACTGTGGTTATGAATAGTTTATCTGTCTATTTATCTAGCCGGAGCGGTCTATCAACTACCTAGAGTTTTCTAAGTCCGTCTGTATGGATTTTTTTGTGTATGTTCATCGATAATTTCGCCAATTGTGAACCGAATCGAAAAATTCTTTTTTAGTTCGAAAGGGTATACTACCAAGGTGGTCCCATTTAATTTAAATTTTACAGATATCGGCTGAGCTGTGTTAGAAAAATCAACAATAATGTAAACAATTCGAACTTAATATTCGAATTTTGTACACGATGGAAGGCGGTTTTATCATATTTTGCGAAAAAAAATTATGTAATTATTGATCTCGCGCGAGGGAACGGGACATGTTAATAAAGCGAAATTTCCTAAAAATATTTTTTAAAATTTCCTAAAAATTCACAGGAAATTTTTACTTCGAATCACTTGCATGTTTCGGAAACATGTATTTTAGGGGTATTATTAATTGCTTTTTATTCTCTCCCGCCGGGAAAAGAAGCTTGTCTCTCTAAGAGCGTTTTCACACTATCCGATCCGATAACGGTGTCGGGCGTAGATTCGATATTACGATATCTAGTCAAGATGTATGAAATATGCAGGTACCTACTTGTTTTTCATATTGTCAGGCTCAATATCGGAGAGTACATATATCGAACTATGTTGCCGAAAGGCATATTTCATACATTTTACATTTGGCGTGCAACACCGTTATCGGATCGGATAATGTGAAAACGTTCTAAGCCTAGATTCTAGACCTAATTACAAAGTAGGACGTATAGAATAAAAAATGTAACCATCAGACAAAACAGGGCCAAACTATTACGAACAACAAACATCTATAAAGCGGCACATACACGGCATAAAATCCACCAATAACAGAGGAAACTCAATCCCCGTTGAAACGCGGGCAAACTTCCAGTAATAAAGAGCTTGAACGTACGTCTCCAGTAACGAGCCTGATAAATGCGAAGACGCGGCAAGATACGTCAGACGTGAGGAAACGACGTCATATCCCGCCTATTTACCCGCGGCCCTTTGCAATGTTGATGAATGGGACGGGCTTATATTAAAAAAAACCTTTTGCCTACACTGCGACGGTTTAACTCAAGGCTGCCCAATTAATTTTGGGCGCGGGTCGTCGGTTTGATTTTATGTCTAAGCGATGAAGGCGGACTGCGTAGAGAATTGGATAATCCTTGCAAATTCTGTATTTAATGCGAAGCTATGGTACGTCAGTGTAAGAACACTTATTTTAGAATTGTGGGGTCGTAGGTTCAAAGTCTAGTTCACACGTAGAGTTTTCGGAATTTATGAACGGTTTCTCATGCCACTGATTTTTGGGTAAAACCCGCCACTGCCGCGGGACAGGAGTTTATATGAGCCAATAATCCAAGGTATGCCTGTCTTTGTTACAGATTTGTGTAGTCGTTAGCAATCAATTCTTATCTTGGATCATCACCATCGTTGGTAGCCTAGAGTCTGGCCAAAGCTGTCCACGTATTATTTTCAGAAGTTTTGAAACGGCAATAATTTAAGACTGTCAAAATTGACACTTTGACGTTTCGTACTACTGAAAACGAACTTGAACCATTCATAATACATGTTGGGGACAGTAGCAGTAGCAGCGAAGAAAGCAATGAAGCTGATTCAATATCAGGTGTAGAGTTTTTGGAATCCGATTTTAACTATGACTCATAGCTCCTATATTTGTACGGCTCCTCGGGGTCCTCGACTGTACATAAATAATGGATTATTTGAAAATAATAAAAAGACAGAATTAAAAGTAATCTTTTATTTGATATTCTTCATAATACATTCGAAAATTTCAACAACAGTTGCTAACAAAACAAAATTTTTACAACTCGAAAAAAATGTACTTGCTGAAAAATAAATAGTATCAACTCCGTTTATGCAGTGTATAGCCAGGGTTAACAGTTCTTGATTTTTTAAAATTCCCGCCTTTTTTCTTGGACAGCTTTCGTTGGCCAGACTCTAGTTCAGCCTGCTATACAGGGTTACCGGTAATTAATTAGCATCCTTTTAGAGGCTTATTCTGTACATCAAAACTAACAACTTTTGTTCTGCTACTTTTGTCAAAACTGAAAAAAAAACAGCTGTTCCATACAGCATTTTTTGAGATTTGATAAAAGTCGTTGAACCAAGTCCCTAAAAGGATGCTAATTGATTACCAGTAACTCTGTAGACATAAACCCTTTTGAGTTTCAACAAGATACCGCAGAAGCCAATACAATTTCGCTAATCTTGGACAGATTAAAAGAATTTTTAATCAATATTTAATTCAGCTACCACTAACTCCGCTAAGCGGCTATAGCGGAATTAAATAAAATTATTGAAGGCTTTTTATCGTTTACAAATTTTAAATGGGACATCATCAAAGGGGACATCAAGCAAAACGGGATCAAACGCGAAAATATTCGTTTTCTATATTAAAAGTAAGTAAGTAAGTAAGTTCGTATAGGCCGGGTGGCTAGCCCTGGTGTCAGAGTTTTGAAGCCGCCTGACAGCCTCTGACATGGCTAAGCGGTTAAAACAACCGCTATGAATATACTATATATACTGTATATTTAATGAACTACAAATAAACAAAGCTAAAACACCCCAAAAGATTTAAACACGCTTAAACACTGTTTAACCGTGCAATCTGTACTGTTAAACATTGTCTAAAGCGTGCGTAAAACTATTGTGGTAAGACCGAAATCTTAAAGGTTAGATATGATAATGAGCTTAAGATCTACAAAGTTAGTGTTGGTAGCTTGTTGACAATAAGTATTATCATCATTATCAACCGTAAGACGTCAACTGCTGGACATAGGCCTCCCCTATTGATTTCCAATAAGCCCGGTTGGAAGCGGCTTGCATCAATAACGTATGCCGATTTAGTGTTACTAAATAACACAAAAAAGATACACAGGGACGGGACAGCAAAAAAAAATAATTTTGTTGCCCTGGATATTTCCGTGGATTTCTATAATTTCAAATCAACAGTTTTCGAATATATTCATGAAAGTTCTGAATTGGCTCTGGTTTTTAAGATTTAAGAGTTTTTTAACAATTTTATGATTTTATTTGGAGTGCTTTCCACACTAGATCTCCGTCGGGTTAGTGATCCGAAGGGGCAGGTTCAAATCCTGCGTTCGCTTCAGATTTTTGAAATGCTTATCACAAAGATAACTCTTTGAGTTTTTTAACAGTTTAATTCAGACATCTAGATAGATTTTTTGAAAATCTGGGGTAATTATAGAGTGGAACAGGAAGAACGCATCCACCAGGATCTAAAAAAGATGAAAGAATGGTATCTGATGTGGGATCGTCACATGATGGCAGATTATGACTGGTCTCTGACAAGGGATTTCCCCCTAAGACGTTTCTAAGTTTGCCTAAGTTTCTGAAGTTTGCAATAAAATTTATGTTTTTAGGGTTCCGTAGGCTCAAACGGAAAAAAACGGAACCCTTTTAGGATCACTTTGTTGTCCGTCTGTCCGTCTGTGTGTATGTCAAGACTCTTTATCTCGGGAACACGTAAAGATATCAAGTTGAAATTTAAACTGTATACGTATATCTATGGTCTCTTGCAGTTGTGTAAAAGAAAAACTTCTCAGTTATCGTTTCAAAAAGTTAGAGCCGTTTATGTCGTAAATAAACCGCATATTTCGCACTCACAAAAATCAAAACCTGCAGGGTGCTTCCCGTTGACATAGAACTGTGAAATTTGGCGAGAAGCATTGTCTCAGAGTACACATATAGGAATAAATCTAAAATTTTCCTTTTTTATTTAAATCACAAAAAATAGGGCCTCAAAATTCACAAAATATGGGTTCAAAATTCAAAGTGTGTAAATCTTATCGTGTAAGGTTGATACCTTACACGATATAAAATAACTTCATTAGCACATGCTCAAACAGGTTTTAATTATTTTAACAATGTGTTTGTACGGAACCTTCGATGTGCGAGCCTGACTCGCACTTGTCCGGTTTTTTACATCCAGGGCAACAAAACCACTGAAACTAAAACAGTTGACCAGTGAAAATGCTCACCTAGATTTGGGCAGCTCTGACTTACCCTTCGGGGTCATGTCACAGTAACTCATTGATTCTGGGCCAAAGCTCTCTACATCAGAGATGTAGTTTAGAAATACTTTACCTACAAAGTAGAGTAAAATATTTTCACACCTAAACTTGTTATGATGGATTCCTCGGAACTCCATTCCCATAAATATTAAATGTATAGGGACGATGTTTCGACATAGTTGCAAACGCGCTGATTGTATTGCCCATGCAAGTTTAAAGGTATTATTTTTTATGAATATTGTGTAGGCAGTTGGATTTTATGACATTTTTGATAACGGAAAATATTGATCAACTAATCGGTTTTAATGGATCAAAGCACTTTGAAATATAGTCGATTGGTTTACTAGAACATTGTGATTAGATAGCTAAAGCGTAATTCGTATTTTTGACCGACTACTAAAAAGGTGACCAGTTCGTCCGTATATGATTTTTTCCAATGCTACCTGGTTTCTTCATTGTTTGTGGATCGATGCACATGCTTCTCTTTTTGATGTCAATACGTATTTAAAATTGCTTATGATAACATAATCGGGGGATACAGTTTGGTGTTGCAGCTTTATATCTATCATTATTATCAAAAAATCAAGTACGCCATTGGATAGCTTAAGAATCAAAGAATTTATTACGCTATGTAAGGACTGTCAAACATCGCGCGGGGCGGAGGAGGAAGCGCCGCCATTTTAAGGTAATTTTTATCTGCAGTGGGACCACGCGGGATGGTACGATAAAAATCGAGTACCTACTACCTACCCAGCAAAAATAGTTTCTCTACTATGTCTACTACAACGTATGTATACTAATTTGTATTGTAAATGTTAAAGTATTTGTAGATTTATTTATTCCTATAAGGCACGGATGGATGAGATTCTTTCCATGGGTATAATTTGAGTTTTGGAGTACTAAAAAGTCACATAGGCTACTTTTGATACAGGGAAACATGGCAATCGGGAGGCGGCAGTTTCCTTCTGTGAGCATGTTATACTCCCGAAGGAAATAGCGGAACGCGAACGGGAGCTTGCAACAGATCTCCCGTTGCGCCGCCGGAGAATCGGGCGTCGAAGGAGGCTTCCTGCCCTCCTTCAACCCCCTAACAGGGGCCTTGACCGACGGACTCGGGGGAGTCCGCCGCTCGACAAGTGCAGCCCCCGAGATGGCAGGCGAGGTGTTTCCGCGTGCCTCTCGACGAAAAAATAAAAAAAAATTGGATGAAAACCATGAGACGAGTCCAAGACTCCGCTGCTGGGACTGCGGACGAATGCGCAAGCGTACCCGTACCCCAGTGTTAGCGAGTAGTAGGAAACACCCCAGGGTTTTTAGTGGGTATACCGTCCAACGGGGAAACATGGCAATAAAGAAATATTTTGGGACAAAACAAATTGACTTCAATAATATGTGAGATATATGTCGAATCAAGGAGTGGGGATTCGCGCAGTTTGAAGCAAACTTCACAGACGGTATTAAATTTAATTCAGGCTATACCGCACGTAACACTAGGGGGCGCACTAGTCGTCTAACGTAATAGGCTTTACACCCCCTTCTTTTGTTGATGGGCCAATTACCCCCAAAGTACGCTCTTAACACGTCCCCGCGCCGAAGAGTATTAACTCTAAGGAGTTTGAATTATGACGTCATAAGTCTCATTTTCTTTAAAGAAGTGAGAGCGTCGCACGAGTGCGTTTTAATTCAATTTCCGTCGAGACGGGCTTCTTTGTGAAATGGAAATAATCGGGTTTGAGTCTTTTTATGATTTACTTACTTGCGAATGCGAAACAGGGGCGTCTTATGTATGTTGACTGAGTATTTTTGCTTTCATCTGTTTCATTTTACTGTGCTTTTTTAATCCCTGATCAGAGCAGAAAAAGCTCAACGTTGTCAATGATTGCAGAAATCATTTTATCTAATTTAAAAAATACTTAAGTAAACACGTCTAATCAAACATCATCCAAACTAGAAAGAGCTCACAATTTTTTGTATAAAATTACTTCAATAAAAATAAAATACTTGATATACCTAGTTTTTAAAGATGTTAATTAAATGAATTGTTTAAATTTTAACTTTAATTTAAATACTTAGCTTCAATTTTGTTCTATTAAATTGATATGTTATAAATTGCATGACAATATTTTTTCCAAGCTTTTATGAAATTTAAAATGTTTATATGTAACTAATAATTTGAATTTTAGCAATTTGTAGTATAAGACACTAAGAAAGAAGTGCAGATGTCTATAACACAGGTTTAATATACCTAGCGTAGGCATCTGAGCGTCTGTTATCATGAAAAAAAAATGTTACAAATGAATTATATTAATTAACACTATATAATTATATTTGTAATGTGTTAAATTTTTGTAGCAATAAATATATATAGAATTGAATTGAATAAAACCTGTCGTAGGTTTTTTTTTGCATAATGTTTTATTTCGCGTAATAAAAAGTGTTTAACTTCATTCCGCTCTTTGTACAGATCGAAATTGTTCATGGGTAGGTCAATGTTCAGCAGTAGACTGTCCCTAAAAGTCCGATATAGTACAGTACCGCAGATACCAAGTAAATATTAGAGTTCGTTTTACAAAACGTTTTATTATGCGGGAATCCGCATTCGTACTCAATCGATTCGAGTGGGGATTCCCGGCTGAGACACTACACGTTTCGCCGATAACTGCACTCTTTGGCACAGTTAAAAGTAAAGTTTATTGCACAAAATGTGTAGAATGGTGGTACATTTTTACCCGGTTGCCTAGGAAGGGTATTGTTTTTCGCGCGTATCTTATAAGTGTGTTTGTTTGTAAATTTCTTTATTCCCTCGTATCTTCCTAAAAGGCTCGATGGATTTCGACAATTAAGGTGTCATTAGATTTGTCTCAAAAACCCAAGTGTCCTTAGATAGGTATTTAAAAACAAAATGGCGGACTATCATAGCGGACGTGCCTGCCTTTCTGAAAATTAAATTTGAATAAAAAGTTAGTAATAGTTTTGTAAACGTGGAAGATTAGTAAGAGAATGCGCGCCTTAAAATCGAGAAGTCGTTGGTTCTAATCACAATTTATTTCTTTTATCAATGTTCTTTAGAATTTGTAGAAGGATTTCAATATTTTTAACACTGAATTTTTCATAGGATATTTTTTGCTTACATTGTAATAAAACTAGCATAGTTACGAGAAGAAATATGGCGCATGTGAACTCATCAAAGCCGCAACTAGGTCGGCTGAATATGGCCTAATCGCCCTTAAATGGTAGGCCTATACGCATCAGTAGACTAATCATTTTATGAAACGGTACGGTAGTACTCAATATATCACTGTGGGAATTTTAAGTGGTGCAACCTCCGCAGGTGAATTAAAAGCTCCGCTATTTTGTTAGGTTGTTTTTAGGGTTCCGTACTTCAAAAGGAAAAAACGGAACCCTTATAGGATCACTCTGTTGTCCGTCTGTCCGTCTGTGTGTATGTCAAGACTCTTTATCTCGGGAACGCGTAAAGATATCGAGTTGAAATTTAAACTGTATACGTATATTTATGGTCTATTACAGTTGTGTAAAGGAAAAACTTCTCAGTTATCATATAAAGAAGTTTATGTCGTAAAAAACAGCATATTTCGACACTCGCAAACATCAATACCTACAGGGTAATTCTCGTTGACATAGAATTATGAAATTTGGCGAGAAGCATTGTCTCAGAGTACACATAATAAGGAATAAATCTGAAAGCTGTACATTTTTATTTAAATCACAAATAAAAATTGGGCCTAGATTCACAAAATATGGATTGAAAATTCAAAGTGCGTATCATGTAAGGTATCATATAAAAGAGCTTCATTAGTACAATACATGCTAGAACAGGTTTTCAATTATTTAAACAATGTGTAATTTTCGATGAATGACGAGAAAAGTAAAAAAAAAACTTTGTCGATGATGATGATGAGTATAGAGATTTTAACAACGTACTTCCCAATTTTGTGAAATTTTCTGGATTTATGCGGTGCGAGCCTAACTTGCACTTGTCCGGTTTTTTATTACAATGACGAGACAAAAAAAAACATGGTCCTTTCTCCCTTTATAAAATTTTTCGTATTTAACTTATCGTTAGTAAACAGTCAAATCTAACAACTGGGCAGCCGTTACTGATTGAAATAAAAATTAGCATACACGGTTTATCTTTTTATATACAGTATTTTTTCAGTTTTCTAATGCTTTTTTATCGTTTTCAACGCTGAATATTCATCCCTAATTGTCATTCGAGCTTCCAACAAAGGAAAACATTATGTGACCTTAGTGACAGCAAACGAAGCATACTCGTACGCTGCGCGTATTTTTGCTTCTGTCGTGCAATTTCCCTGCAAATTGTTTCTGCTCTTTGTGCCTGTGTGAGGCACATTGATCTAAACACGAATGAATGAATGAGTGAAGCAGAGTGATCGGATCTCGTCAGGTTCGTTCCTAGTTTTCATTAGTTGAACAATAACAACTGCCATTGTTCCGAGTGGCGGACGCTCGATGGGTCGAGGACGAACTGAAGGTATTAAAACGCGTGTTGAAAATTAAGTCTAGGGAGAGAGACAAATCAATTCTGGGTAGCCTTAGAACTTGTGATATGGCCTGGTTTGCACCGTATTTTCAGTTCAAATAAAATAAGACGCAAAGCTCTACTCGACTCTATACGCCCCTTAGGTGCTCTTGCCGGATCAGGCAATTTGCTACGAGTTGCAGAAAATTTATAGTCTTACTACGTATAGGTATTAATTACACATTAATTTGCCAAAGAATGGAAAATAGATACAAATACAAATATTTTACTATGGTGGTAATAGTTACATGTCAAATTACTAATTACAAAAAAAAAACATACAAATTACTTACAAAATTACAGCAAAACGATACAATGCAGTCAATCCCATTTTAAAATAAAATATAAATTAGATATTATTATACCTATTAAAAAGTTAATCTAATACAATTTCTGGTAATTTCAGAAAATCTTTGATGTCGTAGAATAATTCATTTTGGAGCCAATTTCTTAGTTTAGTTTTAAATGACGCGGCGGAAGGTGCATCACGCACGTGACCGGGAATAGTATACTATACTAGTATACATACCTTTACAAAAACCATCTTGATTATACTCTATTTAAGGGGCATTTCACGTTTAACTAGCCACGAATAGATGTAGCCACGTTGCAGGTGCAACTGGCCACAACATTCCATCTTAAGTCCGTCCCGCTGGTTCCGGCTTGTGACGGAAACTTCGCCTGTGTTTCGATACGCAACATTGGATACACAATACCGTTGACCGGTGATTAGTCGCCAATTGGATCACTTGTTTTTTTTCATCCTTATTTGAGAGTTAATGACATCTCCTAACGAGCATCGAAAATAGAAGAGGAAAGATGTTTGGTAACCTTGTACGACATGACATTCTTACGAAAACCATAATAGAAGGTAAAGTAGGAGGAAAGAGAGGAAGGGGAAGACCACGGAGGGCATTTGTAGATTTTGTGACTGCCTCGGTGGCTCTGTGGTTAGTGAACCTGACTTCTGTATCACAGAGGCGTGGGTTCGATCCCCACCCAGGGCAATCATTTATGTGATGAACATAGGTTATTGCTCTGTGTCTGGGTGTTATTTAGGTATTATCTATATAAGTATGTATTTAAAATATATATATGTAGTATATCAGTCTCTGGCAGTCATATCACAAGCTTTGCTTAGTTTGGGGTCAGAGACTGTGTGTAAGATGTCCCCCAATATTTATTTATTTATTTGTAGATCAAATTAAGGAAAAGATAGATGTCATGTCGTATAGGGAGGTGAAAACACTGACCAAGGACCGCAAAAAGTAGTAATTGCTCCACCGACAAGAGCCGAGTTTTTAAATTACGAATGAATGGATTTGAGAGTTCAGGAGCCCAATTTTTGAAACGTTAGAATAATTTTCATCAACGCCTACGTTAAGCCGTTCTAATGATTCAATTATGAAGCCCCTGAACTGCAATAGTCTAGTTACTAGTTAAGTTTAATACGGCAGCAACCAAATCTTAAATTTTTTATTCGATATTTTTTCGTCAACTACATTCAAAATCCCGACATTCAGCGAAATCAGCAGCCTGTAGTGCCGCAGGCTGTGACACCGAGATACGAGGGAAAATCGACTTTACAGACATTTTTGTACATGATACATTCATTGAGAGTTATTGTTTGGGCTAAACCTAGAAAATATGTCCAGTTCAAGTGTTATTAAAATATTTCGCCCACTTTTAATAAAAATAAAACAAGTCTGCCTACCTGTACATAGTCTTGTAGGTAAACGATTCTATACAGGGTTATTCCTAATCAATTTACATCATTTTAGGGATTACGCAGACGGTCGTCAAATACTGGGTTTATTCTGTAGGTACATATATCAAAACTAACAACTTTTGTTCTGCGACTTTTGTCAAAATTTAAAAAAAAAGAAACAGCTGTTCCATACATTTTGTCGCGGGTGAACGATATTTTTCTATGGAACAACATTTTTTTTTTGAGTTTTGACAAAAAGACCCTTGTCCCTCAGACCATGAACTGTTATACGAATTTAATATATCATCATTAAGAGCTCGTGGTACGGTCTTGGTCTTGTGTAATTTCACACTGTGTTTACAATCTATACACAAACACGATGACATCGCAATTAATCTTCGTCAAGTTATTCAATTACACCACAACGGAAAACTTTGGCGTCGTAAAGTTATTTTTTCCTTATTGTGCAGAATTTCTAAGTAAAACTTAATGATGAAACACAATTTGATTTAGTAAGTCATTTGAAATACAATGTGTTTGTCTACCTGTGTCGGAGCCTTAGCGGTGACATCTATGGCAAATTTTGAACAATTTTTACCATGAGACCAACTCTGAAAACGTTAAAAAAAACTACTGTTCCATACGATTTTTATAGTCTTTCGACAAAAAGTATGGAATAGCTGTTTTTTTTGCGTTTTCAGAGTTGATCCCACAGTAAAAGTTATTCAAAATTTGCCAAATATGTCACCGCTTAAGGCTCCGACACCGGTAGACAAACACATTATATATGACACTGCAAAAGGTACATTTGTGTATCTAAACTTCTATCTGTAGGTTCATATCTTCCGATGTTTTTAAAGCTGATGGTCTCGGTCAGCGCGCGAAATTCGACCGCTTTAAAAACATCAAGGGCGACCATTATACAAGGACGGGGTGGGCGCGACACGGGTCTGACGGGGCCGGTACGACGCCCGTACGACGGATGTTCCATACATTTTTGCCGTGGCCCGTACGACGCCCGGACAGGGCCCGTCTAGGCTTTTACACAAAATGTATGGAACGTGCGTCGTACGGGTGTCACACGGGCGTCGTACAAACCACGTCCGGCCCGTCCCGCGCCCGCCCTGTCCTAGTATAATAAATGTTTTTAATCCAGATGAGATAGAAGAAATGGCTCACTACCAAAATCACGAACTTCTCTCATCATCTCCTCAATCAATTTACGAAATAGCCAATTGAATTTCCCTATATCATACCAACACCATCGATCTTTGTAGGTATACGGATAACTAAATTTTAGTTAATAACAGTTTTAATCAAATTTAACACAGGAATAACTCACACTTTACCAAGTAGATAGACGTTCTACTATACATAGGATTATTGGTAATCAATTAGCATCCTTTTAAGGGCATATTCTGTGTTCGGAAAAAAGGATGCTAATTAAATAAAATAAATAAATAAAATAAATATTTGGGGACATCTTACACACGGTCTCTAACCCCAAACTAAGCATAGCTTGTGACATGGCTGCCAGGGACTGATATACTACATATTTTTAAATACACACTTATTTAGATAGTACCAAAATAACACATAAAGTTCATCACATAAATGGTTGCCCTGGGTGGGGATCGAACCGACGCCTCTTTGACCTTGGAGTCAGGGTAATTAGTAGGGTTAGGCAGTAATTGATTACTAGAATTAACTCTGTAGTTTCGACCGCATTTAGCGAACTGTATTAAATTTAATTAAATTATGTAAAAACCACGCTCGTTTCCATAATCAAACACCAACAGCATCCAACATTCCTCATAAGCGCATCAAAACTAACTTTTACCGCATATAACTAGATTATTCTGGATATACCCGGTTCTAACTACCGGAGCAGATTACTCCAATATCCAATTCTATCGATATAAAGATTTCTGTTTACTGCCAAAAGATAGCAGTCGTGCCTGTCGTATATCGGATATCTAAGTTCCACATCGACGCTTAAGTTGCCCGATATTCCCATATACGATCGCATATCCGTAGATGTCCGCAAATGGCCGTAGATACTCCTCCATAACCGTAGAAGCTCGTATTCTCGTCACGTAGATTTACATTAACGCGTAGTACTGGACAGTGTAGCCAGTACCTCATCTTCGTTCAGGTAATTTTATGACGTCCTTCACCTCTTGTTTCTCTAGAGTAATAAGACTTACCCAGGTTAAGTATGAAGGCCTATCTTTCTAGTCACGTAGTGCTTTGCTCTAGTTAGATGAACGTAAAAAATACTCGTAGTGATCAATGAGGTTGAATTACTGTAGTACCTGAAACAAGGGATAAGACATAAAGATTAGACCGATGTAGCAGATGGTATTTCAGTGACATTGAGAGCAACGATAATTTAGAAATTTTGAGAAAATTATCAAAACAGAATAGGTAATTGAATTTTTTTTTCAATATTTTTTTTTCAATTTTATAGGTCAGGTCATACAAAACACTAACTTTTATTGAGTTTTAGTAATAGGTACATATTTTTATTTTACTTTATAATTACAAAGTTAGGTAGGTACATTAAAATTGACTTGAACGAGCGTGTGACGTCACACTGGTACACCTTACTACTGTAAAGGTGCATTATGACGTCACATGTAATCAATAAGTTTGTAATTATAGGGAAAAATAAAAATAGTTTTGTTTGGAAATTTATGGATGACTCTTTCTTTTATCACAGAAAAATTTAAACTCTCAATTCGCAGAGGGATAGCGGGGTAGATATAGAGCAATCGCCTTCAATGATGTTCAACAATGAAGTAATAATTTAAATAATCGGCTAAGTATGACTCGGACTCGCGCACGAAGGGTTCCGTACTGTATGGGAGCCCCCTTAAATATTTAATTTATTTTCATTATTTATTATTGACGTGAATATACAACTAAATATTATGTGAATATCGAGCGAAAAACGGCTAAAAATGCAGGTTATTATATTATAATTAAATATTAATTTTATTCTGTTTTGTCGTTTTTGTTGTTATAGCGGCAACAGAAATACATTGTGAAAATTTCAGCTTTCTAGCTATAACGGTTCATGATGTACAGCCTGGTGATAGACAGACACGCAGACGGATGGACAGCGGAATCTTAGTAATATGGTCCCGTTTTTATCCTTTGGGTACGGAACTCTAAAAACACGGTAAAGACATTAAAGTAAGGTAAGACATTATTTAAGCAAAATAGTTTTGCGAAACGCAACATAAGTAACTCGCTTCCTTTCCTAACTGCATGGCCCGGGGCTGGCCAGACCTCGAAATTAACAAGTCGCGCCAACTTTGTCCACTGATGATTTTCCGATATCCGCTATTAGGCGCCCAAATATTGGGCCGATACTTCTAATGTAAAGGTACACAAACGATGGCAATATTCGCCTCTGCGACGACATTTCACCAAAGTACGCTATAAGGAAACGGGAGCAGCTTTAGTACTTAGCGCGTGACCTGGATTTTTTCGGGATATGCCTCGTGGGCTAACGTAGGTACTGCATGTTTTTATAACACACGTGACTGGAGTTAGTGGTAACAACCTTTTAGCCGTGACATAGATATTTCATTTCCATTAATCATCCATCAGCCATCGGGCGTCCACTCCTGGACATAGGCATAGTTTAAAAATCTGCCAAATGCAAGTCGGACTCGCGCGCTTAGGATTCCGTGTTGCAGCCCCCTTAGCCACATTCCTCTTCTCTTTATTAATAGCGAGCAAAAAATTCTTATTTTAGCCCTTAAATATTTATTGTATGCTGTATTTAGTGTTGTAATAGCGGCCACATAAATACATCATCTGTGAAAATTTCAGCGGTCTAGCTATCATGGTTCATGAGATACAGCCTGGTGTCAGAGAGTCCCGTGTTTACCCTTTGGGCACGGAACCCAAAAAACTACCTAAAGACGTAAATCTTCTTTTTCTTAGTCGTTACGCTCTTGACAGAGTCGTGGTCAAGTAGCTAAATAGCTATGGCTAAATCATGGCTAAACAGTAAAAACAACCGAGACATACTATATAACATGTTAAATCCCAAATAAAGTCCGTACAAAATCCCTACACCGTAGTACGGCAGCGTAACATACCTACCCCTACGCTACGTACGTGAGAAATTGGGTCTCTATTGAATCTGAGATCCAATCTGCCATAACCCTTTTCTGAAACGCTGAAACGACTTGTCTCGACGCTTTTCACTTGGCTTTCCGGACGATTTCCGAGATCTACTGCTTACGAACAGTTTTTGTAAATACAGCATGTAGACACGATGGACAATTTCTAGGATATGTTTGTACTCATCATTGTAAACGAGTTTTCTTCTTCTCAGACAAAAGACGTCCACTACTGGACATAGGCCTCCCCTAAAGATTATCAATAAGATCGGCAGGAAGCGGCTTACATTCAGCGCAATTCAAGACATTCACTAAGTCAGTTTGCGAAATTCAAATTTTAGGGTTTTTTGACATTTAGAGAAAAATTGCTCATTGTAATTTTACAAAAACTCATTAAGTGGCTATTTATAGATTATTTACTAGGTACATACATCTAAAAAACAAATTAGTTGTCAGTCTATTTATACGAAAGTGCATCAACTGATTTTCACCTTAGTTTTTAGTTGAAGCACTCCTGTGCATAGATTGCCCTCTACTTTGGTATAGAGGTGTATCTACCTCGTTAACACTACCTTTTCATGGAATTTTTGTGAACTTACAATAAGCAATTTATGTATATGCCAAAAAAAAAAAATAGTTTTTTTTGTAATTAATATTACGCGCGTTGGCCAAACCATCTCAATAAGGTAATGTCGCCTTAGTCTTAGTATGGTTGGGTCGTTGTGTTTACAAGTACTTGGTCTCGAGAAATTTGCAATATGCCATCAGTTCTCCGTGTTATGTCAACAGCCATAGTAACTTTCTAATCTGATGAGTTATAACAATAACTTTAGTTCTCCTACGAATCTCCTCAGAGCAGCCATAGGACATCCACTGGTAGAAATAACTTCGAGGTTATTATTGTACTCATCGTTTCAAATAACGTTTATTCTATGTAGAACTAAATCTAAAATCACTAAAAAAAAATGATTAACTGTGAAAAGCCAATGCACTTTTATCGAAAAGCAAAATTTTTCTTTCGTGATTTCAAAGTTGGCACAACAGAAAATGTTGGTGACAATGATGGTAACAATCAATAAAAAAAAAGTAAAGCTCCCAGATCACGATTTTACTGAAATTAATTAATCGTAATTGTAGAAATACCCTGTAGGTATCTACTAGCGAAAATGACTTGTTCTAGTTTATTACTTGCGTAATGTCTGATTCCAGCTAATAAATAATGTTGAACCAATGAAACTTCACCGCTATCATGAGATAGTTTTGGAAGTCAGGACCAAATGGAAACTTAATTTGCCAAGTTTCGTGCCTAGCGCGATAAAATAACTTTTTCTGGGGGCGTGACTTCAGATGCGGTTACAAGCACGAAATAGAGCAATTTAATTTATACCATGGTAGTGATATCTAAAAGTATTGTGACTCGGCCCTGTCCTACAGCGCCACGTGGCCACGCACGTATCACGCGCTAGGGCTGCCCTACCTTCAGTATTTTAATTGCATATACTTATTCTTTATTCACTTGAGTTGCTTTCTAGTTTCTATTATGATATAAAATTATTATATTTATTACAAAAAATAAATTCGTTGTGAATAAAAGAGGGAGCGTTCAATAAAAATACATATTGTGTTTTTTGATGTTTTTATAGTCCTGTAGTAAAACGAGGAACATTAAAAACGTAAATCGTACCCATACTAGTTAGAAATCCACACGTTCGTTCGTCACTACAGCGCGCCGCGGCTGACTAGCATACCGAGAGCATACCGAACTCCGAGATGCGTAGGTATAAGTCGCGTTCCGATCGTTTATTTGAAGACGGAATGCTGTTAGAAATATCATTACCGTGTCTATACCAACACTAAGGAGCACCGATTTTGTACGTCTGTTTATATGGTACGAGTAATCTTTGGTACCATGGCACACGCGACTTTACTTGGCATTTTTTTGAAGTGAAAACGTCTTTAACTTTGTGCACTTTTTGGGATGGGTAAAATATATTAAATTTGCTTCAGGACACGTTACCTGACCGAAAATTAGTAAAACGGAGGAAGAGTAGCTGGCGCGGCGTAGAGAAAAAAGTAATACCCCCCTCTCTTTCTACCGCGCGGCGAAAATATATGCTTGCTCTTGCTGTTTCGTTTAAGCGGCGCAGGGCTCTTGTACGAGTGTACGTGTGTGATATTATATTTTACCACATAAATTATAGTACTTTATATGTACTTTTATAAGTTTTCACTTCTGGCCGGCACTCCCGGAGTGCAACCCGTTGTTTTTAGGGTTCCGTACCTCAAACGGAAAAAAACGGAACCCTTATAGGATCACTTTGTTGTCCGTCTGTCCGTCTCTGTGTATATCAAGACTCTTTATCTCGGGAACGCGTAAAGATATCGAGTCGAAATTTAAACCGTATACGTATATCTATGGTTTCTTGCAGTTGTGTAAAAAAAACTTCTCACCAGTCACTTGTTTAAAAAAGTTAGAGCCGTTTATGTCGAAAAAAACCGCATATTTTGCACTCCCAAAAATCAAAACCTACTAGTACTTCCTGTTGACATAGAACTATGAAATTTGGCGAGAAGCATTGTCTCAGAGTAAACATATAGGAATAAATCTTAAAACTGTACATTTTTATTTAAATCACAAAAAAATAGGGCCTCAAAATTCACAAAATATGGGTTCAAAATTCAAAGTGAGTAAATCGTATCATGTAAGGTTATAAAAGAACTTCATTAGCACATGCTAAAACAGGTTTTTAATTATTTTAACAACGTGTTTGTACTGAACCCTCGATGTGCGAGCCTGACTCGCACTTGTCCGGTTTTTTGGTTTTAAACACAGTTTGAAGAAAACTATCAAGATATTAAAATAATGACTGGTTAACATTATTCCAGTCCAACGATCAAATTCATCGTTGAATTGCATATGGAATAATGTAAACCGTGCATTCCAGTGCCAGTTGATTCAGTTCCAGATGCTAGGAATTGGTTGCATTACAGTCCCGTACTATAAGAATAATAATGCTGCTTATTTTGGTATACAGGGTTATCCAGAACTGGTGTTCTAGTCCGAAAAGGGGTGATTCTGACTAGAATTCGAGAAAAAAATCATCTGTTTCATACTTTTTTTTTATTATTTTATTTTACGACAATTACTTGCTAACTTACTATGCCTAGACTAGCCAACACGCACAGAAAGCCAGAAATATGACTAAAATGTAACATTAATACTAATACAAAAGAACTTATCAACTTAAAAAACTTATGCATGCATTTAACATTTAAAATTTAGTCAATGCGAAGTTGCACTTTTGAATGTAACAGTAGAATTTTTTTCTCTATTTTTTTGTTGACTCCATAGTAAAAGTTCTTATAGGTATCCTACTAATAATGTGCCCTGTCAACTGCTACGGTAACTTTCTAATTCCATTCCATTCCATTCATTTATTCAGCTTTTGGTATGATACATACACTTAGCGGCGTCATTCCGTACATTTCAGTTTGGATGAGATAATCGGATGAGTTATCCTACTTCCTACTAATATTATAAACGCGAAAGTTTATGAGGAAGGATGGATGGATGGATGTATGGATGTTTGTTACTCTTTCACGCAAAAAATACTGAACGGATTGAGATGAAACTTTGCAATAATATAGCTTATATATCAGAATAACACATAGGCTATAAATTATACTGATATTGCGTCAAAAATCAAAATATCATGCGGGCGAAGCCGCGGGTAAAAACTAGTATATTATAATGATGATCTTAATCACTTCTTTTTTGCTCAGTACAGAGTAAGCAGATAACTCTTGATTATCTGTATCAAAAACATCCAAAAAGTGAAACAACACACGTAGAGACCGTAACTCAGTTGGTTACTGCAGAATTTGTTATCACGAGCGCTATGATTGCACGCGGAGACGGCGCCTTATCGTATAGGCGTGCAAATTGGCTCAGCAATGGAGCCAGCCCGGGGGAAATCTCGCCTGAGCCGTACTGAGCTAATAAGCAAACGATTTTTCACGCCATGTACATTTACATTTTACGTTCTTGAGATATCTGTATTTGTGAAGCTCTAAGACGCGAAATAAATTCCACTTGTTTTCGTACAATACTTATTTTTCGCATCCAATCTTCGAGCAAATATCTATAGAGTCACAATCGTGCAATAGAAGTGTCCGAGCCAAAACTCTGCCCAAGCTACGTAGTGGGCAGACTTTTTAGTTAGTCGTACGGCGATAGTAAGCCGACTACAACGCCGCGCGATGCCAAAGTGCTCGGTTACAAGAACCAATTAGGTGACATTACGTCGAGATTCGAGAAAACGGGTCATTGTGAATTATTTAACGTAAATATCTAAGTCGGTATGTATGAAAACCGTGTACAGAATTAGCGAATATTTCGCACGGACCGATGTAGCATTTTTCACATTATTGTTCATTTATCAAAAATGGCTTAGTCGATTTCGATAAAATTTAAGTGGGACCACCTCAAAGTATATTATTTCCAAAAAAAAAAAGAATTATTGAAATCGGACTGCTACGTAAATAGTTATGCGTGGTTACATACAAAAAAATATACGCGTCGAATTGACTACCTCTTCCGATTCGTCGGTCAAAATAGACAAGAACAAACATAGAATTGTCTGTGTGTATATTTTTTTTTCTTTTTTTGTGTATGTTCATCGATAATTTCGCTAATTGTAAACCGAATCGAAAAATGTTTAGTTCGAAAGGATATACTCCCGAGGTGGTCCCATTAAAATTTTAACGAAATCGACTGAGCTGTTTTTGAAAAATCAACAATAATGTAAACAATTCGAGCGAATTATTCGAACTTAGTACACGATAGAAGGCGGTTTTGCCATTTTTTTGCAAAAAATAATTATTTTATTATTGATTTTTCAAAACATTTTTATCGATGGCATAGCCGATAAAAATTTAACGGGACCACTTCTAAAGTATAATCTATCAAACAATAAAAGAATCATCAAAATCAGTCATAATTGACAGAGTAATCGCAAAACATACATACAAAAATATACAGTCAAACTAATAACTTCCTTTTTTCTCGGTAGCACGTAAGCGCAGCGATGGACGTCCACCCGATACTCTTAGAGGAGCCCTATGTGTAACAGTAGACGACCCATAGCTAATGGATGGATGGATACTGAGTAGGTATAAAAAGATTACAGTGCGATTACGATCAGGCGGTTGGTCTGCTCTCAAAATGGCCATTATAAACACAGCACTTTGCTCCCGCGGAGATTAGCGATAATATTGCGTTCGCGATTTAATGGGAAAAGTCTTTTAGTAAATCTCAGGGCAAGGATCGGTCCAAGGCATAAGCAAATAACCACAGAGATACCAGAGGGATAACGTGGTCTAGAAAAGAAACAAGATATTTTTTGCAAAAAATAGCATGACCGACTTCACCCGTGTACAGAATTTGCGAATATTTCGCACGGATCGATGTAACATTATTCACATTATTGGTGATTTATCAAAAATGGCTCAGCCGATTTCGATAAAATTTAAATGGGACCAATTTCGAAGTATACTCTTTCCAATAAAAAAATAATTATTGAAATCGGACTACTATGAAGAAAGTTATGCGTGGTTATACATTAAAAAAAAAAATACGCGTCGAATTGTATACCTCCTCCGGTGGTTCGTCGGTCACCAATAAAGAGATGCAATGATTTAAAATGCCATGAGTTAGAAAGAAACATAATAAGTATCTCGATTCAGTGGCTAGTTGCCGTGTTTTTCTCTCAGTAGTGTCAAATTCCAATACACATTTAACAGTTTTGGCAGCGCTGAGTCAAATTTTCCATACATTTTTGTGGTTGAGAATTACCTCAAACGACAACAGCGCTATCTCTCTAGTTGTAATAGCTCTGTGCAAATAACTAACTCCTAACGTTTTTCTTCCTTCGTTCATTCTGTCGTTTGTTTAGATTTCCTTCATCATTCATTCGTTATTTGCGCGTCTTTAGAGTGCATGATAAAGGCCGCGCCACACAAGTTGGCGGATGTGAAGTTAGCTACAAGCTGCGCAACAGCTAACCAACGTAAAATAATTTTCTTAAAAGGCAAAAAATAATAATGAACGAAAAATATTAATACTATTGTAAAAAAAGCGTGGGGTTCTCGATTTACATAAAATTAGGCTACATAGCGCCACACGGGTTTTTTACAATTATTATTAATATTTTTCGTTCATTATCATTTCCTGAACTCGAGAACTTTTCGACTCCACCGGTCATCAGGCTTCCGCGCTATGTACCCTGCCCATTGCCATTTCAACTTGCTAATCCGTTGGGCTATGTCAGTTACTTTGGTTCTTCTACGGATCTCCACGTACCGGCAAGCGCAGCGTAGGACGTCCACCCTCAAGGTGGACGGATGACCTCATTAAGACCGCAGGATCGCGCTGGATGCAAGCCACTTCCAACAGGTCTTATTGGAGATCCATAGAGGAGGCCTATGTCCAGCAGTGGACGTCCTTTGGCTGATGAATGGATGGATGATTATTTTCTGCCAATATTGAAAATTATTTTACACTTTTAAGTTTGATATGCTATGAAAGCGTGTTTTTGAGTTTTTTTTAAACTACATATATTTATTTTGTATGCTTGTTTTGGTAGTAAGGTGATGTTATTCGTTATTACTTAAATGGTTAGTAATGAACAAAATCGACGAGAAAATAATTTCACACTTATTTTAAACTAAGCTCTTTGACGTCGAATAGCTTGTACCTTGCACCACCCTTGCTCCCGCAGCAATTTGTTTCCAATTTACTTTGATAAGAACAAATCTCTGGTATGTGTAGTCAGTGAAACATGCAAGTACAGCCGTGTCGGGGCTGAGGAGCAAATTGAATCAAACAGTCGCCTCGCTGCACCCTACGATGGAGACGACACGCGGTTTCCACTAAGAACTTCCATCAATTTCGAGACAGATTAGTACTCTTCTTCTTCTTTTATGTTTTGGCGTCGCATTGTTGTGCATTTAAAATAAATAAATATCGGGGGACATCTTACACACGGTCTCTGACCCCAAACTAAGCAAAGCTTGTGATATGGCTGCCAGAGGCTGATATACTACATATTATACATATTTTAAATACATACTTATATAGATAGTACCTAAATAACACCCAGACACAGATTTGCCAGTGTCATGTATCAAGTTTTAATAATAATATGAAGTATTGCTAAATTTTACTCAAATAATCTTATTCATTTATCTGGTTATACACCATACGCGAGAATGAGTGGACCTAAAAAAAAAAACGCAATGTCTGTCGGCGTACGTCAAAATCACAAATGTCAAAATGGTTAATAATTTGGTTCTACTTTGTCTTTTTTATGATCGGAAATTTGAACCCTCTAGTTTCAGCAAACATTTTACCTTTTTAAATTTGGACAGCCGAGATAGCTCAATGCTAGTTTGTGAAACCCTTCGAAATTACGTAGTTCGGGTGTATGAGCATCTTTTTCTAACACCTTTTAAATTTCATATTTACAATGGGACAAAGTGATGTATATCTCTTGCTATTTTAGTACGGTTTCTATTACTTTATTTAGTCCATATTCTGAGCTCCAGGATAACCCAAAAACCAACTCTTATAAAAACGTTATGTAGTTTGGCTACGCACTTTTAGAACAACAGACCATATTTTTAATCAATTTTGCAAGCTTCGTCGAAAGTTTTAATTGTTCATACACGTACATGTTAAAAAAAACAACTAAAATTGCATTCATGCGTTCCACATCCGTTCCGGGTATAGCTCACAGTGACCATGAATAACTGACACTTTTAGGAATATTCTGTCAATTTTAGGGAATTTCGACTTTTATGACTCTGTCATGTACCCGTATATGTGTGATGGAGTCAGAGAGAAGAAAGAACTGTAACTCGTTCAAGTTTCCAAAAGTACTTTACATAATTTATCTGAGGAGTTTATTACCTATGAGTTTATACGTAAACGAAAACTACAGTAGTTTCCGGGTGTAACCTTTTAATATGTTATATAGATACTTTGTACCTTGTGTGTGTTTAATTTTAGAATTAGCTATATCAGAAGCCGTTAGGCGGCTTAAATAATGATACCATGTCTATCCATTTGGCCTATACAAGCTTACTTATTTTATCCATCCATCCATCAGTCATAGGTTGTCCAACGCTGGACATAGGCTACCCGGACCTCAAGACCGGTGGCAAGAAAGGTGGCTAGCATTCAAGGCGATCCTGCGGTCTTGGTGAGGTCATCCGTCTACTTTATGGGTGGACATCCTACGCTGCACTTGCCAGTACGTAAACTCCACCCGAGAACTTACTTATTGTAAACTGAGCGCCACACAAATTGAAAGATGGGAAGTTAGCCGCAGAGAGCTGCGCAAACGCCAAAAATTAGACGTTCCCGGGTGCCAGAGAGACGAGACGCCGGCGCCCGCGGCCGCGAATCATACCTACGCGCTTCGAAGTTCGGTATACACTCGGTACACTAAATACTATTAGATACCATTAGCGTGGTTAAGTGAAGCACGTTAATGATCAATGCATGATGAATTGATGACCTAATCGAACATTAAGGTTTTAATAGGCTATAAGCTTTTATAGCAGTTCTCCACTTATGATTGTTGTGTGGGTGAATGCACTTAATGGATCGGTTTAAAATGAGCTTTCTAATGATGATATATTACAATGTTTTTGAACGCATAAAACTTGCAGCGCTTTTTTATGCTTTTGTACTGTTAAAAGCGCTTATTCATTACAAATTGATGAAAAAGCTTTTAGTTTCATGTTTACCAAAAAAATAAATACAAAATAAGAAACATTCGTAAAAAAATGTTAGAGTGTGTAAAAGTATGTTACCTATAGACCAAGATTAATGATTAACAAAAATATTGAAAATAGAAATAGTGCATTCCGCAATATAAATCGTTTTTTTTTTATTCCGTAAAGGTTTGCGTTTGACTACATACTGCCTGATGTGCGGTCTAGGGAGTAGCACGCTTACCTAGAAGATACCTATTTACTCGGGATTTGAAGACACCCACGTTGTACTTTAGCGGGAAGACAGACCCAGGCAAAGCGTTCCACATTCTGGCTGTTCGTATGAGGAATGAGGATTCGAAGCGCTTTGTTCTAACGCGCGGAATGTCCGCCATAAAAGGGTGGCGCTTTGGTCGCGTCTGTCTAGTCTAGTCTAGGCCTACTTTTCATCATAAATTAAGCTCTAGCTAGGTAATATCAGCGCATATTAAACAATAAAGATATCTAGCTCTGTATAGGCCAAATCATACATACAAGTTGGCAGATGTGAAGTTAACTACAAGTTACGCAATAACCAATCAACGCGCAGCTTTATGTAAGCTTCAGTCAGGATTGGATATTGCTCAGCTTGCAGCCAACTTCAGATCCGCCGACTAGTATGATTCGGTCTATACTTACTTGGTTGGTTGGATCAGTTCGGTTCTTCGGTTCCGAGTATGTAAAAGAAATCGGCTATTTCATACATTTTCTTTTTTTCACTATACCAGAGGCAACAAATTTTATGTTTCGATCGTCTTTTTCTCATGATTTCGGGGGTTGGTCCCATAGTAGAAGTAGATCGTAAAGATGAGTGTAATATACAGGGTTATTTCTAATCAATTAGCATCTTTTTAGGGGCTTATTCGTACATTAAACTATCATCTTTTGTTCTGCGACTTTTGTCAAAACTAATAAAAATTGGTGTTCTATAGAAAAACATTCTTTACCCGCGACCAAAAAGTATGGAACAGTAGATATTTTTTTGAGTTTTGACAAAAGTTGCAGAACAAAAGTTGTTAGTTTTGAATAAGGATGCTAATTGAAAAGAAATAACCCTGTATACTACTATAAATTCAAGCACTTTGTTTGTGAATATATTTGTAGTTCTTTTGTAATCGGTTACTTCAAAAAAGACCGGTTTTGATGATTCTTTTTTGTTTGATATTTCATACTTTAGGGAATGGGACCACCATTTAAATGTTAAGAAAAGCGGCAGCGCTGTTTTTGAAAATTCAACATATAATCAAAAATTGGTACACTCGATTCGAGCGACCTATTCGAATTACGTACACGATTGAAGTCGGTTGTGGCATTTGTGACGAAAAATTATGATATAAAATATTGCCTCACGAAAAAAAGAATTTAACTTTGCACTAAATTTCCGATCCAATTTTTTTAACAAAGATTAGGATCCACTTACTGAACGTAATATCACAAAACGCTGACAGATCCAAGTATAGCTTCAAGCGCCATCTTGAAAAAATGTTTTTGGCCGATATCTCGGAAACTATGCACTTTAGGGCAAAAGTCATGAAGATCATTATTGTAGAAAATAAAATTTAGCATCTTTTGTTTCTAGAAAACTAAAGCCTATTTTTCCAAACCAAAAAAAAAAACTATTTTTATGAGGTATTTATGGTCACCGTACAATTCGTGACGATTGCCGGCAATGGCCGTCGCGTCCTATTTCGGGCGCGCCGTGCTCTACTGGCAAAACAGTGGAACCGTGCTTCAAAGCTTACTAGCAAATATGCCCACTAAGTTAAGGCCGGGTGGCTAGCCCTGGTGTCAGAGTTTTTAAGCCGCCTCAAGACCTCTGACATGGCTAAACGGTTTAGCAACCGGGACCTACAATATAACGTAATAAAATAACGTGATAAAATTTAAATGGGACAGCCTCGTGAAAATATCCTTTCGAATTAAAACATATTTTTTAATCAGTACACAATTGGCGGAAATATCGATAAACATAATATTGTACTCGAAGAAAAATACATACAGACGAATATAGTACCTCCTTCTTTTTTGAAGTCGGTAAAAACTACCAGCGCCATGCTATCACCATAGATTTCCAAAAAAAAGGATCCTTTTTTATGGAAGTCTGTGGCTATCACATACCTAGATTTGTTCATAAATATTTTCGAAGAGGTCCAGTTTCTCAGTCTGACAGTACTTTTAGTCCGAGAGCTCATAGCGTACACGGTTTAAACCAATTGTTACGTAAATATGTTAATAGAAGAATATATACAGGGTTGCCTTTCGAAATGTAGATATTCAATACATTAATATAAAAAATATAGGAAAATATATCTACCAGGTAGCCTAGGGAATGCGGCGGCCAGTATTTTTGATTGATAAAAAAATTGGTTCTTTTTTGAGAAAACATTTCATTCAATTTACACAAATAATGAAACTTAGAATATGTATATGTTACAGTCAAAGTGAATCATCAAGTTATTATATATGCTACCCAGCGATTATGTATAATAACTACTTGATTTAGTGAAATTGATAAATAAGACATAATTAATAAAGAAAGTGATTAGTCACAATTAAACACTAACTAGTTATTTAAAATAATATCCTGAACGACTTAGTTAATGTGCTAAAATAAGTTTAAGCGAATATTATAAAGTTTTATTTGACTCAGCCTTAAGTAATAATAATCATTTTTACCATGTATTTTAATAAGTTATATTCAACATTATCATATATTTCTAATGAAGCAAATTGGACGCTCACTAGCCATAACACAATATAAAATAATTGTGAGCGTGCCGCGGCAACGGCCGGCGAGCCAGAATCGAATCGCTTTGTAAAAAAAACTTACGAAACGAAACTCTAGTGAATACATCATTTGGTAAACAATAAACAACTAAATGAATATTACGCTAACTAAACATTCTGCTACTTGAAAGTTGCCATTTTGAAAAGTTATAAAGTACTTTTACTATCCCTGACAGGATATTATGAATAATAACAGTTTTATTTTGTAAAAATACCAGTTATTATACATAATACTGAATTAAACTTAATATATTTTAAGATTCGTATTTTTTTTCTAAAATAAGTGAAAGAAAATGAATGTTTTCTCAAAAAACAATCATACTTATTTTAATCGAAAATACTTGCGGCCAAATTTCGCAAGGCAACCCTTCTTTTTCTTTTCAGTCATAGGACGTCCACTGCTGGCACTTAGGCCACCCCTAACGATCTCCAATAAGACAGGTTGGTAGCGGCTTACAAGGCAACCCTGTTTACGGATATTCTCCTATTTATCATATATTATCCTATTCATATAATTACGTAAAAAATGGTTTGAACTGTGTACGCTATGAGCGGGATGATCCTGCAGCGGGATCTCGGGCTATAGTATTAACTAAAGTCGTCCCACATGCAGTAGCCTGTGGTTTAGGTATAAAGTTTGTGCAACGCGACACCGAGGTCGGGTCAATGCGGCCGCGATACCCGACTGATTACTGGTGCACCGCATTCCTCGGAACTTTCCAGAACCGAGATAACACAGTTTGTGGCTTAACCAAAGAAGATATAATAATACTTTAAACTACGTTTAACTAAGGATCGTCCATTAATCACGTGAGGGGGAAGGAGGGAGGGCTTTGGAAAAATCACCAAATATCACAAGTACGAGTAGGTAGTTATGTTTTTGTGGCCTTGATTCACCAAAGCCAGGCGAAGATCTTACATAACGTTGGGGCTGTAAAGTTCTCGAATGGAGACAAGGCACCGGTAAGCGCAGCGTAAAAAGTCCACCGAATAGAAGGACTGACGGACGAGTGAGGATATAATTAAGATCACAAGAACGCACTGGATGCAGGCCGCATCCAACCGGGCTTATTGGAAATTCATAGGGGAGACTGAGACCTATGTCCAGCAGTGGACGTCTTACGCGTACGGGTCGCAACAACCACTCAGCTCACCAGTAACTAGTAAGCTAGGCTATGCTCGGAGTCGCTCTGCGAGATCGAATCAGAAATGATAAGAACAAAGTAACCAACATAGTTCAGCGGATTGGCAAGTTGAATGGTTGAGCAAGGCACATAGCACGGAGAACTGATGAACTAAGAGGTCGAAAAGTTCTTAACAAAAAACAGCATCAAAGTCTGTACATCTGTTTAGGATATAAATGCTGCCAAAGCCATAAAAATATCCTGTAGCATTAGTAACTTATGTACTAATATTTCTACAGTGCCGTCAAAATAAAAGACCTAAAAATAATAGACAATCCAGCTCTATCTACAGGGAATACTAATGGCTCTAATAGACCTCCCTGCGGTACTCCGTCCACTGACCCTTTTAAGCCTTTAAAGATGAAGATACATTACGTGTGACTTTTAGGCGAAGGCCTAAAGAATTTAGATCTTTCCTTGTAACCTGTTTTTTATTATAACCCTTGTGTTCCCTAGAGGAGACAAAATGGGCATGGTCACAGTCCTAGACTTCGGTCAGTGACTTAGCCTTATTAGTTTGGAGGTTTACATTTTTGTAACAAGGAATAATGGACTTTATTCTATTGGGAAAAAGCTGGTCAATTTAGTTCATTTTGTTCCCGAAGGATGTTGCCGGCATCCGTGTTTTCGACAAGCTACGTACTAGTGACCTTGGAGTTACATTTCGATTTTTGGCTTATCTTTTTGTGACGAGGAAATTTATTTCCTTTTCTCAATGTATTCAAGGTTATTAATAGAGATGTTATGAGTACCTAACCTTGTCTTAAGCCTAACAAATAATATAAATCCAAAAGTGTATTTATTGTTTTTTTAGGGTTCCGTACACAACGGGTAAAACGCGACCCTATTACTAAGACACCGCTGTCCGTCTGTCTGTCTCCAGGCTGTATCTCATGAACATGAGGTTATAGCTAGAACGTTGAAATTTTCACAGATGATGTATTTCTGTTGCCGCTATAACAACAAATACTAAACTCAGAAATAAACAAATATTTATTTTATACAACAAACTTGATTTTTAGTCGTTTTTCGCTAGATATTAATAACGGTGACAGGTGGATGCTTGAAATATTCACTGAATATTTCGTTAAATAATTACTTCAAAAATAAATAATCAAATAAAAATAAAATAAATATTTAAGGGGGGCTCCCATCAAGAAACATTATTTTTTGCTTGATATTAATAACGACAACTTAACAATAATATTATTATTTTATTATAATAACGACAACAGGAAGATGTTCGACATATGCACAGAATATTAAGTTGTATATTCCCTACAAAAATAAATAATAAAATAAAAATAAAATATATTAAGGGGGCTTCCATTCTGTACGGAACCCTTCGTGCGCGATTCCGGCTCGCGCTTGGCCGATTATTATTATTCTTTCACGCAACGATAGAGCAACAGATTGCATTAAGTTTTGGCATGGATATATCTACTCTTTGTTATTATATACTAAGGGACTAATCGCGCACGAGATAAATAAATACCTCATCATCCGTTGGAATGATACCACGATCGATGCAACTCGGTCGAAACATCGGGGTGAAGAGTTATTTAATTATGCGCGACTAGTCCCGTAGTGTCACTACTCACTACATAGTATAAAACAAAGTCGCTTCCCTATTTGTCTGTCCCTATGTGTGCTTATATCTTTAAAACTACGCAACAGAGTTTGATGCGGTTTTTTTTTAATAGATAGAGTAAATCAATAGGAAGGTTTAAATGTATAATACACCTGTGCAAAGCCAGGGCGGGTCGCTAGTATAATAATAATGGATATACTCGTAGTTCAAAGGCCGGGAAGTGACATAGGTTACTTTTCATCCCAAAAAAGTAGAAGGTTCCTAAGGGATAGACAAAAGACAAAATATCACGCCGCGGACAAAAGCTAGTTCTATTATAATGTAGGTGTTCTAATTCTTATCAAGCGTTTTTTGCACTATGCCGTCAGACTAACAGATAGTCCCATCCATCATCGGCTGCACCGATAAATAAATTCTGTAGAATTTATCTCAAAAACAGAACCGCTAATCTCCACTGAACAAATATCAAAACATTTTCATCATGACGCTGCAGTTCGATCTGATTGATCACGCCGCTACAAATTTTTTGACAAAAACATAACACCAATTTGAAACATCATAGATCAAATGTTGATGACACAAACTGCTTTAATTATAGGTAATTTTGGTAGTAATTAAATTAATAAGTGTAGTAGTAGTGACCTTATAATCGCGAGGTCGTGGGTTCAAATCCCGGTCCCTGTACTAATGCGTGGAATTTGTGTACGAAATTTCACACCACTGGCTTTTCGGTGACGATCGCGAGGCAACCTGCATACATTGGTAGAAGAAATTCGATGGCCTATGTGAATCCATTAACCTGCACTAGGCCAGCGCTGTGGATATGGCTCAATCACTCTTCGTGGGTAGGCCTACGTTCAGCAGTGGACTATTAAAAAGGCTGGTATACTAAGCGCCTCACAAATCGGCAAAACGCTGCGCAAAAGCCGAAATATAGGTATGCGCGGGAGCCATAGAGATGAGACCACTCATGCCTCTCGCGCGCTCCCTACGCCCGTGCTCACCAACCACTACGACACGCGGCATCGGAATTGTGCACACATGCGCAATAATTAGCGAATCACAGCGCAGTGTCATCTGCGGCTAACTTCTCATCCGCCGATTTGTGTGGCGCTTAGTATACAGTACAGTACACTATTCAAGAAAAGATCACAATTTTGGGCAGTTGTTGTTGATAAAACCTACAGAGAATTTTCCATCTAAAACAGAGGCGGGTGTACTCCGGGCCGCTGGACAAATATCAAAACATTTTCGCGATGACTCCGCACTCTGTCCTGATTGATCACCGCTTCAAAACCATCTGCCCGTCGATTCAATGCGAAGGAATTAAAACTAGACTATCAGAGGGACCAGACCGTAGATATCTGTAGAGATGCCTTGTCTTCAGTGGCGTAGCGTGGATTAATATGGACCCTGGCGAAGTCGCATCAGCGAGGCCCCATTCTTTCATTCCCAAGTCTACCCAATTATACCGAACATACTTTGACACGACAGACATCACATAATAGTGAAAAAATATAAATACGCAATGGGAGAGCGAAAAGATATCGATTTGAAAAACATATTAAGATAAGATAAGTTTATTTCCTATGTACATTAATCTTACTATTTATTATATTACACATTTAACATATTTGTAGGTATAGTACCTTAAGTTTTAACACATTTTAAGATAATATGTTACGCTATAAATAACAGGTTATTAATATTATAAGTAGCAGCGATTATAACACTAGAGATTTTATGTACATTGTCTTTGCGGTACTAGCTAGTGGGCCCCGAACTAGGCTAGGCCTGTATCTCGGTGGCCCAAATTCTACAGGTAGGTAGTATTAATTGGTTTCGCGCGACTACGTGAAGACAATAAAAGATAAAAAGAAATAAAAGCAATATTTAAACCTAAAAACTAAACCAATTTTCCATTAGTTAAACTACCTTTAACTAATAGAAAACATAGGTAATATGTAGGTAGATTTAGGCACAGTCTGGTACTGAAGAATGAATGGCTATGTGCATATTTAGTTAAGCAGTAATGGCTCGTCTGCGTGTGCGCGATATGTATGCGTGAGGGTGCATGTGTTTCTTCTTATTAGTATTAATTTAAAGAGGACTCGCGAGGCCTTAATAGGAGAGGGTCCACTTTACATATTTTTGAATGTCATTGTACCTTTTCGTTGGTACGACCTTCGATTTCGAAGTTGCTCCCGTAGTAAAAAAAATGTAGTAAAAGTTTTTACTACGGGAGCAACTTCAAAATCGTGAAAAAAATCTGCTGTTTCATACTAAAAGTTGACTGAGCTGACGTTGACTTTGAAAAAGCAGTTTTTTGGGATTTCGAGTTGCTCTCGCGGTATAAATTGTTCAAAGGTGTGAAAGTCCCTGCATTTTACGTTACTATTACGATAGCGCCTTCATAATTGGCCCTATTATTTACCTACTATAGTAATTCGATTTTATATGTATAAAAAAGTGTAAATACTTTTGATGATTCAGTTACACAGATGCGAGGTTTACTGATCGGAGAACTACTATTGGCGTTGCGCGTTTATTTATTAGCCGTTAACACACATAATTTCTTACTAATTAATTAGATGCCCAAAACTATGGTAAATTTAACGGACTCTTATGTGAATGTTGTGATCGAGCAGTTTCGTCTGACATGAGGTCCCAGCCAAATCGAGACGACATGTCCTATCGCGCAAGATCTGTGGTTTATATTGATGGGTATCTGAATGGAGAGGCCTTGAACTTGGAATTTATTTTTTATTGCCGAAAGATTTCGTCTTATCGGAATAATTTTAACCGACTTCCAAAAGAAGGAAGGAGATTCTATGTTCATTTGTATATTTTTTTGTGTATGTTCATAAAACTTTGTGTATGTTCACAAAAGTTTTGCGGCAACACCTGGATGAGACTGGCACAGGACAGGGATAGTTGGCGTAAGGGGGAGGAGGCTTACGCCCTGCAGTGGGCCGAAATAAACTGATGATGATGATGATGTATGTTCATAGATTTTTCGCCAATTGTGGACTGATTTCAAAAAAACTGTTTTAGTTCGAAACGTCCGAGGTCCCACTAATATTTTATAGAAATCGGCTGGGCCGTTTTTGAAAAATCAACAATAATGTAAAAATTGTACACATCGATTCGAGCGAACTATTCGAATTTTGTACACGGTACATTTTGTGCCAGTTGTACCATTTTATGCGAAAAATAATTTGTACCATCTTCCAACGGCTTTATTATTATATACTACGGGATTAATCGCGCACTAAAATTACGAGATAAGTAGTAAATAATAATAATGTGTTCAAATCGCGAAAAATTAAAAACACTTCCAACGGCTGGTGGCAACAACACTAGGCCAGTAGTTGATAGAATCTGTCTTAGAAGATCCAGGTTCGATTACCATTTGGATATCTTCAAGACAAGTGTGAATTGGTATCTTCTAGGCCTACATACTCCGTCCTCAGTTACAACATCGCTTTTCATCAGGTGAGTTGGTGGCCATATATAAAAAAAAATCTGCAGCTACAGATGTTGAAATGATGAATATAAAAATCTTTTATCAATAAATCTAGCACTATTGTTTTCTATTGTGACTTAATGCCACTATTTTTCATATGTTCACCTTTCTTATTTTTTTTTGCCAGGGAAAATCTATTATAGATACCACCACAACTCGAGGGTGGGTGGTTATGTGGGAGTGGGGATGGCCATCGCGACAAGCGCGCCACCGCAGTCCACCTCAGTCGACTAGCGACCTACTGGCCAGCCTCCGTACTGGTTTGGGGAAAAAACCCGGAGAGGCGGCCCCACCACGGGTTCCTTTTCACTTCACCAGACACTCTCTCCCCACTCCCCAGAGCGGGGGAGCTCCAGGGCACCTTGAGCTGGAGAGTGTGGAGTGTGGGTTCTCGCTACAAGGCGAGAATCCATAATATATGCATTTTACACTAATAAATAAAATCCTTAGTACTTTCAGGCGCCAACAGAGAAACGGATAGACTTGTTTTTGCATGGATATATAGTATAAAAGTCAGAGAGTTTTGGACTACTTTTTACCCCAAAAAATTGGATATCACCCGCGGGCAAGATCTAGTGAAGTTATACCATTGAGAATAAATATCGAAGTAAGAATGTTTATAGCTTGTTACACCCCCAGGGAATAGAAAATAATGGCCATTCGCCTTACACCGTATTTCACTCACACCTTAGTGACAGCCGATACCAGTGACGTCGCTCCGAGCCCCGACATGCAAATGCGATCCGTTGCCAAATCTTCACGGATCCCACGGATTTGCAGACAAACAGAATAACATACGGCCTCTTCTATATAATTCGTAGCACTCGTGCCTTCCCGCGGTTTTGGATTATTTTTGGGAAAAATCTACAAAATAATGCATAATGTTTCTTTGGATTCTGTCGACAGTCGTTGCACCTTATATATGTGTCAGCTGATTTTTGGCCATTTCAGGGTTGGTTCCATAGAAAAATATTGTCTAAAACAAGTAAAAAACCGCTATAAATATGGCAAAATGTAGAGCAAGAATTCGTGAATTTCCTGCTAGTCAAGCATGCGACCACAAATAGCCACGAAAAGAACTCATTTCGACGTGTGAAAAAGTGACAGATATATACTTTATTATAACGCTGTCTCGTTCTGACACTACGAACGAAATAATTCGTGGCGCGCATACTAGCCCGGCTGATCGTCAATTAGATCGACAATGGACAAATTATAAGCTATCATTGTATACTGAGCGCCACACAAATTGAAAGATGGGAAGTTAGCCGCAGAGAGCTGCGCAAACGCCAAAATATAGACGTTAGCGGGTGCCAGAGAGACGAGACGCCGGCGCACACCCGCCCGCCAACCTCGTGCCTCCCGCGCGCTCCCTACGCCCGAGCTCACTACTTCGCCATTTGTATAGGCATTATGCACACATGCGCAATAATTAGCGAATCACGTCGAAGTGTCATCTGCGGCTAGCTCCCATCTTTCAATTTGTGTGGCGCTCACTATACTCATCGTTATTTTTATGACCAACTTTAATTAACTATGTATAACTTTTTTTGTAGACTTTTAAAAAGGAAGTTACACCTACCAGTGGGTTAAGCCAATGGGTGGAGGGGTATCGAGCCCTCAATTCGACTGTAAGGTTTTTTTTTGTATGTATGTTACGCTATTACTCTATTATGTACTTACAAATTTTGATATTTATTTTTTGTTTAGAAATCGGCTGAGTTGTTTTAAAACTAAATTATTACATAAAAATGACTATATCGATGATACATTGATTCGTGCGAACTATTCGAATAGGCATGATGATTGAGTAAGAAAATCATTATTATAATTAGTCCGTGAGTTAGATTAACAAAAAATATTAGACACATATTTTTTCTTTTTTCAATCAAATAATAAATGACAAAGATAAACCATGTCAAAGTTTGAGAGTGGGGGTCGTGACGTCACCTCTCTCACAGAAGTCTACACATTGTGTGTGTGTGCACTTGTGACGTCAACTTTAACGGGCTACATCTTCATTAATTTTTGTTTCATAGACAAAATAAAATACGTCTAATATTTTTTGATAGTTTATCTGACAGATTAATTATATTTTTAGTCATCAATCCTATTCTGTACACGGTTGAAGTCGGTTATGCTATTTTTGGCGAAAAAATGTCAGGGTTAATACCATGGACTTTGTTGAACTTAATGTACTTAACTTCCCATAGGTTTACTATGTAGTAACTACTTACCTACCCCTACTTTCCACAAAAACAGCCTGTAATTTTTAGCATCTATATTTTACCGACAAAGTTTAATTTCCGCTCCTTCCAGGCAGGCCGGTATTACCGTAAAATAATTACTAAGTTCAGATACCAGTAAACTAATCTCCACAAAGTAATCTATCAAAAATTCAAAATCAGTCTCGGACCTAAATTTAATAGGATGGAAATAAAGCGTAGGAAGCTATTTATAAATTAATTACAAATAACATCTCTGTTTTACTATGGAAATTAACGTGGTTTTCACACATTTTATTATACTATATATAACGGGACTGAACTCACGTGTGGGGATAATCGTAACGACTACCCGCCCCCGCCCCACCACCGCAACCGCTGTCATCGCGAGCGCTACGCGCCGCAGCCCGCAGTGCATTGCGAGACGGCTCCGCGTGCTAGCACTCGCCAACTTGAGAAAGGTCGCCGAATGCGACCGAAACTATAGTCGTTACGACTATCCCCACACGTGAATTCAGTCCCGTTATATATAGTATAAAACATCTCTGTTATAATCTTCAATAGAATTTAGGTTTAAGATCGGCCAAAGAACAAGGTGTTGCTTTTCAAAGTGCAAATATTTTTAGACACAGAGATACCAGAGGGATAATGTGGTCGATCGAGAAAATCTGACAGAGATGCATCGATTTAATATGGCAAGAGTTAGAATAAGAATATCTCGATTGGATTGTGCCGGTTTTAATGAAGATAACGTCAAATTCCAATACGTATTTGACAGATTTGACAGCAGCTTTGCTAGATTCTCCATGCATTTTTGTGGTTGAGAATTGTCTCAAGTGACAACAGCACTATCAATCTGTTATTATTAGATACTAGCTGACCCGGCGAACTTCGTTTCACGCCATATCATTATAAATTATAGCCTATAGTTATTCTGATGTATAAGCATTACTATTGCAAAGTTCCGTCTCAACCCGTTTAGTAGTTTTTGCGTGAAAGAGTAACAAACATCCATACATACAAACTTTCGCGTATATAATATTAAGTAGAATCAGACGTATATATATGCTCATCATTGTAAACAATTTGAAATAACGGCAGAAATAGGAGAAGACCAAAAAAATATAGACGAATCAGCAGGTTTTAAAGTTTTATCCATGGTATAACGGTATAACAACGGAGAAAACTTTAAAACCGCGGTTTTATTTTGTACGTCGATCAGGGACTTGAGAGATGAAAATGATACGCTAGAGAAAGGAGTTGACGATGAGATGACGTATGTATGATAGAATGAAGTGTTGAAAGAAAACGTGCTGTGCCGACCACCCATTGGGTTAGGAGCAAGAAGATGATGACTATACCAATGGGCAAAGAAATCTCCTCCAGAAATGGGTATAAATTGCATCAATAAAGAAATATTTGGGGGTTTATGTCCTCTCGCTTGCTTATCTAAATTGAGGGAGAAAGAGGAGACGAATTTTCGATGTTTTCTATATTGAAACAAACATATTTTTCGTTATTTGTCAGACGCTACATACACACATAATAACACTTTAATATTGCAAGTACACAAGTCTGGTTGAGCCTGCCACGCGAACGAGATACTGCAAGCCATATTGAAAGGCGAGCGAATATACGAGGTGATACGAGTACTTTCGCAAGAATCGATGGGACCGTGTATTTCCAGGGAAAATGAGATTTTATACGAGCAACGCTAGTTTCTTGACATTTCATCTGACGATGAGCCAGAGTGGCTCATCTTTTGTAGGGTTCCGTACCCAAAGGGTAACACGGGACCCTATTACTAAGACTCCGATGTCCGTCTGTCCGTCGTGTCTGTCTGTCATCAGGGTGTATCTCGTGAACCGTGATAGCTACAGTCCATCAAATCTAAGAGGTACCGTTTGACGTTTCATATTTTTTCATCCCATCCCTATCATTCAATTGTCAGAACTGTCAAACGGTACTTCTTAGATTTGACGGACTGCGTCAAATCTAAGAAGTACCGTTTGACAGTTCTGACAATTGAATGATAGGGATGGGATGAAAAAATATGAAACGTCAAACGGTACCTCTTAGATTTGATGGACTGTAGACAGCTGAAATTTTTACAGATTGTGTATGTTTGTTGCCGCTATAACAAAAAATAAACTAAGAACAGAAAAAACAGATATAGGGTAGCTCTCGTACAAGAGTAATTTTTTGCTCGCTATTACTCGGGACAGTCGGGACTCCAACACGGTGCGAGTTGGACTCGCGCACGGTTCCTTACCTTTACGCGAGTCCAACTCGCACTCGATTTTTTTAAGTATTTATTTTATTAAACTCTGTTGCTTGTTGCAGTTGCCGCACTAAAAGCGTGGGCCAAGGCTTGGTTAATTCATATAGGTTACAATCTTGTGCCCACGGCTTCGCCTGAATGATTTTTGTGCTATGCCATAGGAACCTTTTATTTTTCCGGGATAAAAAGATTGCCTAAATTTTCAAACTATATTCATGCAAAAATTCAAGTCGATTCATTACTCCTCCGTTACTCTGGGTGAAAAAGCAATAATTACACTTTCGGATTTTTTTTTATTTCGAATAGGTTCGCGTTTGACTACATTTATAATCTTAGTAAGAAATATAGGTTATAGGAATACTAACAGGGTTCTTGACAAAGAGTGTACTAAATCAAAAACAGTGAAAAATCATTTTAACAACTTTTACTGTGTGGGCCAACCGGAAATCCGAGAAACAATCAGCTGTCTCATACATTTTATCAATTACCCTTTTTTTTACATTTGATTTTTTTACAAACCGAAAACGAATGATTCTTAACAATCAAACGGTCATAAGAACTCGTACAGTCATACATATGATTATTCTCAAGTATTAGATGACGCGCCCCCTTATCAAATAGAGATTAAAGCCGTGCGTCGGACAGACGAATCCTTGTACATCACGTACGGTTCAGCCGGCAGGAAGCACCTGGCCAGTACGACGACCTTTGCCTCTGAGCCGCGAATCAGAAAACTTCAGATGGATAACTTAACACAGGATAACACAAGATTATTTTTTGCAATAATTAGCATGACCGACTTCACCCGTGTACAGAATTCGCGAATATTTCTCACGGATCGATGTAGCATTTTTCACATTATTGTTGATTTATCAAAAATGGCTCAGCCGATTTCGATAAAATTTAAATGGGACCAATTTCGAAGTATACTCTTTCCAATAAAAAAGAATTTTTGAAATCGGACTACTACGACAAAAGTTATGCGTGGTTATATATACGCGTAGAATTGTGTACCTCCTCCGGTGGTTCGTCGGTCAAAAAAGTAAAGTGACATAATTCCATACAAAAAATAAAGTAAGATTCCACGTGTGCTCTGTGTGTTGAAATTCTAAGGCAACTGTTTTTTTTATCGCCGCATTATCATCAATACCATGTCAGCCATAGGACGTCCATTGCCGGACATAGGCTTTCCCTATGGATTTCCAATAAGACAAGTCAGGGGTGGCTTGCATCCAGCGCATTCCTGCGGTCGTAAAATCTCTCTATCGCATGGTATCTTATTTTCTCTTTTTACCTATAATTTTGATAAATGTATGGGTATGGTATCATAACTTTTTTTTACTATATTTTACTTCTACTGTTTTTCATTATTCTGAGAAATGATCCCTTTTTTCTTCTTTTTACGTTTTGGCGTCGCATTGTTGTGTATTTGCCAGTGTCAAGTTTTAATCATTTTTGATAATATTTTATCAAAATAGTCACTGTCGTAGTCACGTCATAGTCCAATAAAGTCGCGGTCAAGTCCAAGTCGTCATATCTCAGTAAAGCAGTGAGACTTTACTAGAGGCGTCTATGGAGTTTTGGTAACAACACGGAACAATATGATACGTCACATTATATCACTTGCCTACACTCATGCACGTAAATCGGCTCACAATCAACGAAATGTCACAATTTCTCACTAATGATCACTGATAATAACACAAGTTTAAATAATTATAATGAGGCGACATGATTTTTCCGCGCTCCCGCCAAAACTCCAAATGATCCCTCTGAACAATTTATATTCCGTGTGTACAGTCAGTATCACAGGTTATTCATCACCGACAAACCGGTACAAAATAACGCTATTATACGCCGATATGTGTCGAACACTGTAACGATTCTAATTTATCTTGCTAAACGTGACTGCACTCTAAAAACAACCTTATGATTAGTGTGTAAAGTTGAAGGTTACTTGTTGAGAACTTATGGGTATTTTGCTAGATACGGCACGGGAAAGATTGGATATTAAATGCATTACCGGTGTTAGGGGTCAGGTAGGCGTGTCGTAGATTGTACTTGCAGACAATGGCTCGGGTTATTTACCTGCAACAATAAAATATTATTTTAACTTAAATATAATAGACATTTATTTTTTTAACATACATTTATTTATTAACATACATATTAAAACACATATTAAATAACATTTTTGATATTATTATTTAGGAATGATTCCTATTTATTCAAAAATCATCTCTCGGGCTAGGCGCGGTTTTTTTGGTGGGCGTCAGTGGTCGATCGATAAAAGAAAGAAAGAGATGCATTGATTTAATATGGCAGTTATAAAGAGACATGAAAAATATCTCGATTCAGCGGCTAGTTGCCGTGTTTTGTCCCGACAGTGTCAAATTCATGTCAAATTCCAATACATATACTTGACAGTGACAACAAGTGATAGTGATTGCCACCTCTGTAGTGATTGTCCATAGGTACCTCAAGAATTACAAGTAATAGAAGTATTGCAAAATTTTCCTCAAATAAAAACTACGGTACAGCTGTATTTTTCATATCTGGTTATACAGCATACGCGAGAGTGAGTGGAACAAAAAAATAACGCAATGTCTGTCGCATACGGCAAAATCACCAGTTGGAATGTCAAAATGGTTAAAATTTGGTTAGATTAGGTCATTTGTCTTTTACGGAAATTTTAACCCTCTAGTTCCAGTACGAAGGTTCAAATCTCTGATCATTTTACCTTCGTACTTTTTACCTTTTTGAATTTGGACAGCCGAGTTAGCTCAATGCTAGTTTGTGAAATCCTTCGAAATTACGTAAGTTTAGGTGTATGTGCATCTTTTTCTAACACTTTTAAATTTCATATTTTAAATGAGGCAGACTGATGTATATCTCTTGCTATTTTAGTACGGTTTCTATTACTGTTCTTATTCAATGGTCCATACTCGTGCATTCTTGCGGTTGAGAATTACCTCAAGCGACAACAGCGCTATCTCTCTTGTTGTAATAGCTATGTAGCGTCAGTGGATAAAATGTGAAACATCTTATCTATATCTTTATTATCAAGAATTACGCGGATCAAATGAACAAACAAAAAATGCGTTTCTCGATTTAAAAGATTACTAAAGGGACAGATAAATATCTTACAAGGTATAAAATGAAGCTTATACTTTTATATCGAGCTTAAAACAAACATTTTCACTAGATGTACAAGAGCAAAGAGAGTAGTGTAACCAGATAGAATAATTACGCGGATCATTTTTAAACAAACTAAAATTGCGTATTTGATTCAAACATTGATAGAAGTATAAATATCTTCCAAACCAGCAGCCACTAACCCTACGCCCAGCGGTGGACGTACTGTGACTGAATGATGAATCCTAGGAAGAGCCTAAAGTACCCTATAGGTACAATAAGCCCCATTTTAGAGGCGCACCCGAACTATAATAGCTAACTATACTATTTCTGTTTCTTTTTCACTTTAGGCATTCGATAGAGAGAAAACTTTTTACGTTGCTATTAAATTTACGATGGCGCCTCTAAAATTGGGCTTAATATTGGGCCAATTTTAGAAGCGCCATCGTAATTATAATAGTATTTTAGAGTAGCCCTGTTTCTTTTTAAATTAATGCATTTGATAGAGAGAACACTATTTTACGTTGCTGTTAAATTTACGATACCTTTAAAATTGGGCCTATAAATAATACCGTACCGTATAATTATAATACAGTATTTTCCGTCTATGTGAATTTTACCACTGAAACCGCCTCGGTGGCCGCCTTCTATGCTCCATGAGCACCGGAATCTCCGTAGGAAAGCTCTACTGTGAAGTTTTTAATAACTTTCTGCTGGCCACACAGCGCCGTTGTTTTGGCAGGGCTCGTTGCAATGCATGGTCTAATCCTCGAATTGGACCATCTTAGAGCTTCGTAGCTTAGCTAGGTACGTGTAGTTTACAGGCCTATGTTACCCATCGACTTGGCATTTTTTCTTGATGGTAGTCAACTATGGAATTTAACATTTAATATCCTAAGATATATTAATTCATGTTTTTGATTTAATTTATTTATTACGATGTTTTTATTGGATTTTGTTAAATGCACTTTTATGCTATTAATAACGAATCATACTATAGGTAATGTTTGCTGAAATATGTTAGCATGCACTACTAATGACCTGAACCTAGTTGTTATTAATAAAGAGTATGAGTATGGTAGCCCTAGTACGAGTTTCTTGTATTTGTACAAGGAGAAGCAGCGAAATGGCAAATAAACGAGCGGAAACGATTCCTGAACGAGCACAGAGACTGTTATAGTTTCTAAAACTGTAAATATAACTATAAAGCCGAGTCGATTGCTATAGCGGCTCGGGCAGACTGACGACTTTTACTATCCTTGCTACTCAAACTTCGAGCAAATATCTATAGAGTCACAATCGAGCAAAAAAAGTGTCCGAGCAAAAACCCTGCCAAAGCTACGTTGTGGGCAGGCTTTTTATTTAGTCGTAAGGCGATTGCAAGCCGACTACAACGCCGAGCGATACCAAAGTGCTCGGTTACAAGCACTAATTCGGTGATATGACGTCGAGATTCGAGAAAACGGGTCATTGTGAATTATTTAATGTAAATTATATAAGTCATACATACTGTACGACAGCGCTCGGACATTTTTTACTACTCTTTATCTCGGGAACGCGTAAAGATATCGTGTTGAAATTTAAACTGTATACGTATATATATAATTTCTTACAGTTGTGTAAAGGAAAAACTTCTCAGTTATCATATAAAGAAGTTAGAGCCGTTTATGTCGTAAAAAACCGCATATTTCGACACTTACAAAAACCAAAACCTACAGGGTACTTCCCGTTGACATAGAACTATGAAATTTGGCGAAAAGCATTATATCAGAGTACACATATAGGAATAAATCTGAAAACTGAACATTTTTATTTAAATCACAAAAAAATAGGGCTTGAAAATTCACAAAAGATGGGTTTAAAATTCAAAGTGCGTAAATCGTATCTAAGGTATCATATAAAAGAGCTTCATTAGCACATGCTAAAACAGGTTTTTAATTATTTTAACAATTTTCGATGAATGACGAGAAAAGTAAAAAAAAAAAACTTTTGCCGATGATGATGATGATGAATATAGAGATTTTAACAACGTATTTTCCAAATTTGTGTTTTTTTTTATTTATACGGAACCCTAGGTGTACGAGCCTGACTTGCACTTGTCCGGTTTTTTTTAAGTCAATAGTAAGTTAATACGAGTAGCTTGCACCTAACTGGTTACGAGAAAAGAGACAATTTTCTTTTGTAAACTGTTACAAAATACAATTACATAGGCGGCCGAAAAATTGTTGTTAACTCTTTCACGCAATAAAAGGGCAACGGATTGACTTGATTTTAGGCGTGGATGTAGTTCAGAGGTCGAAGAGTGACAGGCTACTTTTTATCCTGAAAAATAAAAGGTTCCAATTGGATGGCACAAAAGTCAAAATATCACGCGGGCGAAGCCGCGGGCAAAAGTTAGTATAATGTTGATCCTTTTGGAGCAGAAACGCTGAAACAGGAACAAGCGCAAAAATACTTAAAAAAGATTTATCTTTCCATATCATCGACGCAACCCGTGGCAAAAATACTGGCATTTGGCGTGGGACCGGGATTTGAACCCTCGACCGCACTAACGCACGAATGTAAAGAGTTCGTTTTCCCACTAAGTCAGAAGACTTCAAGATTCCCGTTAAAAATCGCTTGTCTGCCCGAGCCCTAAGTGGTCAACAGGGACGCGTGGGTGGCTGGGTGGTGTTTAACTGCGAAAATTATGGAAAATAACATTATCATTGTGGTATAAAATATTATAACACTAATATAATTAATGCGAGAGTTTGCTGTTTTGTTTGTTGAGGGCCGTAATCAGCTTATTGCTATGCTTACCAATATATAGCGTAGGCTATATACATGGACTGTTCTAATAATAAGAATAGTGTTTTAATAATACCTTTTTAAGTTTGTACTAGCTACTTTTGCACCCTTAATACAGGGTATATATGCCATATGTTTAGTTAATCTAGTTTTTAACTGAATTATGTATGTATTTGCAATAAATGAATAAATAAAATAAATAAAATAATCCGTAAAAATAAACAATATTGACCATTGCGTATATCTGTGAAAGCGAAGTAAATACAAGATTATTTTTTGCAAAAATTAGCATGACCGACTGACTTCACCCGTGTACAGAATTCGCGAATATTTCGCACGGATCGTTGGACCATTTTTTACATTATTGTTGATTTATCAAAAATGGCTCAGCCGATTGCGATAAAATTTAAATGGGACCAATTTCGAAGTATACTCTTTCCAATAAAAAAATAATTATTGAAATCGGACTACTATGAAAAGAGTTATGCGTGGTTATACATAAAAAAGAAATATATACACATATATACGCGTCGAATTGTATACCTCCTCCGGTGGTTCGTCGGTCAAAAAGGAAATTATAGACGCCATTCGATGCCTTCTTATTCTTTTCAGCCACTGTTAGACATAGGTCTCCTCTATGGATCGCTAATAATACCGTTCTGAAGCGGCTCGCATCCAGCGTGATCCTGCTGTCTTAATGAAGTCATATATCCAACTGCATGCGCTTGCATGATCTCCACTAAAGACCCCAACGGTCATCAGTCCTCCGTGGTATGTGCCCTGCCCACTACCATTTCAACTTGCCAATCCGCAAGATTATTATGTCTTTCATATTTGTTATTTTCCCACGAAGCTTCTTTATTGCGACACCATAAAACATTTATTACCACATTTCGTAGTCCTATCGTAGGCCAATTACTATAATTATTGTATTGTCAATTCAATACAATCACGAAGACAACTTTATTTCGTGGAAAATTCTAGTTAATTGCCTGTTATTTTCTGTGATACATATTACCAAACAAGAGGTAATAACAAGGGAAAATTATATAAGACGTAAAAAGTTTTTTTACTGAAGTCATCATCATCATTTCGTGGCAATGGCTAAGATTTTTTATTCCTTTAGTTATTTACAATATTTACATAAGTGACCAAATCTTTTAGGACCAGAATATGGCAACCTCTATCGCGTCCTCGGTAGCCAAGTTAAGATCACTTTGGCTGCAGTTTTTCGGGGAAAGGTGGCAAACTAAGAGATGTGCCATAGTTTAGGTAACAGCACCGCATTCGCACTGTTCTTCATCCGATATGCCCCATCTCACCTTGTTTTGAAGTAAGAATCCTTGACATCGAAAAACGAGGAGTTCTTCAAGGAGGTGTCTACTGTTTACCGTAAATTGTATTTCAGACTTTTAAGATATGTATTAATAATTGATAACAGTGATAAAAGTTGGTTAAAATTATCAACAATAATTTGAATTATAATTTTTGCAACTTAATCTTACTTTTCGTATATTCTCTGTAACGATTTTGAGTTATTGAGTTCAGTACATTTTTTTAAGAATGACTCTCACAGTGCTTCCCACGCTATATCACAAAAATGTATTCGAACTTGTTATAAAAGCTGAATTGATTAAATGTATTTCACATTATAATATTGTGTTTTCGCAATATCCTCAGGTAATCCGATTTAACGTTCCAAGTTGGTAAAATTACCATAATTTCCTAGAAATTTAATTATTTATTACAGTGGCGCGTGAATTTGCGAGCGAGTATGTATGTTTGGTAATTCTTGACATTGACTAGTATATTAAATTAAAAATAGAATTTTCTTTTAAATATTTAGAACTTACCTAGGTCTCATAGGGACATGTATAGTAGAAATTCCATCAAAAACATACATGTCAAAAAGAGCCAAAGTTCAATAGTTATTACTAAAAATATACGTCGTTGTAGACTTCGCCGATGAAAAGAATTGAGATCTATATAGTTGTCATGTTCTATGCAGAGAATCATGCAATTGTTTCACTTGAAATGTAATAAAGTAAGTAAGTTCGCATAGGCCGTAAATGTAATGTCAATCTCAATATTAGACACACTCCGTGTGTCTAGATTACCACCACACGTTTTGTAGTATTTTCGCTTTACAATATTTTAATTTAACATTACAAGCACCGGAGAGGTGGTAACAGCGAATAATCAGTCAAGTGCGAGTCGAACTCGCGCACAAAGGGTTCCGTACTGTACTGGAGCCCCCTTTAATATTTATGTTATTTTAATTTAATAATTAATTATTGAAGTAAACATACAATTAAATATTCTGTGATATATGAATATTTCAAGCGTTTACCTGTTACTGTTATTAATTTCGAGCGAAAAACGGCTAAAAAATTAGGTTTGTTGTATGGCAAACCTTTATTTTGTTTGTTTTTAGTATTTTTTGTTATAGCGGCAACAGAAATATAGCATCCGTGAAAATTTCAACTATCTAGCTATCACAGTTCATGAGATCTAGCCTGGTTATAGACAGACAGACAGCCGGACAGCGGAGTCTAAGTAATAGGGTCCCGTTTTTACCCTTTGGGTACGGAACCCTAAAAAACAACAACAACCTCTTTGGAAATCAGTTAAACATAAATGGTTATAACATAGTACAGTACTTATTACAACAGGTAAAACTTTAAGCCATAATTTGTATATAAAAGCTTTATTCTCAACCTGTCGATTGCAGTACCACTATGGATTAATTTAATTAATTAATTTGTCGGATAATGTATAGATTATTATTGTTTAATTAGCAATTTTATACATTAATTAATCAAGGGTAAATACTCACTAAAATACTTACGATGAAACGTGTACAGTCATATAAATTAACATTGATTTTATGATTAACAATTTTATTATTTCAAACATAAACCGTCCTACCACAAATAGCATAGGTACTCGTACCTACCAATGGAGCTGAAATTTTGCATACATGTGCAAATGCAATATTATGGTGCTGATCTGATGATGGAGCTGGAAGGTGGCTAAAGCAACTTTGCGATGAAACGACACAACCTCATCGAGTTTGGGCTCATTTGAATCGTCTTGACGAGTAGTTTGTCTTTCAATCCAGGGTCTGATGATAGAGCTGGAAGGTGGTCCTAGGAACTCTGTAATAAAACGACGCAAACCCATCGAGTTTCGGCTCATTTGATTCGTGTTGGCGACTTGTTTTGTAAAGCTTGTTTTAAAAAAAAGCTTTTTTTAATACCGTTCTTGTTTATAATTTCATAACTTTAGAATATACTTTTTTTTTATTCCTTGTAGGTTTGCGTTTGACTACATACTGTCTGATGTTGAGCAGATATGCGGTCTAGGATGTAGCACGCTTATCTAGAAGATACCTATTTACTCGGGATTTGAAGACACCCACGTTGTACTTTAGCGGGAAGACAGACCCATAGGCAAAGCGTTCCACAGAATGCTGTTCGTATGAGGAATGAGGATTCGAAACGCTTTGTTCTAACGCGCGGAATGTCCACCATAAAAGGTATACTGTATTGTAAGTTATTCTCTAGCCATAGCTAATAGTAAAAGTTACGCTACAAAACACCGGCGCCCGTCCAAACCAGTTAAATTTTAAACTGTCCAGTCACGGCATAAGGCAATTAGTTACTCGTATAATGGCTACTGGAATGTCAAGAGCGATCCGACTAATCCAAGCGGAGCAAAATAAATATTTGTTTCTCAACCACTAGTTATCTTGGAGGTCATGTAATGTAAGTTGTAAAAGTTTTATTACATTGGTCATGCAATTGGTTATTTCTACACAGGTTAGTTTTACTCGGTTTGTAGGAATAAGGTTCAGACTCCATCAAAGTCGAGCGAAGACTCACTTCGCGATCAAAATGAAACGACGCGCGGCGAGGGGACGAGAGGAGCGCGTCTTCGTATGGTGAAATTAGAAATAAAAAAACCGGTCAAGTGCGAGTCAGGCTCGCACACCGAGGGTTCCGTAAAAATCCAGAAATTTTTACATAATTGGGAAGTACGTTGTCCTCGTCATAAGAACCTGTTTTAGCATGTACTAATGAAGCTCTTTTATATGATACCTTACATGATACGATTTACTCACTTTGAATTTTCAACCCATATTGTGTGAATCTAGGCCCTATTTTTTGTGATTTAGATAAAAATGAACAGTTTTCAGATTTATTCCTATATGTGTACTCTGAGACAATACTTTTCGCCAAATTTCATAGTTCTAAGTCAACGGGAAGTACCCTGTAGGTTTTGGTTTTTGTGAGTGTCGAAATATGCGGTTTTTTACGACATAAACCGCTCTAACTTTTTTTATGCGATAACTTCCTCGATAACTGAGAAGTTTTTCTTTTACACAACTGCGAGATACCATAGATATACGTATACAGTTTAAATTTCAACTCTATATCTTTACGCGTTCCCGAGATAAAAAGTCTTGACATACACACGGACGGACAGACGGACAACAAAGTGATCCTATAAGGGTTCCGTTTTTCCGTTTGAGGTACGGAACCCTAAAAATTGAAATAAAATTATCAAGTCAACTGTTTTATATGATTTGCCAATACTGCTACTATTTAATTCATTAAATACCATTTAAAAATACTAATTACAAAAACTCGTAAGAAACAAGATCTTCATTCAAAACAAACTTCGGTTTTTTTTTTCGATTGAGCGAAATTATTCCTTGTTCAAATCAAACTAAAGATATGCTCGACAAGATTATTTTTTGCAAAAAATAGCATGACCGATTGAAGTGGTTGTGCCATTTTTTAGCGAAAAGTAATTATTGTAGGTACTAAAACCTCTCATAGAGCACTAGCGCCAAAAACAATGGCACGTTGATTGCTTGCGCCTCTATGATTCACAATTGTTCAAAATCCTTAATTGGGACTTCCGATCGCGTTGATGAACGCAACCCAATTACATAGAATTTTTGTAATGTCAATTTATTTGACTGTAGATGACTAGGTTATACCTATAAGTCCACAGGAGTCAATGCCCTACAATAGACGCAATGTTGTTTTGCAGTTCCAGAACTGTTAGTATAGTTAGTTTAGAACCTAGAATAGCTGTACATATGTCAGCCACATATTATGTATATTGTACACAAAGAGGCGTGGTGGTGAGGTGGGAAAATATTTATTTATTGAACAAAAGTGTTTGCTCTGTGTCTGGGTGTTATTTAGTTACTATCTATGTAAGTACTAGTTTTTACCCGCGGCTTCGCCCGCATGATATTATGATTTTTGACGCAATATCATTATAATTTGTAGCCTATGTGTTATTCTGATATATAACCTATATTATTGCAAAGTTTCATCTCAATCCGTTCATTAGTTTTTGCGTGAAAGAGTAACAAACATCCAAACATCCATCCATCCATCCATCCTCACAAACTTTCGCGTTTATAATATTAAGTAGGATGTATTTAAAAATAAGTAAGTATATGTAGTATATCAGTCTCTGGCAGCCATATCACAAGCTTTGCTTAGTTTGGGGTCAGAGGCCGTGTGTAAGACGTCCCAAAATATTTATTTATTTATATTAGATAATTGACGGAGCAAGTTTTTCATTTTGTTTGTCTGCATGTTGATTCTATTCTACAGGTCACAATTTTCAACGACGTTTTTGACGAAATCCACATGGGATAGTGGCCAATAGATAGGCCATTGGAGCGGTGTGCCATATAACTGAATACAAGCTGCTTTCAAATGAGCCCTCAGTCCAGGTTTTGCGTAGTTTACTTAAACTTTCGCGTTCGCGTGTAGCTCCATACATTTTGGTTAGTTCTTCCTCGTTTCCGCCAGGAGCTCTGAGCAGAAATGTATCGAGCCATACAGAAACCGCTGTAGTTCCAGTTTACGTGTAACTAACCCCTCTGGTGGTATTGGAAATCCATAGCCGAGACCCATGTCCAGGGGCTCTGCCTGCTGAAACGTATTCGTAAATGATCGAGAGACCGAGTAAGAGCAAGAGCTTAGTTTTAGAATAGATTTATCTGGAATCGCACTGACACATATCTTCAATGCTAGCTCCTGCGTAAATGCAGAACTAAGTAAGTTTCCGAGTAAGAACTCGGTCTCGTGACTATTTACGCATACGTACTGTACTGTACCAGCCTTTTTAATAGTCCACTGCAGGACGTAGGCCTAACCACGGAGGGTGATTGGGCCATATCCACCACGCTGGCCCAGTGCGGGTTGGTGGATTCGCATACGCCGTAGAATTTCTTTTACGGACGTATGCAGGTTGCCTCACGATGTTTTCCTTCACCGAAAAGCAAAAAGTGGTGTGAAATTCCGTACATAAATTCCAAAGAACTCATTGGTACGGGACCGGGGATTTGAACCCACGACCTTACGACTGTAAGGCGGGTGTCACTACCTCTAGACCACCACGGCATCGCATTACCCATACGTATAGGTTCAAAAATAGAGCCCCAAAAGCAGTTATTAAAATTCAATGTTAGTCTTAGTGCAGGCGAAAGCATAGCATGCGATTATAAAACTTATTTTTATGTTATTTCTTATGTTGATAAGATTAATATACATAATATATACAGGGTCATAGGTATCAAACGCAAAACCTTTTAAGGGCGGGTCTAGTACACGGGAAAGTCACGCAGAAAAAATCAGCTTTTTCATACAAAAAGTTCAACGCGCGGCAAAATGTATGGAGAAGCGAAGTCGTAGTACAAAAGTGGTTTGTCTATATGTACTAGACCCGCCCTTAAAAGGTTTTGCGTTTAATACGTATGACCTTGTTTATATTATATTTGAAATATATTTCTCAACACGTTATTTCGTTTGTTTGTTTTTGGCCATCACTGTTTTATTTTGAGACACACATTAAACAAACACAGCCATAAGGGTTTCAGGAAAGCCACGGTTCGCGTGTTTTCCGTGTAGTAAGTGACATCATTAGATTTTATATCAGCCGTAAAAACCATTTTATTGTCCGCCCGATACTCCCTCTAATAATTGTCATGGTTAGAAATAATAACTTATTATCAAAGCTTTGTTATATTTTGGAAAATGAACCTTTTATGGACATGCAAGGACCGTTTTCATTATTTGATATTACCTACGGATAAATTATTTGTTTGTACAAACTTTGTGGAGCAATTTTATATTTGATTTATGTGCGAGTGCGTGTAGAAGTAAATTCATCATTATCATCTCAGCAGAATTACAAGAATAGTCTTTTTTATTAATTAAATTATTTTAGTTATTCAGTTATTTTACACCACTGGCTTTTCGGTGAACGAAAACATCGTGATGCAACCTGCATATGTCCGGGGAAGAATTTCAATGGCGTATGTGAATCCATCAACCCGCACTGGGCAAGCGTGGTGGATATGGCCCAATCACCCTTCGTGGGTAGTCCTACGTCCTGCAGTGGACTATTATAAGGCTGTAACAGTACAGTACAGTTATTCAGAAAATGTATCATCCTCCATCCATCAGCCATATGACGTCCACTGCTGGATATAGGCCTCCCCTATGGATCTCCAATAAGACCGGTTGGAAGCGGCTTGCATCCAGCGTGATCCTGCGGTCTCAATGAGAGCATCTGTCCACAACAAGGTATATTAAGCTGAAAAGAAGTGATTCAGGACATCATTATGAACTTTTATTACACACTAAATTCGAGAACACACAACTGCCAAACAAAATATTAACTCGGAATCAACGCAATGAAGAAATCATACAAAACGGCAAATTCTTCTCTCCGATTCAGGGTTGGCCCCATAGTAAAAGTTGTTTATATTGATGGTCAACCAGTCCTCCGTGTAGCGCTCAAAGCGCGCGTTAGACTGAGTGTTCGTAAGCAAGTACGGTTTGTGAACAATACGGGGTGTATTGTACACAGACCGTGCTGAACCATCGCCTAGAATTAGAATTAGACAGTCAGGTCAGTCTTCGGATGGGTGACCGCGGGTGGTATTTACAGCTGAGCGCTGCCGTGGTTCGGATGACACGTTGTGCCTCACGGGCACGGTAGATCTCGGTTGTTTAAACCGTTTAGCCATGTCAGAGGCCTTCAGGCAGCTTGGCCGCCCGGTCTATACGAACTTTGTTAGTCTGCCGCGCTGTGTGTCTGGCCCACTGCCGTTTCAACTAGCCCCCACCGGGCAAACAACAGAACCGCCGTCCAAACCATCTTTCTCGTTAAGTACATAACAAATAGGAGTCGACACGCCTAAGCACCGAAGTCTGCCAAGTCAGTGGGGGGTGAAGAAACGCACACAAACCAAAATATAAGCAAGTTTACACGCACACTAATGTACCTAATTAACTAACACTAGCTGAAAATTAACGCAACACAAGCGCAACCAGACCGATATATTCATATAAAGAGCATGACCGCCGGTCGCGTACTTTTGGCAGAGGGGTACGCTTTGCAGTGTCGACTCCTTTTGGTTAGGTACTTAATGATCTTTCTAGACAAAATACATTAAACTAACAGTCCAAACGACTAGGCGAGCTAAAACACAGACATGCCAGAAAATTACACAGACAAAGCTGGAGCCAAAATATTCTAGACAGAGATAGGGCTTGCATTTAAATAAGCAAGGTTTATCGCGCAGGCCATCTGCCAGAGCCTTATTAGTATCTAAGAAATGTGGCCAACTGCTAACTACGCTCGCTGTGGACTAAAAAGGACTAATATAATTATATTCACTGCTCGAAATCAAACACGCCCTTTTGAAACAATCTGAACCGAACATTGGAAGAAGACCAATGTGATTTGTTTTATCATCACCATCATCATCCTTATATCCCAGCCATTGGACATCCACTGTAGGACATATGCCTCTCCTATGAATTTCTAATAGGCGCGGTGAGAGGCGGCTTGTAAGTCAACCTAGTCGGTGGACGTCCTACGCTGCGCTTGTCAGTGCGTGGTCTCCATTGGAGAACTTAAAAGCCCATCAGCCATCTGTTCTTCTAACTATGTGCCCTGCCTTCTGCCATTTCAACTGCAAATAACTTGCAATTTAACTGCAAATAAATATGGCGTTTCTTCTGTGGACTGCAACGCTCTCCCCTTCTCCACATACTAATCTTCGCTCGGCTTTGGTGGTATTACGGCCTAAGGCAGATTAATAAATTATCAACGAAATCTATTAAGGTTTCTTAGTGACAGAAGGTTGTTCTAGACTCCAAGCCCAATTCTCACTACGACGAAATCTATTCGTTCCTCCCTTATTACTTGGAAATTACACAATTATACTATTTCCGTATAACGATGTATATGGAACGAGCATGTGAACATGTTACCGTTCCCTGAACTGTTCCGATCGGTAGTTGTAATACATAATCAGAGTTATTTGTTTAGGCTCTCAACTCACTGAGCGTTACATTGATTATACAATCAGCAGAGAAGACACTCTTACAAGATATTGTAATTGCTTCACATTGCAATAATTATTAAACTTCATAATAACCATCATCAACCTGCGTTCACTCACTGGAACATAGAGTCACCGGGACATCGACTCACCGGGACATCGACTCACTGGGACATCGACTCATTGGGACATCGACTCACTTGGACATCGACTGATCGGGACTTCGACTCACTGGGACATCGACTGACCGGGACTTCGACTCACTGGGACATCAACTCACCAGGACACCGACTCACTGGGACATTGACTAACGGAGACATCGATCCACTGGAACATCGATTAATTGTGCCATTGTTTTCTGATTAGATAGATAGATAAATGCTTCAAAGGGCGGCCTTATAGCTGATAGCGATCTCTGCCAGGCAACCATAGAATGGAGAGGATAAATAGCGTTTAAATAATGGACGGGGTGCGCATTAAATAAAAAAATTAATTAAATTATACATCATAAACCATACATACATACAAAATACATAAAAATAAAATAAAATCGGGCAGATTGAGGGCAAATCTATTAATTTATGACGCGCAATGTGTTTGATGTCATCGATAAATATCTGCTATTGTCTTAAACAGTCATCGTTTTGACACAAAATTTTACAAAAATATTGTAAGCATTTTTTTCACAAGAGCTTGTTTTATTCTCAAAGAAGATCTTGCAAAGTCAGTTCGGCCTTAGCTTAGGATATCCACATCCTATGGCAGAAATCCCGATGATGTAAAGATATACTCATTGTGAAGTTGTATCTCTGCCTTAGCTCCTCCGCGCCGAAAGTGAGACTACCAAACGTAGCATGAAATGAAACTGTAATCGCTCTCGCAATAGATGGGCGCCTTTCTAGACCGCCTGATTGAGGTGAACAAAAGTGAATCGCTTTCACTCTGTTGTTTTGTTTATCTGGTGTTCGCTGCGATGTTGTCGATCCCGAAAATATAGCGCGTATTCATAGAAGACCGGCAGTAAACTCGTCATTATGATGACCATTAATTATTTAAAGGACCAACCTTAAAATCGCCAAAAAAACAACTGTTGTAGAAAATGTTCAATAATCTTCAACCTTAATATAAAGCAGTTGAATTGTCTTTAAGTTTTCAGAATTGGTCCCGTGGTAAAGTTGGTAATAATGCCATCATAATGGTATTCTGAAATATCTTCTGTACTATGTCATATTCTAGAATACCAAATAAAACATTATTAAAAGTTAATAAACTATCAACAATCTAAGGAACAGTTGACTATTCTTATTTTAATAGGAAGCATAATCAAACGTTATGTTTGTGTATCGTTATGTCATTTTTATTTTGTTTTAAGTATCTTTAATCCTAAAACCCAAACTCCGACGCCTGTACACAAAAAGCAGCAAAGAAATTATCATTCCCTCCCCAAAGTAAGCGGCTCAAAAGTACGAAGCCAGATAAATGAAAACGAATTCCGTGCGTCAAGGGGTTTCCCCTCGCTCTCAAACATCCTCGAATTTGGAGCAAACAGCAAATAATTTGATTAAATTACAATACGAAGAGCATCCGTCTCGAAGTGACGCCTCATTTTATACTTAGGCCGGATGCCTCAAAGGCTTTACCGGAAATTGATGCTAAACGAGAACAGGATTACAATTATAATCTAGAATGCTCCAAACAAAAAAAAAACAACGGGCGCTCCGGGAGTGCCGGCAGAAGTGAAAACTTGCTCCCTCCTTCTTAGGAATTTGAAGGAACACAGCCAGGAAGTAGAAGACATAACCTAGAATGCATCGGGAAAAATGTCAACAGAGAACCCTAGAATCGTAAGAGGGCAAGACACTAATAACAACTCCAGTGACTGATGCAGTTTAGTAGCCTAATTGCCCATAGCTCTCCTGGTACAGTTATGATTGCGATCCTGGTTCTAGGGGGAGAGATGTGGAAGAACGACAAAACAACATACAAATAGGCCTATGATAGCTAGTCTATTGGAAAGTGTACAGAATTCGGTTTTTTGGAAATGTTTTTTTTTAGCCTTACCTCTTTTGATAGCCGGTTTTTTTTGGAAATGTTTTTTTAGCCTTACCTCTTTTGATAGCCCGTTTTTTTTGGAAATGTTTTTTTTAGCCTTACTTACCTCTTTTGATAGCCGGTATTTTTGTTTTTTTGGAAATGTTTTTTTAGCCTTACCTCTTTTGATAGCCGGTATTTTTCGTTTTTATTTTGGAAATGTTTTTTAGCCTTACCTCTTTTGATAGCCGGTATTTTTCGTTGTTTTTTTGGAAATGTTTTTTTAGCCTTACCTCTTTTGATAGCCGGTATTTTTCGTTTTTTTTTTTGGAAATATTTTTTTTTAGCCTTACCTCTTTTGATAGCCGGTATTTTTTTATTTCAAGTAATAATTTTTAATGTAGAGAACATACCTTGGTAGGTTTGCCTACTTGATTTTGTTCATACTACCTGGCAAGCTACGATGTACAAATATGTCAATTTAAGTACGACAATGATCTTAACCAGTCGAAGTTGGTATCATAAGAAAGATAATTTAATTACAAAATTAATCATACAGGCAAAAATAGTTCATGACATATTTTAAATATAGTAAAAAATAACCATAAACACTTTTAGATAGGCAAGCTATCATATGCGTATTTATAAATAAAAAAATATTTATAAAAAAAATACGTCTCATCTGGTTATCACGTGGGTGAAGGTCGATCTTCAGCGGCTCTTAGACCTTAGGCTTCAATCTGCGAGATAATGTCGCTGTGTGTATTTTGTCTGTGTACTTTATCTATGCGGTAGATCTAAGGCCGCTTTTACCGACGTAAGTCAACGGATTAGCAAGTTGAATTAGGTACTTCGGCTTTACCGAGGATTACAAAACTTTGAAATAAGACTACAATGCTCTAAAATGTAAAAAAAGTATGTGCTTTATTGGCCTTTTTTAATAGCCCACTACTGAATATAGGTCTACCCGAAGAGCAATCGTGCCATATCCAGCACGCTGCGCTGGCCCAGTGCGAGTCGATGGCTTCACATATGTCATTGGATGTTGTGTGATGTGTCAGTGTTTTCATTCACCGAAAATCCAGTTTTATGAAATTATATAAGTTCAAAAAAACTCATTGGTAACGGAATTAGTACCCGACGATTGCAAGGCCAGCGTTACTACCACTAGACCACCACGGCCTTATATTATACCTAATCATTGTAAGATTTGTAAGAGATCTATGTACAAAATCCGCATAGATCGCTTGAGTCCATATATAGAATTTTTACCGACTTCCAAAAAAGAGAAGGAGGTACTATGTTCGTCTGTATGTATTTTTGTGTATGTTCATCGATATTGTCGCTAATTGAGAACCGATTTAATAATATCTTTTTTATTCGAAAGAGCATACTCCCGATATAGTCCCGTTTAAATTTCACCGAAATTGGCTCAGCCACTTTTGATAAATCAACAACAATTTAAATGGATGTCATATCGATTCGTGCAAATTATTCGAATTCTGTAAACGATAGAAGTCGGTATTGCGATTTTTTGGGAAAAATAATTATTAGCTTATTGCTGATCTTTTAAAAACAATCAAAAATATATTGATAAAATTTAAATGGGACCACCTCTGAAGTAGGTATGAATAATCTACCACACAAAAAAATCACCAAAATCAGTTCATAAAATCAGCGGAATAATCGCCTAACACACATACATACAGTCGAATTGAAAAACTCCTTTTTTGAGACAGTTGAAAATATGTCCGTCAAGATTATTCAAATGTCTAAAAGTGGTTCAATAATGGAGCACCCTCACGCACGCTTAACCACCGGATTAAGGACGAAATCTCAAAGCCAACCCATATCTCAACCATGAAACAACACGAGAATACATTAAAATCTGAATCCACTTATCACAAAAGTAGGCCAGTTACGCAAGATGAACGAAAATAAGGCTTTGCCAGGGGAAGAAAAGAGTGAGCGAAGCGTCTCAGTTTTGACACGACAATTTGGTTTCATCTGTCCGGATTTTCATTTTCCAACGATTCTTGACGAAACATAGTACACGGGTTCTACGGGCATTGTTCAATATTCTAAATCGCAGTTCACGAATCTATCAATAAGTTTGGTAAACTAGTTTATTTGCAACACGATAGATGGCGTTGAACCTTCTTAAAACGAGATTATGGATTCTGTACTGTACTGTACTGTACCATCCTTTTTAGTAGTCCACTGCAGGACGCAGGCCTACCCATGAAGGGTGATTGGGCCATATCCACCACGCGGGCCCAGTGCGGGTTGGTGGATTCACATACCTACGCCATCGAATTTCTTCTACGAACGTATGCAGGTTGCCTCACGATGTTTTCCTTCACCGAAAAGCCTGTGGTGTGAAACTCCGTACATAAATTCCGAAGAACTCATTGGTACGGGACCGGGGATTCGAACCCACGACCTCACGATTGTAAGGCGGGTGTCACTACCTCTTGACCACCACGGCTTTTCGATATGGATTCGTTTTAAGTTTTTTGTACTAGGATTATCAGTCGTAGCGAAGGGCATTCTCTGCTAAACAGCCGAGTTAGTATGCCGCCACGAATTATTTAGTAATTTAAATCGTAGTGTCAGAACGAGACAGCGTTATGGCAAAGTATACATCTGTCACTTTTTCACACGCCGATATGAGTTCATTTCGTGGCTTTTCGTGTCGTTTGCTTGACTAGCTGGTCCCTATAAGAATTTCTATTGGTTCGTACAAACACATCTCTCGCTACGCCTCCTCGCACGTCTGTGGTAGAAAACGCAGAATTATTCTCGTCTGTGGATATTCTGGGTACGTGGTCTCCACCCGAGAACCGTGGTCCGATATTTCAACATGCTAATTCGGCTATGTCGGTAACTATGACTCGTAGAATGATTGCAGAACCGCGCTGCATGCAAGTCGCTTCGAACCGTTCTTATTGAAGATTTATAGGGGAGACCTATGTCCAGCAGTGGACGTCCTATGACTGATGGATGGAACAAAATAGCGTTTGATGAATCTGTTTCTACATCAATATATCGCGCCGATGATGAACGATCTGTAGACCAACAACCAAAACATCTTGAGCTCCCATTTTAAGTAGCCATTATGAAATTCACATATCGGATAAGCTGGTATCGACCTGCTCTAATAGCTTTTTTATTGCATGTCATAAAAACGGTATTAAAAGTCATAAATTGGTGTAACCACCTGAGGATGTGTGCTATATTATACTAAACATATTTTATTACTTTATGCCCTGTTTTAGTGGCGGTTAGTGTAAATTATGTTATGTAATTACTTTCTAGTTGTTTTGATATGTAGGACTGTTAAAACTGGTGTAATTAGGTCAGGATGACAAATTACATTTCAAGGATCTTGTTTCTCCAATATATTTCATTTTACAGCAATATCTTGTATTTTAACAAAAACAACCGCACCGCTATGTTTTTCTCTATATCAATCAATGTTGCCACTTGAATGTTAAAGTTGCCTATGAAATTATTTTTATAGTATGATAATAAATTAATATTCAGGCATTGAGCGATAGCACAGCTAATTATGTATGACGAGTGAATTAGGGGACGATAAAGTGTGTTCTGTGTACTAAGCGCCACACAAATCGGCGGATGGAAAGTTATGCGCAGAACGCTGTGCAAAAGCCGAAATATAGGTATGCGCGGGAACCACACCCGCCCGCTAACCTCATGCCTCCCGCTCCCTACGACCGTGCACATATGCGCAATAATTAGCGAATCACGGCGAAGTGTCATCTGCGGCTAACTTCTCATCCGCCGATTTGTGTGGCGCTTAGTCAAAGAATATATAATAGTACTAGCTTAGTATCATGCTTGGTAATTTTGTTGGCTATAAAAGCAAACCAAGATCACTAAAGAAGACGACTAACTCCCATAGTTTACGACTAAATCCCCGTGTTTTGATATAACTATTATAATTTTAGTCAGAATACATGCATACAATTTCCATAAAATAAATTTATCAATATGTACTATGACTACTATGGCTTCCTATTCGTCGTCGCCGGGATGCTCATATCGTTTCTTTTCTTTACAATACTCTCTTCAATCCTTCTTCTCCTTCCTACCTTCAAGAACGCTTTATTTTCCGGCGTTCTCTTCTAACCCGGTTTTTATAATCATCTGAGAATCTTAAACTTGACTTTCCTAAACATAAGACAAACTTTTACGCTTCATCTTTTACTGTGGAATCTGTTAGATTATGGAATGAGTTACCGGTGGATATCAGACGCGCCCCATCACTGAATGTTTTCAAACAAAGAGTTAAATTGCATTACCTGTCTTCTTAGGTACATTATTGTTTCTGCTCGCTTTATATATTTATTTATTTAAGTAAGTATAAGTATTAATAGAATGTAATTATATAAGTAAGTTTATTTTTGTATTATGTAATACATGTATGTTTATGTGTCTAGGTAGGCATATATATTTATTTACTGGTTAGGTGTTAGTATTGCTTATTTTTTTGTTTGTTATAAGTGTTCATTGTTTTTTTTATTTTATTGTTTAAAATCTTTTTTGCTAAGGCCGCTGTTTTAGTTAATGTGCTATTTCCTGTCCGTTCATGGTTGCCTGGAAGAAATCGCTTAAAGCGATAAGGCCGCCATTTAGTATAACTAATTTTTAATGTTTTTATTTTTCATGTGTTTGTATTGTATTTGGTTAAGCTAATAAAGAATTATCTATCTATCTATGTTACGTTTAATTAATTTTTAATTCCAAATAGATATTTTTTTATTATTTTTTCCTTCTTGTTAATTGTACACTAACTGCTAGTCTTAACTAAACTAAAATTGCCTGGAAATATTATTAAACACTTTAAACTTCCACGAATACACGATGAGTTCCTCAATCACCCATCAATCAATTTCTTCCATTGCTTCACAACAACCCAGCAATTCAATTTCCAGAAACGCCAATTTCACTTGTCTTGCAAAACTTGAAATAAATACGAGAAATCGACTACAATTTTTACAGTCACGGCTTAAGGATGAACAATACATTGTCAATATGGTGATGATGATTATGAAGACGATAAAAAAAACAATATTTAACCGACTTAAAAAAATGAGGTTCTCAATTCGTCTAGGTATGTTTTTTTTTGTATATATGTTATGCGATACTTCCGCCGAACCGATTTTGATAAATATTTTTGTATTTGGTAGATCATACTTCAGAAACGGTCCCATTTAAATTTTATCGAAACCGGATGAGCTACATAAAAAAATTTTTTTTTTTCAAAAATGGTACTTTGATTATTAGGTATATACTTTGATTATTCGAATTTTGAACACGACTGTTGGTTGTGCCATTTTTGACGAAAAATAATTATGAGCTTACTTATGCAAAATTCTCAAATACATCGCATTTTGCAAGTATTGTTTTGTCATAAGGGATATTCTCTTCTTTTGTGCTTTTATGTGGGAAGTTCTTAAAGATATCGATTTCTTCAGAATAAAAAAGCGCACGAGTTTCTCACAATTCCACTATTTGTAGCTACAAACTTAACGCGATTATAGTCCCTATAGCAAACGAGCTACACGTCAAAATGGCATGTATTTGCGCCAGTCTTGGTTCTAAATACGTAGCAATCATCGGAACAAATCAGCGGGCTCGGTAAACATGAGCAACGTCAACATGACCGATTGATTACATGTCAGAGAGTAACATACCGCGTAGAAGTGACAGTAAAGTGTTCCGGCGAATTGTGTCTGTCACTGATTTCGTGGCATGGCGGAACCTCCCAGACAAGGTTATGATATCTATCCTGTACTGTGACTCCACGTACCGGCAAGCGCAGCGTAGGACGTCCACCCACAAGGTGGACGGATGACCTCATTAAGACCGCAGGATCGCGCTGGATGCAAGCCGCTTCCAACCGGTCTTATTGGAGATCCATAGGGGAGGCCTATGTTCAGCAGTGGACGTCCTTTGGCTGATGGATGGATGGATGATGGACTGCGACTCGGTCCTGTCCTTAAAATACATATCTACAGTTCCGCGTAGCCACGCAGTACGTAACGCGCGCTAGGGCCGCCCACCTGGTAGGTAAATCGCACGATTACTGACTATAGTCTGACCGTTTATCTGAGTCCTCGCCTGCGCGGGTACAGGGGCGCGCGGGTAGACGACAAAGGGGGACTGAGACAAGTGCGTGCTGCGGGAACCTGCCGCCCGCGCCTGTCTCAGTCCCCCTTGAGGAGTTAAGCAGTCAGACTATACAAACCAACACGTTTGTTTGTCACTACGGCGCATCTGCGACTGTTAGTGTACCGAGTGTATACCGAACTTCGAGGCGCTTAGTTATGATACGCCTTTCGACCGTTTGTAGGTATGAAGACGGAATACTGTATGTTATTATACCATTAATGCGGCAACGTCAACATGACCAATTGATTACATATCAGAGAGTAAGAAACGCGTAGAAGTGACAAGTAAGGTGTTCCGGCGAATAGTGCCCTATCACCGATTTCGTGGAACCTCCCAGATCGTTTCCGTATTTCTCAGTAAGAATTAATGCGAATCGGAGATCTGTTGCTAAGGAACAGCTAACGGTATGTTCCGGGTGTCATTCTAAATCAATATCACTTATTAGTAGCTATTGCCTACTCGTTGTGTAACCGTATTCCGGACACTCCAAATAAATGAATTGGGCACAGCTGACGCCGTATGCAGGCGGGTTTCTAGGTTTTTTCTGAAGTAAAACATTAGAAACCTAAAGCGTGTAACAGGTTGATGGCTTTTCTTCCTACAATCATGTGTTGAACTGTTGTTTGTTTGTTTGTTGGGTCACTGTTTTTTTAGTAAATAAACAAAGACTCTAGATAATAGTGTTAAAATATTAGATCACAAACCTTACTATACAATGCACGTCTTCAAAGTTTTTTATTATCTATAGTAATTTGTCTTACTTAATCATTTTTGAAAATAGTATTGTATAGTAGTCACGGTGTTTTATTGCTAAAGTAAAGTAGAATAGAGGGGTGTTTGTATCTAAACATCTAAATGGTTATGAACACAATTAAACATTACTAACTTAATTTCTGTCGCATCTGTTTTTATCACGTTCTGGGTCCGTAGTAATTAACCGGACTGTTTGTGGAATGGTTGGTAAAATTGGTGCATCCGCCGGCCGCCATCTTGTGTGCCAATTTATTACAAGGACCGCTGATACAGGGTTCTTTTTATTTCGCTCTAAACATATGATCGAGATATTTTTACCAATTTGGATAAAGTCAAGTCAATTAATTAAAAATTAGCAATTCGTTTTTCATACTTTAACTTCACCAGGCTGTAAATATAAAATAACAAAACGTGTAAAAGTTTCAATGTCTGAAACGTAAATGAGCCATTCTTATAAAACGTCTACATCCTTTTTGACGACCGACGAACCGGAGGAGGTATTCAATTCGACGCGTATATATTTTTTTATGTATAACCACGCATAACTTTTTTCATAGTAGTCGACTACAATAATTCTTATTTTATTGGAAAGAGTATACTTCGAAATTGGTTCCATTTAAATTTTATCGAAATCGGCTGAGCCATTTTTGATAAATCAACAATAATGTGAAAAATGTTACATTGATTCGTGCGAAATATTTGTACACGGGTGAAGTCGGTCATCCTATTTTTTTGCAAAAAATAATTGTGAACAACACCCCCTACAGATCTAATATGGCCAGTTAGAAACAACATCAAGTCTTGCGGTCTTAGTTAATTTCAGCCAGTCGACTTTGTGAAATTCTTGTACCTACCACAAATATTTCAAGTACTGTGGTAGCCAAAAAAATATTTGGATAGAGTTTCAAGAGGAACCTGAAACATAGGATCAAATAGATTTCTAGTTTCTACATCCTCGTTATTCGTATTATCATCAAAATCAGTTCAGTTAATGCCTTTAGCCGTTAGATGCCTAATAAGGCATTCTGATCAGTTGTTCGTACCTATATTACAGTGAAATTATACTTCGTTGTTTTGGGTAAATGAAAAGTAACCCTGTACAGTTGTATTATTAATATGTGAGGACTCCGTGTATGGTCCGGAAATGTTGACATTGTTTCTTTGTTATCGCTAGTAGAGCTTTCCAACTCTACTAGAAATAATTGAAGGACAAACTACTCATCAGAGGGAAGGAAAACGCAACTAAGACCTAGTCACGAACGCTTGTTTAAGTTAAAGGTGTGATTACTATATTTAAACAACTGTTAGTGTTTAGTAAACAGCAAAATTTCGTTTACAAACCGTTTAACCAATTCTACTAATATTATAAACGCGAAAGTTTGTATGTATGGATGGAAGTTTGTTGCTCTTTCACGCACAAACTACTAAACGGATTGAGATGAAACTTTGCAATAGTAATGCTTATACATCAGAATAACATATAGGCTATGATTTATAAAGATATTGCATGAAACAAAGTTCACCGGGTCAGCTAGTGGTTAGTAAAATTATACATCTGTTGGTAAACTCGGGTATAGGACCCGAGTTTAAACGTGTTGTTTAAATACAGTAAACACACGTTTAACTAAAACAAGCGCTGGTGAACTTGGGTCTTAGATACTTTCACTCCGCGGGCTAATTCCATTAACATTAGGATCCTGTCCTCATTTATGACTGATTTCCATAGTCCACTGCAGGTCGTAGGCCTAATCACGAAGGACAATTGGGCCATTTCCATATTGTCAGTTGGTGGATACACATACGCCTTCAAATTTCTTCTACGGACGCATGCAGGTTGCCTCACGATGTTTTCCTTCACTGAAAAGCCAGTGGAATGAAATTCCGTACATACATACCTAAGAACTCATTGGTACGGAACCGCGATCTGAATCCATGACCTCACCATGGTAAGGCGAGTATTACTACGTATACTATCCGGGATGATTCCCTTTCCCTGGGTTCCTCCTGATCCGGGCCCCTTTCGACAAAAGGTTACGTAACTAGGCTTTTTTCCTTTCACGAATTCGTGTGGAATAAACAAAATGTCAAACAGCTGCTACCTAGCATATTCTGTTTCTTTCTGACGCGTCAATTAAATTTTGTAGTTGTGCGTATGCTAGCATTGCAGCGCAGGTAATACCTACAGTCTTAAGATTCTATTTCTATTCTTACGAAATGAGTTTATCCAAAACCGTCCAGTTCTGTCATTCTTAACAAAGGAGTTCAAAACAAAGAACACAACAAATCCCATTCTCTTCACAGATTTGTAATGTCAGACGCACAACACACAATATGCATTAAAGCATTGGACACACCTCCGCCACGTTAGCGACTGCGTGGTAGTAGTTACTAGCGCTAGTTAATTTTGATTTACTTGATTTCCCTTAGAAAATAACACCTATTTCAAACTGGTTCTTAACTACACGAGCACTCAATATCTTTTAGATTAGTATTTTATTTTTTAAATATCTTTCTTCAGGAAGGTTTATAGCTATAATTCATTCGTCGCCGGGCGAAGCCAGGACGTGCAGGTAGTCGACTAATATAACGCAACAAAATTATTCTCCCTGGATTGTTTTATCCATATTTGGACACGATAGACACAATAAGATCGGTCTACACCCAGCAGTGAAGTAAAGAAGACTGTAGGTGTGATCAAATTTTATCCATGGTCTGTTCTATGGACCCGCCTCCTCCTGGATACACAATCCATGTTGCCAAGCACAACCTAGACTAAAACTATAGAGTATAGAACATGTGTATTGTGTAATAAGCTTTCAAAAACCTGCAGATATATAGCTGTGAATTCCAACTTAAGATTATGGTTGAGCTTGCCCACTGGAGCTTGTGCTTTATTAAAAAACCGAGCTGGTACGAGTTACACAGGGAAATGAAGAAGTAGACGGCGAAAAAACTGTAGATTTGCTAAACTAAAAACTTCCAGTTTTTTGGTTGTCTTTAAAATAGTTTTACGGACGACAATTTTTCGTCCTAACATCATTGTCATAACAATACATTATTGAATCAATAACTGAAACAAACCGAACGCTTAGGCCAAGTGCCTCTCTATCGTTTGCTCCGCGCTCTCGCTTGCACGCTCGGCTCAGGCGGAAAGTGACTCTTTAAGGTACGTGCAGCCGATGTTCATCGATTTATTAGACGTTGTCACGCAAAAACTGTAGATCTACAGTTAAAACACTAACGTAAAAAGGACGCTGGAGTCAAGCTGCGCACAAAGAAAATTTAACTCCTATTGCATACGCGATAGGAGTTTAACTCCTTACTGCAATTAAAGCTGCGTACTAGGAGATTTTAGTCCTATTACCTATTCAATAGGAGTTAAATTTCCTTGTGCGCAGTTTATAGCAGCGTTCTTTTTACATGACGCGACCTGAATACGCTGTACACAATCGACCGAGAGTACGGTCCCTTGCAGTCGCATTGCTTGATTGTGTATGACGGGAGCTTCTATATGCGGTGATGCGACGTCGCTTATAATTGTCCTGGCTCCGACACGAGGATGTCGAGAGCCAGTCTGGAAATGGATGACAAATGCAATCACGTCTCAAATCATATGAGTAATAAGGGATAAATAAATCTAATACGTAACGCTCATTTCATCAATCTTTTATTTACATATTTAAAATAAGGTTTATCGAGTTATTTAAACAAATTTTTTATTTGAAATTCAAGTAAAGTCTTTCTTGCCAGTGCTACGAGTATAGTGAAAAACCACGAGATGAAAATGGTGTTGAGTGTTAAGATTTCTTCGTGGTAGTTTTCGATTAATATACTTAACGAACCGGAAATCGAAACCACTTCGTACTATCGATCGACTTCGATACGAAGTTTGATAAGTAGGTGAATCATGGATGTATTACTAAAACAACTCATGGATGTATTACTAATTAATTGTTGATTTCGTTCAAATCACGGTAATGATATCTAACAGTATTCTGTCTTCATGGAAACGGTCGGAACGCGGATCATACCTACGCGCCTCGGAGTTCAGTATGCTCACAGTATGCTAGTCAGTCGCGCACGCCGTAGTGATGATCGAACGTGACCTAAAAGCAGCGATGCAAGAAGCAAGAAGGTTATAATTATCCTGGACAGGAAACGCGAGGATGTTTGCTTCAGTCAGGGTGGTAATGGACGAGAAATTAAATCTCCGCTCCAACAATATGACAAGGAAGATGTAAATATACGAGTAACTGCTATTAACGTAAACGTAACGTGCTATTCGAGAAACAATTCAATTTTAGCGAACGCTTTAGGAGAGATTAGATAATAGTTTCACAAAGTTCGTAATATTTAGCAACCATAATTATTTATTTCGTAAGTTCTATACACATTTGTATTAATAACTAGAACAACATTAAACAGAGCAATCAACCATATCGTTCAGAATAAAATCGTTAGTACAAACAATAAAAAAAAAAAACAAAATGAAACAGAACATCGTAGACTGAAATATATATATTATTCAGATTTCATCTTACTTGAAAAGTGACAAAAGGGTTTTATTTTCTTATATATATGACGGAGTGAGACAGCATAGCTGGTTTTAGTTGAAAGCAATAGTGATGATTTTAAAGTGGGTATCACCCGAATGGGGTCGCACGTGGCAACACTGCATGCTTGTGTCGGAATGAAATGACTTTGACAGATGACGGAGAAACGTCATGCTATTTCGAGCGCGAGGCGGATTGCACCCGTGCAAATCCATTGACTTTAAAATCTGTTTTCATCCTCGAAAATACTTGTTAAATTGATTACCAAGTGATACTAGGTCAATAAAACCACCCGTTGCAGTAGTACAGAGTGTTTATTTTGATGAAAGGGACAACTGAAGACCGCCGGCGAGCTGTACCAATGAATGACCCACAAATAACGATGGCGGGTGATTGAGATGATCACTCTCAGACCCCGACATATATAAATATTTTTTTTAGCAAGACCTAACATTACTTGAAACACCTAAAAGACAAAAGTACTTGGAAATCAAATGAGAGACAGAGACACTTACAACATATATTAAAAGTAATGAGATACAGACCTACCAGATACTCACAATCATGTTTACGTTACAACCTACTCATTCGATTAAAAAACGTTTTTAGTACAGTAGCACAATTCTGAATGAAATAAAACAACCATAATTGTAAAAGCAACCCACTAAGTATATTACAAAGCAAATTGAACGATATTACGCAGACAACGCTTCAAAGAGAACATAAAACCTAACACCGAAACTACACACATAAAAACTTGTCACACGACAAGCGGACGCATAAAAAGACATAATATTATACGTCATAAATTCAACTCACATAAAATATTAACAGAATCTTCATAAATCCAAATATATCTTCAATTCGAGAGTTTATGTGAACGGTTTATGATGCTGAACATGAAAATCTCAAAGAAAACGTAAACCAGAGAAGGAATGATCATGGAGTTAATTTCCCTTGACGTTCTTCGTAATAAGTCATAATCTATGACCCGTATAAGTATGGCGGAGTCGAGCTCGAGTTCAGTTCGAACTTTTGGTTTTATGCCATCGATGTATACTGAATTACTGGCATACTCGTACTTACTACTGGCATTATACTTACTGAGTCACTGGTGAAGCGTTGCGCATATTTCCAAAACCAAGTACTAGTACATTTATTTTCATGAATTATGCCTTTAAGAACCATTTCGTTTTATACACTTTCAATAGAAAATGGATTGGAAATGGGTCTTTAAGTTTAGGACCAAATTAGTACATATGATAACTGTTTAACTAATTATTAGAGTTAATCACGTCACGATACTCTGTACTGTGTCAGCTTCTTTAGTAGTCCATTGCTAAACATAGGCCAACGCACAAAGGACGATTGGCCCATATCTACCGGCCCAGATCTGGCCCAATTTAGTTTGGTGGATCACCCGAAGGAAATCATCGCGTATTTCAGACCATCTGGATAACCTGTTTTCCAGATTTGGCAGACCCCCTAAGTGCGCTTGTTCAAGGCAATTTGTTTCACCGGCAACGGGCCGTTTTTTTCACTGGATTCGCGGTGGTGTATGGTTTATGATAAACGTGTGTTGACGCACCGGACATCCACCCGGCGAAAATGTAGGCATTTGTTTATTGATGGTCCGTTATCCGGTGAAAAAAACGGCCGTGAACAAACGCTCTAACGATACTTCAGACTTCTCCAGACATTCATTACCTTAGTAATTACACTTATAACATGCTCTCCATCGTCTTTACCTTGGCCCGGTCTTTACAAAATAAGTCAATGGTTCGATCTCGGTTTCAAAAGTACGAACATTGAAAACTTAGTTGGCTCTAAGTTGAAAAGTTGTAAGTTCTATTTGATAGCAATCTTAAGTTTATGAATTTGCTCTCCTTGTTCTTTATATGACTACAGATTTAGATAGGTATATGTTATGTACTCGTACATACGTTTGATTTAATATTAATAAAATCATTTATTTGCTTAGAATTATTTATTAAATAAATAATAAATAAATAAATATTGGGGGCCATCTCACACACGGTCTCTGACCCCAAACTAAGCAAAGCTTGTGATATGGCTACCAGAGACTCATATACTACATATACATATTATAAATACATACTTATATAGATAGTACCTAAATAACACCCAGACACAGAGCAAACACCTATGTTCATCGCAAAAATGCTTGCCCTGGTGGGGATCGAACCCACGCCTCTTTGATCCAGAAGTCAAGGTCACTAACCACTGAGCCACCGAGGCAGTCAATTCGGTTATAGGTACGGTTTAGTAATTACATGACAAGCTTTATTTCTCTCTGCATGCTCCTTCTTTCCTTTTGTATACTATCTATTCTAAGGTTGCCTGAAAAAAATCGCTATACCTAAGCGATAAGGCTGCCGGTTGTCGCACTAGTTTTATGTTTTACTTTATTGTTTGCAATATTTTTTGTATATAATCGGAGTGATCAATAAAGAATATATCTATAGAGGGTTATTTCTTATCAATTAGCATCCTTTTAGGGGCCTTATTCTGTACATCAAAACTAACAAATTTTGTTCAGTCTTTCGTCAAAATTAAAAAAAAAATTGGTGTTCCCTAGAAAAATATCAATATAAAATATCGTTCACCCGTGACCAAATGTATGGAACAGCTAATTTTTTTTAGTTTTGACAAAAGTCGCAGAACAAAAGTTGGTAGTTTTGATGTAGATACAGAATAAGCCCCTAAGAGGATGCTAATTGATAAAAAATAACCCTGTATAGATATATCTACCTACTCGTACTGTGAGCTACACGTAGGTATAGTCCAAATCATATAAGTCGGCGGATGTGAAGTTAGCTACAAGCTGCGCTATATCCAATCCTGAAGCTCACATAAAGCTGCGCCTTGAGTGGGTTTCGCACAACTAGTTTGGGTTTTGTAACGAACTTCACAGCCGCCGACTTGTGATGATTCAGCCTATACATAAAATTATACAAAGCACTCGCGAGGTCTACTGTTCGGAGAACTACTAGTATTATTAAGAACACTGTAGAGTTTCTAAAAGAAATATAATCTAATATGATAAATAGGGACAGGGAAAACTGGCACAAGGGAGAGGAGGCCTATACCCAGCAGTGCATCGATACAGGCTGATGCTGATGATGAATAGTCCTACTAATATTATAAACGTGAAAGTTTGTGAGGATGGATGGATGGATGGATAGATGGATGTATGGATACTTGTTACTCATTCACGCAAAAACTACTGAACGGATTGAGATGAAACTTTGCAATAATACTGCTTATATATCAGAATAACACATAGGCTATAAATTATAATGAATGATTTCATATGCGGGCGAAGCCGCGGGTAAAAACTAGTGATAAATAAATAGATGAGGCACTTACTCCGTGTATGTCAAGGGTGCCCGCCGTTATTGAATTGAGGCGTAAATCTAATTCCGTAGCACTTGGCCGGTAATATAACATGAAACGCGGCTCCGGACGCAACGTAATAATCCAGCCAATGACCTGTGCAATATCTTTACTAATATTATAAATCCGTGTGTTTGTTGGTTTGTGACTATTTCGTGTAGCAACAACGGATTGACTTGATTTTCAAAAAAGCTATGTGCTATGTTCGTCGTACGTAAGTATCTATTTTTTTTTCGATATACTTTTTTGCAACCGAAGTTAATTAATATTAAATTTTAATTGTATAAATAATCAAAAATTAGGGGACATCTTACACACGGCCTCTGACCCTAAACTAAGCAAAGCTTGTGATATGGCTGCCAGAGACTGATAATACTACATATATATATTTTTAAATACATACTTATATAGATAAGATAGTAACTAAATAACACCCAGACACACAGCAAACATTTAAGTTCATCTCGTAAATATTTGCCCTGGGTGGGGATCGAACCAACGCCTCTTTGATCCAGAAATTAGTGTCACTAACCACTGAGCCGCCGTGGCAGTCAGTATGGAAATATTAAAATTTAAATAGAGGCCGAGCCGTTTTTGACGAATCAACAATAATGTAGTATGGATGTCACATCGATTCGTGCAAACTATTCGAATTATGTACACGGTGGAAGTCGGTGCGTCATTTTTTGCGAAAAAATATTAAGTCAGCTCAAAAATGATGATTTTTAGGATGATGATGAGGCTTTCTCGTTTTTGCAGCGCCTCCGAGATGTTTGCGCTGGCCCATACAGACGGCTTTCAGGCTGTTATTCGCAAAAAGTGGCATCATTGGTAAGGAGAGTAAGAGAAAGTCACAACTCTATCCTGAGAACAGTGGCGGAGCACTTCCGGGCGGCTTTACTGAGGCATCTTATGGGGATGATAATGTGAGGAACCCGTGGCCGTATAAAATGCCTGTCAAAATCTCTTTATAATAACTATATTTGAAATATATTAAATCCGATTTTTCTGCAATAGAATTAAAGTACTAATATAGTCTATACGTTTTATTATTAACATGATGGATTATGTGGTCTGAATAAAAACATTTTTAATTTTTACTATGGAAATTAACGTGGTTTTCACACATTTTATACTATATATAACGGGAATGAACTCACGTGTGGGGATAGTCGTAACGACTATAGTTTCGGTCGCATTCGGCGACCTTTCTCAAGTTGGCGAGTGCTAGCACGCGGAGCCGTCTCGCAATGCACTGGATTTTTAATTTTGATTTGAAAAATCAAACAGTGATTTTTACTTAATTACTTTTTTATTCTGAACTAGTTTTTACCCGCGGCTTCGCCCGCATAAAATTTTGATTTTTGACGCAATATCATTATAATTTATAGCCTATGTGTAATTCTGATATATATAAGCTATATTATTGCAAAGTTTCGTCTCAATCCGTTCAGTAGCTTTTGCGTGAAAGAGTAACAAACATTCATACATCCATCCATCCATCCATCCATCCATCCATCCATCCATCCATCCTCACAAACTTTCGCGTTAATAATATTATGTAGTAGGATTAATAAAATGTTCCCATGGGATAGCACAAAATCTAAAATACCACGCGGGCATAGCCGCAAGAAAAAGTTAGCAGGATATAAATAAACATTGAAGCTTTCAGGAAGCTCTACGTACTTCGGCATTTATTTTTAGTTTGCAATCGAATGCAATATTCTGTTTTGAAGTGTTTGTGCATATTTTTAGATATTCTTTTTATTAAAAATATTGATGATTACTATCTACTCGTATAATATGTTATACGTCAGGTTCGTATTTCGTGTAATATATGTTCGAAAGGGAAGTATCCACAGCCTTTTATTTATATGATACTAGCGACCCGCCCCGGCTTCGCACAGGTGCATTATACATGATATAAGCATACATAGAGACAGACAGACAGACAGGGAAGCGATTAAGTTTTATACTATGTCGTGAAAGCAAAAAAAAGCAAGTAGTTTTAGCAGTTACTCCAGCGGCCCATAGCCCAGCTCCTTAAAACTAACGGGTAACTATAGTCGCATGATTTTTGCCGGGCTTCATAAGTTGTGCGGTTTTAGTCACTGGTGTAAATCCCTCTTTACTTTTTAAGGAGTTGGGCTGGCTCGGGTAAGCGCTGGAGGGGAAAATACATAAAACCCCAAGCGGGAAGTCAATGCAGGACTTATCGCCCCTACATCGAATCAGAATAAGTCAAATCAAAGCGTTTAAAAAAAGACTAATAACGCAATAAATAAAAAATATATACTTATGGCACTATACATATATTTGAAATCATTCTCAATTTAGAGATTGAGAGAGATTTGAGAAGAGATTTATTGTACATAAAAGTAAAAACTTCCTCTCATAAACTCACATACAGTTCAAATATGGGTGACTAAAATAAAATAAAAAATCGGACAAGTGCGAGTCAGGCTCGCACACCGTACAAATCCAGAAAATTTCACAAATTCATGAAGTAAGTTGTTAAAATGTCTATACTATTCGACAATTTTTTTTTCACTGTTCTCTTCATCCATCGAAAATTACCCATTTTTAAAATAATTGAAAACCTGTTTTAGCATGTGCTAATGAAACTCTTTCATATGATACCTTACATGAAACGATTTACTCACTTTGAATTTTGAATCCATATTTTGTGAATCAAGGCCCAATTTTTTTGTGATTTAAATATAAATGTACAGTTTTCAGATTTGTTCCTAAATGTGTAGGTACTCTGAGACAATGCTTGTCGCCACATTTCATAGTTCTATGTCAACGGGAAGTACCCTGTAGGTTTTGATTTTTCTGAGTGTCGAAATATGCGGTTTTTTACAACATAAACGGCTCTAACTTCTTTATATGATAACTGAGAAGTTTTTCCTTTACACAACTGTAATAAATCATAGATATACGTATACAGTTTAGATTTCAACTCGATATCTTTACTCGTTCCCGAGATAAAGAGTCTTGACATACACACAGACGGACAAACGGACAACAAAGTGATCCTATATAAGGGTTCCATTTTTTCCTTTTGAGGTACGGAACCCTAAGAAACAAAATAAAAGCACCAAATATGTACCACGATGACGTCAAGCGTAACCCGATGCATTTCTTCTTTTTCCTTTCACATTTCCACATCTATTTGTGGTACATCTGCAGGAAATTCGTCGTTTTATCGGATCAGCTGGCAGAGCAAGTGGCCCGATTCCTTTATATTTATTTTTGTGACGTATTGTAATCGTTGATTTATCTTTATGGTGTGAGAATGCTTTGTATTAGGCACGACTGGTACGAGCTTTGGTCGCTAATGAAAAACAACTCTTTTTACCGACTTACAAACAAAAAGGAGGTACTATGTTCTTCTGTATGTAATTTTTTTTTTGTGAACGTTCATCGATATTTTCGCCAATTTAGAATCGATTTAAAAATATATTTTTAGTTCGAAAGGGTATACTTCCGAGATGATCCCATTTAAATTGTATCGTAATCGGCTGAGCCGTTTTTGATAAATCAACAATCAAAATCATGTGACATCCAACCGTTACATGGATATCACATCGATTCGTGCAAACTATTCGAATTCTGTACACGGTCCCATTAAAATTTTATCGAAATTGGCTGCGCCGTTTTTGATAAATCAACAATAATGTACATGGATGTCACATCGATTCGTGCAAATTATTCAAATTTTGTACATGGTGGAAGTCAGTATCGCGATTTTTTACGTAAATAATTATTGGCTTATTTTATTAGAGAAGTAGCTGATCTGGAAAAACTAACTACTCATACGGAATCGTTTAGAGTTCTATATTTATATTTATGTACACAATTAGGAGAAAGTTGTTTCTGTTTCGCGAAGACTATAACAATTTATTATGCCTATAATATTTTATACGACTTCTGCATAAAAGTGGCGGATGGCGTACTGACCCAGATTAAGTATTGACTAAGGTTTGGGAACAATAAAAAATATGACATTATTTTGGGGACTGATTGAAAATTTTGACCATGTTATTCGTACATCCGAATGGATTCAAATGGATATACCTATGTACTCAAACTCAAATCATTTATTGCAACATATGAAATTTACCTGCAAAATTCTTAATTTACATGTTTTGTGTATATTGATACTGATACATTTGACCCTATAAGGGTATGGGAATTTTAATATTTGTATTGGAACGATTTATTATTATGTTTTCCAGATTATCGTTAAAAATTCGTCTAATGTGTAATAGGATTTGGGTAATAGAATAAATTTTACTTGTTTTATAAAACAATATTCCTTTTCGATAACTTTTCTTATTATTGCACAAACTTAAATAACATTGAATTACTGTATTAACTATAACTACCTACATAATTAAAAAAGAAAGAAAAGTTATATTTGAATCACTAAAACTTAAACTAAAATCAAAATAAAACTATTCTAAAACTTTACATAACTTAGATTATTTGGCAAATATTTTTTTTATATATTTTGACAAAATGTTTTTTTTATTTAATTTTTTTGTTGTCATTTTGTTGTCATAAAGGTTTTGAATGAATGATTTATTGTTAATACTAAAATACAATACAGAAAAATACACAGAAAGGAAAAAGAGCGACAAAAACTAGTGCAACAAAGGACGGCCTTATTGCTTATAGCAATCTCTTCCAGGTCTTATTAGTAAATACCTATTAGTTTGCTTAGAAAAGGAGAGCCGTGGTGGTCTAGAGGTAATGACACCCGCCTTACAATCGTGAGGTTGTGGGTTCAAATCCAGGTCCCGTACCAATGAGTTCTTTGGGATTTATGTACGGAATTTCACACCGCTGGCTTTTCGGTGAAGGAAAACATCGTGAGGCAACCTGCATATGTCCGGAGAAGAAATTCAATGGCGTATGTGAATCCATCAACCCGCACTGGGCCAGCGTGGTGGATATGGCCCAATTACCCTTCGTGGGTAGGCCTACGTCCTGCAGTGGACTATTATAAGGCTGATACAGAAAAGGAGAATTATCATAATTTTCGTGTTTCAATACATTTTTGTTAGTTTTTCCTAGTTTTCGCCAGCGTAGTGGCGTTGAACCTACAGAAATGTATGGAGCCACACGGAAACTTCTTTAGTTTCCGTTTACCGATAAACTCATATTTATACCTGTTTTGGTAATTTAGCGATTCATCTTTAATTATTCTAAGAATCTATCCCGCAAGTTTTATATCGTCTGAAATGTATGAATAGGTCCCAAACTCTATATCCCCCTATTATTTAAAAGTTTTGAAACTAGCTTTACCCACAGCTTCGCCCACGTGAAATTTTAGCATTTATGGTATCCTGTAGGAACTTTTTATTTTTCCGGGACAAAGTAGTCTATAACAAACTTCGATCTTTAAATATCCATGCAAAAAATCAAATCCCTTTATTGCTACGTGAATAAGAAACAAACAAGCCAACTAACCAACAAACATATTTTCGAATTTATAATATTATCAAGGATTACAATCATGCTTTTTCTATCTTGTCATTTATATTAGTAGGTTTGCCAAGGGTCGCAAAATCCGTCACAATGAAGCGTTTAAACTGGCACTTCCGGCGCGGGCGGGGCCATCTGCCGCCAGCGCCACCGAACCCACTGTGGATGTTAGTGTTTGTGTTAATCATGTACAAATTGGTGTAAGATGTGAGAGAACAGTGTCTCAGTGTCCACGGAAGAGCAAACGCAGCGTAGGACGTCCACCGAATAGGTGGACTGCCGATGTAATAAATATCGCAGGAACGCGTTGGATGCAGGCTGCTTCCAACCGGCCTTATTGGAAATCCATAGGAGAGGCCTATGTCCAACAGTGAGCTACAGCTGATGGATATTGAGAGAACGGATATGCGTGACGTGCCATAGATTATTTACCATCACATTTATAAACCGGCACTTTCAACGCCATGTGCCGCCGAATCTCCAGTGGATGTTAGTGTTTGTGTCATGTCAGCATGAAAGAGTAGAGATGCTTACCGTGACAAAAATATACTATACAACAAATAACTTTACGATAAATAAATACTATGTATCCATCTATCAGCCTTAGGACGTCCACTGCTAGACTTATGCCTCCGATAAGGATCTCCAAAAAGACCGGTTGAAAGCGGCTTGCATCCAGCGCGATCCTGCAGTATTATTGAGGTCATTCGGTTTGTGGGTGGACGTCCTACGCTGCGCTTGCCGGTACGTGGGCTCCGCTCGAGCTGTATGTATGCTATGCCATGTAATGCTACGTAGTTATTAGAAATTGACATGTTATGATAATATTATCTATCTTTAGTAATATGGAATTACGCGAGCGAGATGGAAGTTTGGAGTATAAAATCCTCTTCGATCGAGTTTCGTCAAATTGGTTTGGAGCTAAATTTTTCGAAATGCGAACTTTTCGTTTGCGACTCATCTCCGGATAAAGATTTGATACTTAACAAATTTAATGATTTGGCACCTAACATCAAATCGGTAGACAAGTGTTCTCTTCGCCTTCTAGGTTCGCCGATATTAGATGAGTCTTTTCCGCCTTTCTTTCAAGAAAAAATTCAAAATTTTTTGAGTGCCTCTGATAGGCTACTCAAAATTAACGCCCACATGGCTTTTACCATTATAAGATGTTGTCTGTTTGTTCCAAAATTTATGTACGCTTTACGATGTAGTCCATTGTGGAAACACAATGAGCTCCTTTTGAGCTTAGACGATGTTGTAAAGCAGTCCCTAGTATCGGTTTTGAATATTGACATGAGTGAAAGGACGTGGCTACAAGCCTCCTTGCCTGTTAGGCTTGGAGGGTTAGGGGTCCGCCAAATTTCAAGTGTTGCTTTACCAGCTTTCTTGTCCTCCATTCATAGTACTCAGAACTTGATTGAAAAAATCCTCGCACCTTCTTTAGGCCATTCTGGCGTAGATGTAGCTCATTTGAATGAGGCAACGAATGCTTGGAGGGTCGCTTGCCCAAATACCGAGCTTCCAAAGACTTTATCGTCGCAGAGACTGTGGGATCGGCCGATCTGCGAACTAGCACGGAAATCACTTCTAGACACGTGTCCTAGCGTCGCGGATCGCGCTCGTATCCTTGCAGTCTCTGTATGGGAGTCCGGTCTTTGGTTGCAAGCATTGCCCTCTTTCAATACTGGTAACCTTTTAGACCCAACTGCATTTCGTCTAGCTGTCAGCTTACGCTTGGGTGCAAGGTGTTGTGAAGCCCATCGCTGTCAGTGTGGTACTGCAGTTGACCAGCTCGGTCACCACGGTCTCTCTTGCTCAAGAAGCGCTGGTCGGATTGGACGCCACGCCAGCCTTAACGATGTCATACGCAGGGCTTTTGTCACCGCCAATATCGCAGCCGTACTCGAACCGAGTGGGTTGGCGCGTGGTGATGGCAAAAGGCCTGACGGCATGACGCTGGTCCCATGGAAGTGTGGACGGCCCTTAGTATGGGACGCAACTTGCGTCGATACTTTGGCACCGTCACATCTTCCTGAGACTCAGAGTAGGGCTGGAGCGGCGGCCAATTCGGCTGAGCAGCACAAGCGGCGCAAATATGCTAACCTCGGCAGTGGTTACATATTTGAGCCATTTGGAGTTGAGACTTTGGGTCCGTGGGGGCCGGGAGCTCATCTCGTTTTCAAAAGTCTTTCTGAGCGTCTGGTGGACGCGACGCGTGACCAAAATGCTGGTGTTTATTTGACTCAACGTATAAGCATTGCCATTCAGCGTGGCAATGCTGCCAGCATGCTGGGCACGCTGCCAACTGGCAGTGGGCTTGAGCACTTGGATTATCTTTAGACCTTCAAGGGTCTGTGGATGATCCAATTGCTTTCTATGTAGTAGTAATGTAGTATTGTCATTATATTAAAATTTAAAAAAAAAAAAAAGAAAAAAAAAAAAAAATCCTCTTGAATATAGAAACCAATTATATACAACTCCAGCCTGCTAACTATGTTGAGTTCCGAATTCAAACCTATAGAAGAGCGTAGCCAGGTAAGTTAGTAGAAGCAGCTGATTAAAGGAATTCACACGAACCGCAGCATGTATCTTGGTATAGTAAACATTCATGCTTTTTCGTCGCCATAACTTATAGCTTGGACCGCCATGCGCCAGTCGACTCAGCTGGTGCCAGCAACCCCACCGTTTATTGTACGTACTGTAAACATTAAAAAAAGCAGCTCACGTGTCACTGCCGTTTGTGTGAAAATGAACAGTTGCGCGCTCAGCTTTTTGTGACGAAAACCGGGTCGAATGCTGGTGATAGCCCGGTTTTATGGATAGGGATGTAAAGAGCTTACTATATTAATGTTAAATTTTATCTAAAACATATTTAGAAATCCTTATATCCTACTAATATTATAAATCCGAAAAATTTGTTGGTTTGTTCCTCTTTCACGCAACAACGGAGCAACAGATTGACTTGATTTTTGGCATGGATATAGTTCAAGGGCCGGAAAGTGACATAGGCCACTTTTTATCCCGAAAAATAAAGGTTACAAATACCACGCGGGCGGAGCTGCGAGCAAAAGCTAGTAATATTATAAATCCGAAAAGTTTGTTAGTTTGTTCCTCTTTCACGCAGCAACGGAGCAACGGATTGACTAGATTTTTGGACATAGTTTGAAAGACGGAAAGTGACTTATGCTACTTTTTATTCCGGAAATAAGTTCCCTTGGGATAGCACAAAAATAAAAATATTACTTGGGCGGAGCTGCGAGCAAAAGCTAGTATTAAAATAAAATTAAAAATGTTACCATGTATTGAGAGAGATAAATAGGCGACTTATGTACTATCAAATTCTATCTTTATTCTGTTCGGTATCGATCCGATGATTTTTTGCCAGTGCTTAAGTAGTTTCTAAAGTGATGCCGATCTATGACCTAGGGATGTGCCAATTAATTGATTCGTGCGTATTGATTTACTCCTAACAGACACTATAATATGTACATATGTCATAATGATGGAAGACTGCCCATGTCTTTTAATAACACTTCCTGGTTCTTTTAACCGCTAAGGCGGCTTGAAAACTATCAGCAGGGCCTAACAACAGAATTTGATAGGGCTCTAGCCTCCACACAATGCGAAGAATCATATAATATTCAAACAAAATATTATCTTACATCAGCATTAAGCAATAACGTGGCTTTAAAATTACGTAAATAAAATAATACAACAAGCATTTTTGGGATCAAAATGCTATCTTGTCCAGCGTATCAATTAAGGTACGTTGTAAATATTACATCAAAATAATTGTGAGGAGTTCGTTAATTAAGGTACGTTTGCGTTATGATTCCGCCGCCCGAGGCGAGGACTAAATTACGAGGAATTTTATTCAATACTCTTGGTAAAAATATTTAAAAAATATGGTTAATTGGTAGGTAATGTTTTTCAGGGTTATTATCTTATTATAGTATCCGTGTACTTATCGGAAAGGAGGTTATTGGACTTACTCAACTTTACTACAGGCTCAACCCTGGAAGAGCAATACAATTATAATTATCAGGTATTTCGTAATTTTTTTTTCAAAGTCAACCATAGGGCTTCGATTGACTCGTTAACTCGTTTTAACCGCTTAGCAACGAGAGCGTCGCGTTGGGCACCCGCACCTTAAAAAATTCTACACCACTGGACTTAACCTATACTAACTTACTTAGTGAGTATAAAATTTCTCCATTATGCCAGGCGTTTTTTGCGAAAATAGTTATTTTTATGGTCGCATGCTGGACTAGCAGGAGTGGTGAATAGGTGTCTTAGTTCTCTTTAGTCTGCGTGGTTCATCTTTGACTACAGCGACGCTTACTATCAAGTGAGTTGGTGGTTGATTAGTGGTGAATAAAATTTGGATTCAAACAGCGAAATACCAGGTAAAAGCCTTTTACCATTGAGCTATATTACTACGTATAGAGAAGCTACCCTGACCAAAACTCTTGCTCAATTTTGTTAAGAATATAAACTACAGTTCGATTCAGCGCTGAAACAATAATTAGTCGTGAACTGATGAGTGATGTGCAGCCATATGGCTGCAGTAGGACGGAACACAGTTTAGAGATGAGCGTCGTCCTCTCTATACGTAGTAATATAGGTCAATGGTAAAAGCTTAAATTATGTACACAAAATCGCAGCAAATATCGCACAAATATATTACAACGAACAAAAAACGCAGGTATTTCAACGTAGCCCAATATAATCGACCCAGCCAGACCTCAGGACTGGAGCACAATAGATCGGCATAAAAGTAATTTTATGACAGGGAATAATACATATCCATTCTCTGCGAGCCTTTTGTTATCGAAGGCACTGAAGGTGTTAATTTTATTGATGGTAATTGTTTAATTTTTTGTTAGGTTTTCGATGGTCATTGTGCGTGAACAATTGTTTTTCGCAAAAAAACGCAATACAGACTTCCACCATGTACAGTATGCTGAGTGTGAGTTTTGACGTAAAGATGACGCGCTCTTCGGCGAGCGCGTAAGCATGTAATTTGTATGAAGAAATGTACAGCGCCACTAGCGGCGCGTTTTTGAAACAGAACAAGTTTATACAAATTACATCCTTACGCGCTCGCCGAAGAGCGCGTCATGTTTACGACAAAACTCACACTCAGCATACAGAATTCGAATAATTTGCACGAATCGATCTGATATCTATGAACATTTTTGTTGTTTTATCAAAAACGGCTCAGGCGATTTCGATATTTTTTTTAAGGCCAATACAGGGCCAAAGTTATTACCTATGACAAAACTAAATATAAGACACTAAAGAGTAGCTAAAAAGGCTACTTTTGAAACCCCCCAGCTCAAAATAATTATGGGATTTTTTAATGCATAATCGGCCCACCCTAGTGCGCATCCTAGCCCGGCTGAATGAAAATTATTGTGTAAGTCTGTAAGATTTAAGAGTATTTCAAGATACTTTACATCTTATGATGAAACACTAACCCCATAACCTCTTTGCGGTAATGTAAACTCCTAAACGACGCCAAAAATACCCGCCATTGTTTGGGAAAATCCCATTAAAATTGATGAATCGAGGCCGTAGGATGTTTTCAATGAGGCGGTATGAATTTATTATCTCACCGCCGGCAGATCTCGTGGAATTAAGTAGCTGGTATCTTGAAAAATGGATGTTTATTACACCGTAATGGTCGTAATGATGAGAGTTCAATTAGTTAGAAGATACTTCGATTAATTCATTTAGTTATGACCGGAAATGTAGCGCTCATAGTTTGTCTATACTCTATAAAATTTAACTTGATCACTGCGACAGCTGTAAGAAAAATCACGCCTATGAAGTCCTGAATTTCTTAATAGTACAGACAGTACCTGTCAATGTCATACCTTATGGGCATGCCGATTAGTGATGGGCGACGAATAATCGTGACCACATAGTTTTAGATAGAGTTTTAATTAAAATATCGATAGTTTATACTGACGATATTTTAAATAAAACTTAATTTATCATTAATTTTATTGTATATTTTAATATCATAACATTTATTACATGTGTAATTAACTTAAACCCAATTATATGTTACATTAGCATCGATAATAGTGAAAAACGTCGATAAATACTATCGTTACATTATTATGAGTATTTAATTAATATCATAACATTATTTACATGTGTACATACTTGATCTTAAATAATAGTAAGTAAATATAATCCAATTTCTCACCTTCAACAACTCATTCGAGTTCATTACAACATTGTTTGAAAATCGTTTTTTTCCACCACTATCTCAACTCTAAATATGTCAATATGTAACTGTCGCAGAGATCAAGTTAAATTTTATAAAGTACCTATAGGTATTTGTCAGCGATCACCGGAGTTAAGCAACGTTCGGCACGATCCATCTTCGGATGGGTGACCTCGGGTGACATATAGTTACAACTAAACGTTACCGTGGCTCCAAAGACACTTTAAATTGTAAGTCGTGGTTGTTTTAACTGTTGAGCCACGTGAGAAACCTAGCGTAAAATCTCTGACACCAGGGCTAGCTACCCGGCCTATTTAACTTACCTATAAGATGGTAGATTATTTAGGGAACAGTAAAGTTTGATGCGGTACAGACTGATTAAATACTTTGTAATTAGGATGTAGTGTTTTCTAGAGAATTAAGCTCCAAGTCGAGTAATGAAGGCTTGAGACTAATCCTTCAAGCCACCGCTGTACAAGGGTAGGAACACGCCCGTTAGATTAGGTCCAAGAAAATAACAAAGAGAAAGAAACATCATGTTCTAAGTTGGTCAAAATAAATAAAAAAAAAATCTTAAATCTTTTGCCCGTCAGAGTAAGTAAGTTCGTATAGGCACCACGACATATTTTTTGTCGACGTGAAAAAAAAGTGACAGATATACATATAAATATATTCACCATACCTCTGTCTCGCTTTGAATCGTCAGTAAATTTATGTCGTAATGCGTATGCTAGCCCGGCTGGTATCTGATTTTTGTATCCTGAATAGACCTCTGACTTGGCAAAACGATTAAAACAATTTTAAAGTGTCATCTGAGCCACGGCAGCGTTCAGTTGGGAATATCACCGCAGTCACCCATCGCAAGACTGACCGTGCCGAACATTACTAACTTCGATGATCGCTTAGAAACACCTAGTCAAACTACGCTATGAGCGTTACAAAGTCATAGTGAATATGTTATTTTCTAGATCTACGTTCATCTTCGACTATAACGTCGGATTCCATCAGGCGAGCAGGTAGTCAAGTTTGAAAGCTTGGTTGCAGCGTTAGATTTCTATTGGTTTTAAGGCTTCCGTACCCAAAGAGTCAAAACGGGACCCTATTGCTAAGACTCCGATGTCCGTCTGTCTGTCACCAGGCTGTATCAGCCAGCCGTACCTAGCAACGCCAGCGTGTCATCGTCCATATTCGATGCCATCGCAAAGATAACTGAAGACCGCTCCGATACACCGGAACGTCCCCATACACGCTACCAATGTTCGGTTGACCTGCGCAGGCATACCTGCACAGATTACCTCTCTGGTAGGCCGTAGCGTGTATGGCCTACTTTATGAACCATGATAGCTAGACAGCTGAACTTCACAGATGATGTATTTCTGTTGCCACTATAACAACAAATACTAAAATCAGAATAAAATACATATTTAAGGGGGCTCCCATACAACAACCGTGTTTTTTAGGAGCTCACTATTAGTAACGGCAAAAGTAATGGGGCTAAGGGGTTCCACCACGGTACGGAACCCTTCGTGCGTGAGTCCGATTCGCACTTGGCAGATTTTTTTTTATTTTTTTTTAGAGGATAAGTGACAATTAAATAATCTAGATTTTATTATTTAAAACATAATAGGTTGAATATTACAATGAGTAATAATAATCACAAGCATCTTCTTTCATTCCTAAACTAGCGTTTGACGATAACTATTAGATAGATACCGATAGCAATAATATTTTCGAAATACAAATACCAGCCTTTTTTATCAGTCCACTGCAGGTCGTAGGCCTACCCACTAAGGTTGAATGGGCCATATCCACCACGCTGGGTCGGTGGGGGTTGCTGGATTCACATACGCCATAGAATTTTTTCTACGGACGTATGCAGGTTGCCTCACGATGTTGTCCTTCACCGAAAAGCCAGTGGTGTAAAATTCCGTACAAAAATTCCAAGAAATTCATTGGTACGGGATTTGGACCTACGACGTCACGATTGTAAGTCGGGTGTCATTACCACTAGACCACTTACTTTCCAAATACTCGTGAAAATCCCGTGACTCGTTTTCAGTTAAAATTACAGATAAAACCACATCATTTGGTCTCTACAGCTGTACCCATTAAGTTTTATGACTTTAATCTACTATAAACTTTGATAAGTACTTACAAATATTTAGATTAGAAGTACTTTGATGCGAATGTGAAATTTTATTTTAAGTGCTTATTTACGGGATTGAATTTACATTTTTTACAAGGTGAGTAAGATTTGAAAAACATAATCTTATTCAAATGTACATTTTTAATTGGAATATGGTTTGCTATGAAAAATACTTAGATATAAATGCATATTTTCTACGATCATTTAGAAGATTCAGGTGATAGTGGAATTTTAGAGGCGCCATCGTAAATTTAATAGCAACGTAAAATATTTTCTCTCTATCGAATGCCTAAAGTGAAAAAGAAACAGAAATAGTCTAGTTAGCTATTATAGTTACAATGGCGCCTCTAAAATTGGGCTTACTATCATTGAGAACTAATGGCCAATGGGGTTGTTAGAAAGATCTTGAATGGAGACCACTTACCAGCAAGCGTAGTATGTGACATCTGCCGATAAAACAAACAGACGCAGGACAACAAAATCCGCGCTTTCAATATTTTTTGAGTAGAAATCTATAGAGGAGGCATGTTTAGCAATGGATTTACTCGTACCTCCTATGGCTGATGTGTAAATGATTAGGAGAGGCCCATGTGCATCAGTGGATATCCTACGATTACAGGTCCAACAGTCGACGTCCTCCGATAAAAAAAATGTCGTTTTAGCAAGTCTATACTGGAGCTCAATTTTCGTAAAATTACAAAGAATAGAATAGAAAACGCTTTATTGTTCACACAATTTACAAATTAACAATAAAAGAATACAATAGAATAGTGCGACAACCGGCGGCCTTATCGCTTAGAGCGATTTCTGCGAACCTGATTAAGAGAGGAGAGGATTATAGAGGAAAGTAAGGGACGGGGTGTACAATAATGGCGAATTAATTAAAACAAAAATGAATACACTTGAATAAAGAGTCATAAATATACATAATCATAATACATATACAATACATACATATCAATATACACAAGAATTTAACATTACAACAAACAAAATGACTCCTACAATCACATGCCATCCCTTTTGCACTAACATAGATTTTCAATGCTCGTTCCTGCCCTTACACGGTGTCGAGACCATTTACGCATTCGTGTTAGCGGGCTATCGGCTCAAAAATAGAGGCCCTAAATTTCACTTGTTTGCGTTTAATTAAGCCGCAAGTCTAGACCTATTCAAGCTCATTGCGTATTAGTCTCTACAATAGTTCATCAACTGAGATAATATTACAGAAAATTAGTTTCAACCCTCTCCCTTAAAACTGCTCAAATTGCTCCCTCTTGTACAAATAACATGCAAAGTGTCGTCCCTCTGACATAAATACTAATAAAGCAAGAAAAATGGCCTCGCCGTTAAAATAGTCCAAAAATGTAATCCTAACTAGTAATATAATCCAAAAGTACGTTTGTTGGTTTGTTCATCTTTCACGCAACAACGGAGCAACGGATTGACTTGATTTTTGGCATATAGTTTGAAGGACGGTAAAGTGATAGGCTACTTTTTATCCCGAAAAAAATCCTGGTTCCCGTTGGATTCGCAAAATACTATTTTTATTACCTTACCAACTACCTCGGTGGCTCAGTGGTTAGTAACCCTGACTTCTGGATCAAAGAGGCGTGGGTTCGATCCCCGCCTAGGGTAATCATTTATGTGATGAACATAGGTGTTTGCTCTGTGTCTGGGTGTTATTTAGGTACTATCTATATAAGTATGTATTCAAAATAAGTATATGTAGTATATCAGTCTCTAGCAGAAATATCACAAGCTTTGCTTAGTTTGGGGTCAGAGACCGTGTGTAAGATGTCCCCAAATATTTATTACTAGATGAGAACCCGGCTTCGCTCGGGTGAAATGTGACTCATAATACACACACACACACACACACACATCATAATTTTACTGTTACTCGATCACCACCTTTACGAAAAGCCCTTCGCTGCATCAATTTTTCACAATTATGACAATGATTACCAAATGCAAGGAGCATAGATGAAAGATAGGTCTTCGCTCCGAGCGAAGCAAAGCAAGGAGTTTAAGCTGATAACAAAATGATGTAGGTATCATAAAGCAAAACAATGATGAAAGACCAATGAAAGACATTCATTTTAAGAAATAGGTACTTTCGGCACGATGGGTGTAAACAACATCCCAAAGTAATTGCTCAAAACTAATTTTTGGCGGGAACACGGAAAAATCATGTCGCCTCATTGTACTACTATTTTGTTAATCTTGTGTTTTTATTAGTAATGATTAGTGAAATACTTTGATATTTCGTTGATTATGAGCTTTATTACGTGCATAAGTGTAGGCAAATGATATAATGTGACGTATCATGTGTTGTTACCAAAACTCCATAGACGTCTCTAGTAAAGTATCCGCTGCTTTACTGAGGTATGACTTGAACTATGTTTGGACTTGACCGTGACTTTTATGGACTTTAACGTGACTACGGCAGTGACTATGTTGATAAAATATTATCAAAAATTATTATAACTTAATACTTGACACTGGCAAATGCACAACAATGCGACGCCAAAACATAAAAGAAGATAATTGACAATAGTCAATTATCATGTCATTTGAGTATCAAGATCAGTGATGCCAATTTAGCACATTTTGATCTTGCTTAGCATATTTATTTGCAATTTAGCATACACCATATTTTTGGCGTGTAAAATAATTATACAATAAAAGTTTATTACCATAAAAATTTATTTCAGCAATATCGTTTTTAACGCTACCACATTCAAATGCCGAAATTGAACGGGTTTCTTTTAGTCAAATGAATGTATTAAAAACTAAGCTACGCAATTATTTGTCGGTAAATATATTAAAATGTTATTTTATACTTATAAGATTCGATTTAAAAAGGGCAAAGAAAAACTGCTACTCTTAAGCCGGAAACATACTATCGGACGCGGCTGACGGACGCGACTGACAGCCGAGACTTAGCAACACAGTCACAGTTGCACAGTCTTAATACATCCGGCTCGCCAGATCACTCTAGGACATCCGAACGCTCAAGGTCGTCCGAAGGTGACGTCTGCGACTTATGTCCGATAGTGTACACGGCTCAGTGTACTTTCATAGTCTATATACCTATCAGTCGCGGCTGTCAGTCGCGTCCGTGAGCCGCGTCCGATAGTATGTTTCCAGCTTTACGCAGTTCCAGATAATGCACTGCGCTCTGTAGGTACCAAGGAGATCTATACAGTATGAGCAGTGACGCTAGCTCGTCTTCAAGCACTTTAATTGTCGATGAAGACCAAGATACTTACATTTTATTCGATAGCATATAATTAGTTCATAGTCGATTAAAACACATATTTTGTTAATTAACAATAATTTTACTATTTTTGTTCCGTTTCATTTGATATTGAAAAATATTATCACAATTTTTAGTATATTTATTTTGCCACAATTTTAATACCATTTTAGCATAGTCTTTATTTGTGCTATTGGCAACACTGCTCAAGATATGTCATCTGGTGTCATTATGGAGACCGTGTTTTTATTTGTCAACACCGTTATAATTTATTAAAATACTCGATAATCCGAATTTTCCGGATATATGTTGTCGACTCGAAATCATTATTTTTTTATGTTTTATCATTCAGATAAAGTTTCGATCGAGTCTACCGTACCCCTTGACGAAATTATTAATATAGACTAGATGACAACCCGGCTTCGCTCGGGTGAAATATGACTTATAATACACACACACTCATCATAATTTTACTTGATCACCATCTTTACGAAGAGCTCTTCGCTGCATCAATTTTTTACAATCATGACAATGATTACCAAATGCAAGGACCATAGATGAAGGAAGGATCGCTTTGCTCTGAGCGAAAACTTATCCTTCATCTATGGCAAGGAGATTAGGCTGATAACAAAATGATGAAGGTCAAGCAAAACAATTATGAAAGATATATATTAAAAAATAGGTAATTTCGGAATGATGGGTGTAAACAATATCCCAAAGTAATTGCTCAAAACTAAATGAATAAGTACTGAAAATGTATCTATACATTCTGATAAAACGAAAAGAAAGGCAACGTCAACTTTAAAGATTAGGTATGGCAAGTATTATATTTTCTATGATTATCTATCTATCTATCAGCCGCAGGACGTCCACAGCTGGACATAAGGCTCATAGATTTCCAAAAAGGCCGGTTGGTGATATATTATGATGTACTTTATGTAGCCTGTATCCTTTGCTTCTCCAGTGGAGTCTGATTACTACATACACAAAATTAATAGCCTACACTCCTGTCCTATTTTATGTTTCGGATCATTGAAAACATTAAGTAGGTACCTAACCTTCGGTTAGGTACTAACCTAGTATATTAGATATCTGTGGTACTAACCAAAGGTTGGACCTTAACGTGACTACGACAGTGACTATTTTGATACAATATTATCAAAAATTATTAAAACTTAATACTTGACGCGGGCAAATGCAAAAAAATGAGACGCCAAAACATAAAAAACTTGACTGCTCAGGATCAGTGATGCCAATTTAGCATTTTTATGCTAAATGTAGCATATTTTCATCTTGTTTAGCATATTTATTTGCAATTTAGCATACGTCATATTTTTAGCATGTAAAATAATTGTACAATAAGTTTTTTACCATTAAAATTACATGCAGAATTGCAGATTTATGTCAACAATATCGTTTTTAACGCTACCACTTTCAAATGACGAAATTGAACGGGTTTCTTTTAGTTTTAATACATTCAGTATTCAAAATTATGCTACGCAATTGTTTGTCGGTAAAAACTTTAAATGCTATTTTATACTTAAAAGATTCGACTTAAAAAGGGCAAGGAAATGCTGCTAGTCTTACGCAGTTCCAGAGAACGCACTACGCTCTGTAGGCAAGATCCAAGACCAAGATACTTACATTTTATTTGATAACATAATAAAAGGTCATAGTCGATTAATACACATATTTTGTTAATTAATAATAATTTTATAATTATGTTACGTTTCATTTCATATTGAAAAATTTTATCACAATTTTTAGCATGTTTATATAGCATTATTTTGTCACAATTTTAAAACAATTTTAGCAGATTCTTTATTTGTGGTGTTGGCAACACTTCTCAAGTTATGTCATCCGTCATCCGGTGTCAATATGGACACCGTGTTTTTGTTTGTCAGCACCGTTATAATTTATTAAAATACTCGATAATCCGAATTTTCCGGATATATGTTGTCGACTCGAAATCATTATTTTTTTATGTTTTATCATTTAGATAAAGTTTCAATCGAGTCTACCGTACCCCTTGACGAAATTATTAATATAGATTTAAACTTATCCATATCCATGTATAATTAATAATTATAGACCGGCGAAACGTTAATGGATAAGAGCAGTGTCTGTACATTTTCATGAATAGAAGAAGGAAAAAAAGAATAATGCCCTACAACATGATCACCGCAAAATGGCGTTGAAAATGCACAGAAATCGATTATTATAAACAAGACACGTTTCCTACGGGAAAGCTTAAAAACAAATTGTTACGCGGGCTAAGCCACGGGTAAAAGCTAGTACTAAAAATATAGTACAAAGTATGTAGTCATAAAAGTACGGAGTGAATTACGTCCCACGCTGACATGACAAAACTGTCACAAAGCTGGAATAGTCCAGAATACACATAATAAAGGCGAATGTGGGTGAATTACACGAAAATACGTGATACTATTATAGAAATACATTTATACCGATCGCGGGCGGTTTTCGGAAAAAATGTGTAGTACTACCTAACATTTAGCTTAATGATGTTTTAGTTATTTCATTTATCGTCGTCGTTTCAGACATAGGACATCCACTGCTAGACATAGGCCTCCTCTAACTTAAATAAATTATCCTATCTAAACTAAAATACCCTATCTAAAGAAAACTAGTTAAAAATTAGAGAATGTTTAAACCTACAAAAGGTTTAAACAGTATCTAATCTCCTCCTCTATAGATTTTTAATAATACCTGTTAGAACTGGCTAGCGGTCTTAACGAGAACTGCTGACTGATGGGGTCGAAAAGATTTGGAAAACCACGTAGCGAAAGAAACCGGTCACAAGCACATAATTAAAACTGCCTAATAATAAATAACTTGAAAACAATGTATATACAGGGTTATTTCTAATCAATTAGCATCCTTTTAGAGGCTTATTCTATACGACTAAACTAACAACTTTTGTTCTGCGACTTTGGTCAAATCTCAAAAAAAAATTGGTGTTTCATAGAAAAATATCTTTCACCCACTACCAAATGTATGGAACAGCTGTTTTTTTTTAGTTTAGTTAAAAGCCGCAGAACCAAAGTTGTTAGTTTTGATGTACAGAATAAGCTCCTAAAAGGATGCTAATAGATTAGAAATAACCCAGTATACAAAATCAGAAACACCCGAATTCCTCTCCCCTCTTTCCTTGAATAGGATAGAAATGCGCTACACAGGATCTTCTAAAACCTTTGATCTCAATGGCTTTTTATTTCTATTCGCGGTTCCTCAGTACCCATTCTTATTTCACTTCAAACGCCGCCCTAAAAGAAAACAAATACGCGGTTATGACCCCTATATTTTTATGGCTATTCATGGCTTCGATTTGTCGCATTCACAAATCTTTATCCCTATACTCCTGATTGTAACAAAATATCGATAGGACAGAAGTCAAGCTTCATACAATACTCTATCAAACAAGATTAAACTCATAATCACTTAAGGGCACTATCCTAAGCTCCCTCGCCGGGAGCCTTTTATCGTGATTGAGATGTAATATCTCAGATACGACTTAACACTGAACATTACGTTGCAAATGTAATGCACCTAATGCTATGTTCTCAGGTATGTAATATTCGAGTCTGTAACGTTACATTACAGGCGAAGGCGCCTGGTGAAAAAACATCTTTAGAACATGCTGTGGAAAATTTGGACCACAAATGAAGCCTGTTATTAACAAAGTTTACAATAGTACATGAGTGTTGTGTATCAAGAGCATGATACAATATTTAATAACTGTTCAACCATGCTGAACAAAATCATACTGATGATGGCACATATTTTCGCGGACTGAGTATCCTCTGAGTAGACTCTGTATGGAGCGTGATAATTTTTCTGCGGGATCAGCGAGAGTTGCATGCAGGGCGTTGCTCGAGCGCGCTTTGTGTGAACCTTGTCTTCTATACTCTCGATATTTGGTGCCAAAGCTATGGGGTTACAGAGCTTCATGAAAAAGGATCTTTTTATTATATGGCACAAGGATATTTTGTTTGCAAAGTACGGCGTACGAGATCAAAGATATAAATCTGACAATGTAATTTGATTAGAAAAATAAGTATTTTATTTCATGTAGCACTAATAAACCCGATAATAGTCAATGATTTATATGTAACGTGTAATATGATGATAGATTGATACTTGTATTGCGTAATCTTTCAGGGGCTTATTTTCACTTACTTACACTTACTTTACTTACTTTTTCTATTAACAAAAATAGCTAAATTAATTTAGCTAAATATTTAGCTTTAGTTTAAACTTTACTTTCGAATCATGGCTAGGTTATTGGATATGGATTATTGGTAATTGGTAGGTCTTGGATTCATATTATAAATCGAAGATTACCATATTATGGTAATACTAGTTTTTACCCGCGGCTTCGCCCGCATGATATTTTGATTTTTGACGCAATATCATTATAATTTATAGCCTATGTGTTATTCTGATATATAAGCTATATTATTGCAAAGTTTCATCTCAATCCGTTCAGTAGTTTTTGCGTGAAAGAATAACAAACTTCCATCCATCCATCCATCCTCACAAACTTTCGCGTTTATAATATTAGTAGGATATGTAATGCGTGAAATTTTTAAGAATTCGTCAGAGAAGGCCTATACCTAGCAGTAGTCTATGCCTAGCAGCGGGAACCATTCTATAGATTGATGAAAAAAACCACGGGTTGCACTCCGGGAGTGCAGGCAGAAGTGAAAAATTGAACATAATTATAAAGTACTATCATTTATGTGGTGGTGTTTATGTGGTAAAATACAATAACACACACGTAAGCCAGGAGCAGCCATAGATTTTCGCCGCGCGGTAGAAAGAGAGGAGGATATTACTTCCTCTTTTACGTCACGCTGGCGGTCTACTCTACCGCTGTCTTACGAATTTTCGATCAGGCCACGTGTCCTGACGCGAGTTTAAATTTTTTTACCTATCCCAAGAAGTGCACAACGCTGCTACAGAAGTTTTCACTTCAATAATCACTCGAATTGACCCATATAATAGAAAATCCTTCTTTTCAGAAGTGATTGACGGTTGTTGACAAAATAAATATTGAAAAATTCCTGTTAGATAGCGAACGGGCAACAAACGGAACGAACGCACGTTGCAAGTCATAAGTGCCATGAATTACGTGAATCACATTTCGCATAAAACCGCGTGATTCAATCCAATTTGCACCAACTTTATGTGTAGATCGCGGGAATTTATGGAAATGTCCCAATTACCGACTCGCAAAACCTTTTCAATGAAATGGAAACAGTCGCACGTTTCACGTTAGTTTGAAAAGAGAACATAATTCATAATTCATAAACGTTTATTTGCGCATATGGGTACAGAAAAATAGGATGGTAAAAACAATACAACAAAAAATGAACGCCATATTCGACCTTTCGGTATGCAAATATGAGAGAGAACAAGGGAATATAAGTACATGTGATAGTAGTAGTTAATGCAGTTTTTGCTTTTGCAGTAAATGAACTCTTAACACTAAAATGAAATGAGATCTGAAATTACAAAAAACACACAAGAGTAATTACAATCATGTCTGAATAAATATTTACCATTTTTACAAAATATATGAAGCTATCAAAAAGCATTAAATAAAAAATGTAATGATAGTCATAATGTCTAAAATTCAATGTCAAAATTTTCAAGTCAAGATTAGATTACTATGTCAATGATAATGTTAATAATAAATGTCAAAATACAATTAAGTCAAAAATAATTAATACTGCAAATCAAATTAAAATTTTTCATTCAGATATTCTTGTATGTCATAGTACGCCTTTTCCTGAAGAAAACATTTAAGTTTACTCTTGAAAATGTGTTCTGATTCTATGTCAATTAGATATTTAGGTAAATTGTTATAAATCATAGGTAACATACATATCACACTTTTATTTAGCAATGATGACTGATTCATAGGCATAGCCAATTTATGTTTGTGCCGCTTTGATTGCAAGTTGTTGTACAAATTTAAATTGTTTCGTACAAACATTACGCATTCATATATATATAGACAAGGAAGAGTTAAAATTTTTAAACGTTGAAAATGTGGCTTACAACTGTCTCTTTGTCCCAAATTGCAGATGGCCCTTATGCACTTCTTTTGTGCTATGAATGCATCTTCACTTTTGGTGCTATTGCCCCAAAATATTATACCATACCTAAGTGATGAAGAGACATATCCATTGTACGCAGTGAGTACGGTCGCACTATTAACAGACTTTGATAGCATATATATGGCATACGAATATTGATTAAGTTTGTTGATAGTATTTTGCACGTGACTCTTCCAGGTCAAACGGCTGTCAATATCTAAACCTAAAAATTTCGTTGTTTCAACAGATTTTATTGTATGTCCTAAATAATTAATGTCCAAATTTTGCAATTTATTTACTTTATTTCTAAATGTCATAATAAATGTCTTACTAAGGTTTACTTTCAAATTGTTTAATTCCAACCATTTTATTACATCATCTAGTGTCTTATTAATTTCCTTTCTCATCTCTAAAGTGTCCCGCCCTGTGAAAAGTACAGTGCTGTCATCCGCAAATAGAACGGTGGAGTGAGTCGTTACTGCTGGAAGATCATTTATGTAGATGATAAATAGAAGTGGACCCAACACACTTCCTTGCGGCACGCCAAGTTTAACCGTTTTGTAGTCTGATGTATAAGTAATCTCTTTTTTTAGTTTTGGGCAAATTTTTGTAATCTGAGTGCATTGCTTCCGATTTGACAGGTATGATTTTATTAAATCATACACATTGCCTCTTACGCCATATTTATACAGTTTTTTTAATAGCGTAGCATGATTTACATAGTCAAACGCCTTGGTCAAGTCCATGTATAGCGCGCAAGCAGGAATCTTCCTGTCCAAACTTTTCAAAACAATATCGAGAAACTTAAAAATGGCTTGATTTATAGATTTCTTTTTACGGAATCCGATTTGTTCTTTTGCAAAAAGATTATTTTGCTCAAAAAAACTATATAGGCTGTTATAAATAACTTTTTCGAATATTTTCGATAGAGTTGGCATTAAAGCTATTGGCCTATAGCAATTTAAGTCATTTCTATCATTTTTCTTAAATAGCGGTTTAATTATAGTTTTTTTGAGATTTTCCGGAAAAATACCACTAGAAATGCATAGATTTATGATGTGACTTAGCACATGTGAAATGGAATCTGATACATGCTTCAGAATATCCGTAGAAATACCATCATAGCCTGTGCTCTTAGTATTCTTAAGGGACATAATTATTTTTCTAATGTCTTGTGGTACAGTGGGGGCCATAAAAAGTGACTTAGCATTAGAATAGGAATCTGTTTCATTATTTGTAGCATTGTTTTTTGATTGTGACGGGTTAATTTGCACTTGGTTCACGAAAAAATCGTTAAACAAGTTTGCAACTTCTAAAGGATTTTTTACTAGTTTACCGTTTGTTTTTAATTCTATTGTCTCATTTGGGGCTTGTCTTTGTGCGCCATTAATGACTTTCCACATCGCTTTACTTTTATTTGTAGCTTTATTTATGAAGTTATCATTTTGTGCCCTTTGGGTAAGTTTCATAACTTTTTTTAGTCTAGATGCCAAGTCTTTAAATTTGCGTTTATTTTCTGAGCTACGATGTTTTCTGTATTCCCAGAGTAAAGTACGCTTACGTTTACAACACTTTCTAACGCCTGGTGTTACCCATTTTGGTCGTTGTTGTGCTGTTATTTTTATTCTATGCCATGGAAAGCATAGGTCATAAAATAATGTAAATAGATCATAAAAATTATTAAATGCAATATTGGGGTCAGTCTGTTGAATAACGTCAGAAAAGCTGAGGGCATTAATGCATTCTTTGAATTTGTCGATATTTTCTTGACAGTAGTCGCGTCGTGTTATATGCCAGTATCTGATCGCGTAACTAGGTTTCACTGGGCAGACTAGCAATTGCGCTGTATGATCTGAAATAGCGAGTTCAATAACTTTTCCCTTACACCCTCTCACGTTAAATAAAATGTTGTCCAAACAAGTTCCACTTACTAACCTAGTTGGTTCGTTAATTGAAAATTTCAGATTAAAGGAACTCACTAATTCTTTAAAATCAGTTACTTGTTTAGTTTCAGTCAATAAATTAAAATTAAAA